>JAOTON010000213.1:600000-1115000 GCA_034440635.1 Lepas anatifera
TGGACGTTGTAGTGGATCCAACGGTAACCATATCCGCGGACAGCGTGGGAGGGTTTGACGAGGGCGGGCGCGGAACTCCGGAGGACCTGATCTTCTTCTTCCGCCACCTGGACCTGGCTGGTCGGGTACTGAGGGTCCCGGACGAAGTTCTTGTGTACCGGTACCACCCAGACGCTGCCACCTTCTCCATTCACGAGTGAGGCGACTGGGGAGACTTTGGTTGTGTTTACTCCAACGCTATGGTTATGTGGGTGATATCTGTTGCCAGTAAGGAAGTATCACGAGCATCAGTAGCCTCACATCCAGCAATGTTTTTTACACGTCACTTTGTGATATAATTGACCAAGATCACGAGCTTGCGTGGCCAAGGCGTAGGGATCCAAAATGTCCCCTGTATGCTATTAATACCCGCCTACGAATCCAGTCTAATGCAGATTTATATTACCGATTGTATAATCGAATATTATTTATATTGCCGATTATTATTATATTTAAATATTACCGCTTCATCAACATCATACCGTTTCCAGTTTCGAAAGACATCAACATCTAGCGCCTGGGCATATTTCAGGGACACAATATGGAATCTGAGGCTACAACGCCTATGTGAAGTGTACCTGAAGGGCTGGACAGGATTCACCATATGGAACGCGGGGAAGCAGGGTCGGAAACTGTATCGTCAGCTCCCCGAAAAGTACCGGCAGAAGGTCAGTACTAGTTTTCCTAGAGCTTGCCGTCGAGTATTGTCCGCCTTTAATCAAAGAGGGTAGCGGCCGCTTGCGCGATGCTAGTGCGTGGGGATCCGGCTTTGCTTCAGTGATTACACTGTGACCTGTCATGGGTGTATTTTGCGCTTTTTGGTTTTTCTGCTTGTTTCGTACCTTTTTTACAACTGCGGTAGTAATACTCATTTGGTAGAGGACAGGGACAGTTTAAGCTGAACCAGCTTTTCAGGGGCGTGTATCCCTGTGTTGATCTATCCTGGATTGATTACGCCGCCCAGGTTGTACCTGTTCAGTCATTAGACTCTGGGGAGGCAGGATGCTGGAGCAAATTGGATGAACCCATTTGTAGTCGCCTCCACTTGTTGGACGACACGTACCACGGATGTCTCCGTGAAAAGGCTGGCTGCCGCTTCAAATTTATATTACATTTTCGCCATAACTTCAGCTTACATCTGCTTACTTATGCTAATTTCTCATTACTTCTGCCGTCCACGGGTAGATACTGTAGCACTAAGCACACCACCAGCACCGATGTCAGCCAGACCGGAAACGACCTAGGTCACACGCGTGACCAGCAGCCGCCTGGCGGTGCCGTGCGGAAACCACTAGTAGGCCTAAATTGAACTTTTGTCAGCCAATAACAGTACCAGAGTAATTATTTTCCACCAATTCAAGCCTTTACCTAATATTAGTTAACCTAACTCCTCAAATACACAACCTAATAATAATTTCTACGGTATGACCAGAAGTAGGTCAACATCTACCGCAACCGGTGGTGCAACGATCAACCCAAAGCGGTAGCGCGCTAGTGCTGTCGCCTTTACATACGAATCACTCAGAGGCGTTGCTCTCGTGACAACCAGCAAATCAGCCGTAGACACCAGTCTACACATTAATGTTTGGTTTCGCACCATAGTTGGGTATATGCTGCATCTGATCTTGTTTCAGGTACTAGCGTTCTGTGATGTGGACGAGAGGAAGCTTAGACAAGGCGTATATACATTCTACGAAAGTGATCTACAGCCGAAGCCAACTGTTCCCATAGTGCACTTCAGTAAAGCTGAGCAACCATTTGTCATCTGTGTGAAAATGGATCTTACTGGCGGACAGTTTGAGTCCAACTTGAACAGTCTCGGCTTGGAAGAAGGAAGAGACTATGTCATGTTTAGCTGAAGCCAAATGGAAGTTAGCAAATTGTATACGAAACGTTGCAGCGTAACGTTCCGTGGTGATCTGTTGTGAGGACGCCTAGCGACGAATGTGATATGGTTTCCACGGACCCAGCAATGGGACGAGTCTCATTTTCATATTCGGGAACTGTGTCTGTTGTGATAGGCGTGTCCCTTGACGGTACATGATTCTGCTTCCCGTATCATATTTGCATACGTAGCTAACAATTTATAGAATGTCATCGTTATAAAACCGAAATAAATGCAAGTGTAAATATTCTTTATGTCAGTTCTTTGTGTTAGTGCCCATCAGTGTAAGTACTAATTATTTTTGGTACTATTTGTACCGTATCACGGTGGTGGGAGTCAGTGGCGGATCCAGGGGGGGGCAAAAAGGCAATTGCCCCCCAAACGGAAAAGCTCGGGGCAAAACTATGTTTTTGCCCCACCCAAAGCGATCGACCTCCTTTTTCCCCGACTCTTTTTTTTAGCTTGTAAGCAAGATTTTGGTGCTTCAACTCTCAACTTCAAAAAGAATTAGTGAAGTTCAGTGTAAATATTGGGGCTTGGATAAGAAAAAAAGTATCTTGAGCCCATATTTTTCACCCCGTGGCGTTTTTTTTTCCTTTTCGTCTTTGGTTTGCCCCTCCCAAACCAACCGGCTAGATCCGCCACTGGTGGGAGTGTAAGTACGTTGTATCAGACAATGATGATTTGAAAACGTGTATGTTTATCAATTCCAGCCGTGCTAATATTCTTTGCAACATCTGTTATCCTTAGGGAACAAATTATTTGGGAGTGTATAAGTACAAGCAGGCGGACGGCGATCCGGCCAGTGTGGTAGAACTTCAAGCAGACGGCGATCGAGCCAGTGTGGTAGAAAATGACTTGGGAGTTGGCCACTGATTACCACACGGGTCCGTAAATAGCGAGAGAGTTGGGTCACGGGGTCGGTACATGGGACCAACAGACACCTTCTTCACAATCGATTAGCGCCGATCTGAGGCCATTAGTTCTTTCTCTTTTCCACACTAGCGAGTATAAAAAACGGCTGGAACCCTCGACAAGGGAGCACTGATCTTCCAGCAGTGCCTCTGTGCCTACCTCCAGTCGCCATGCGAGTTCTTGTTCTTTTGCTCTCTTTTCGTTTGGTTTATCTTTACACCTTACACGAGCTCAAAAATATATTTCACACAAGTGTATTTGCAAAAGAATCTTTGGTATGCTTTGTTTCCCACCCAGCGCTTATATTTACTCGTATCCGGAGCAGCCTGTATTTACTTTTCATGGTCACATAGACATATAACTTATGTGAAATCGTTGTTCGATTCCACTGCAAGGATCCACTGGGGTGAAGAGAGAAGGCTATAGGCCATTTGTACACACCTCTGATAAAAATATACGGGAAAGTCACTCCAGCTTTATTTTGGCGTTCTCACTATAGGTCAGTCTACTCTACCCAGTGCCGTGTTAAAGGGGGTACTTGAGGTCCGCGCACCCCCTCCCCATGGACTGACCTTATGCACTGAAAAACACGAGAATTCGTCTCGGGGGCCCTCGAGGTTGGTCTCAGGGGGCCCTCGAAGTTAGTCTCAGGGGGCCCCCGAGCATGGGCATCGATGGGATCCGAAGTATTTGTAATGCGGGGAGCCCCGAAAATTGATCTCGGGAGGAGGGGGGTGATCATTGGTATCGAGAGACTCCTGAACAAATCACGAGCATTGGACTCCGGGCCCCTGAGCTAGGTCTCGGGGGGCTCGCCGGATCGTCGATATCGAGGGGCTCGGGAGTATTGGTTTCGGGCCCCCGAACATTCATCTGGGGAGCCTCAGAATTAATATTGGGGACCCCCGAATGTTGATCTCGGCGGGAAGTCCCCGAGCATCAATGACGAGGGACCTCCGAGCGTCGGTCTTTGGGGGAGGGGCGAGCATTGATCTCACAGCCTCCGAAAATTGATCTCGAGAGCCTTACAGAAAGCCCGTGAACCTTATCTGGGGGGGAGGATCCTTGAGCTTGGTTTGGGTCCCTTTCGAACCTGGTCACGGAGACCCCCGAGTTTGGTCTTGGGGACCCCTGAGCTCAGTCTTGGGAACCACCGAGCTTGGTCTTGGGGAGTCTCCGAATTTGGTCTTCGGCCCTGAGTCTGGTATCAGGGGAGCTCTCCAGCGCAGGTCTTGAGGTGCGAGCTTTGGTCGCGGGGGGCGAGCATTGATCTCGAGGCCCCAAACATCGATCTCGGGAAGCCCCCCAAACTTGCACTGAGAGCCCCCGAGCTTGGTCTTGAGGGCCCCTCGAGCTTGGTCTTGGAAGCCCCTCGAGCTTGGTTTCGGGAACCTCAGTTTTGGTCTTGTGGGTATCGAGTTTGTCTGGGGTATCGGTCTTAGAGGCCCCAAGTATTGGTCTCGGTGACCCTGAACAATTCGGTATCGGGAGCCCCAAAACTTAGACGAGGGTCCCTCGAGTTTGGTCTCGGGCGGCCCCGAGCTTGAACTTGGTGGTCAGCGAGCTTGAACTAGGGGGTTCCCGAACTTACCCTCGGGGTCCCTCGAGCTTAGTCTCGCCCCCCCTCCCCGAACTTAATCTGGGGGCCCTCGGGCTTGGTCTGGGGTCATCGAGCTTGTTTGGGCATTGGTGTCGGAGGCCTCAAGCCTAAGGTCCCCCGACGGTCTTCGTATCCCCCTTGGCCTAATCGCCAATGAATCCCTACGCCAATGAATCTCCCAGTCTTGGTGCTTGGCGGGAGGCCCACCGTTCAGTGCTGGAGGTCTCTTCTCGGTACAGATGGTCCGGGATGGGTTGACGCTGATATGGTTATGCATGGATAGGGCTCCTTACTTTAAGGCCTGCATGGCTTGCGCCCAGGGGCGGACGTATAAACCCGAGTTTTGGGGGCCAAACCCATGTCTGCCTCTCCTCTTGGAGAGGGGGTGGGTGCCCGACACACCTAGTATAAACCTCCTTTCCAAGTACATGGCTGGTCTCCTAGGGGGGCGGGGGTGGAAGCGAAGATTTAATTGCTCGAAAGACCTAGTGTCAACACCTTTCTCAAAAATCGATCCGGCCTTTGGGGGAGAATAGATAATTTGGCCCCCCTTCCAGCACTTTGGGGGGCCAGGGCCGGAATGTCACTCCCCCTGCGTCCGCCAATGCTTGCGATATCATTCCTCATACGCCACAACCAGGTCCCAACTATCGCTGTCGAGTTTTCCGATCCAGGGGCGTTAACTTCACTTCAGTAACATGCGCTTGTGTTAATAAAATGCAAGACACTAGGTTCCTTAGAGGAGAAAAGCGGCGTTTCAGAGGGGTTGACTGGCGCTGATGCCTATCGGGGTGGAGGTGCCCACTCGTTCATTTTTCTGTATCCGCCTATTTTGAAAGCTTGAAAGGAATATCTTTGACCGCCGGTGGACCCTCGTGTCCTTCCCAAAGGTTAACTCACTTTTGTCCAATTACAATATTCTGGAAGAGAGTGTACTCTGGTGGACTCCTCAAGACCTACCTAACAATACTACTTCTTTCGGTAGAAAGCAGACAACGGGTATACCTCTGCCAGGAGGTACCTATTGCGTCCAATCACTTGCATGCGGCGTGTAGCCGGCGTCCGGGTTTTTTGTTTTGTGACTAAGGTTGACGACGACGACGGGCTGGAAGGAGGAGAGAGTGGTGGCGGACTGGGATTCATATTCTTTATTCATGTAAGGACACATTGGCATTTATAAAGATGTGATACGATTTGGGTTAGATAATATGATACTCTTTCCTTGATGTTTCTTTCATATTTGGAGGGCGGTGAGCTGAAGAGTGGATTTTTCGTCCTAGAGTCCTCAGTTTTTATCAATGTTCCAAGGTTTGCATAATTTTGTGCATATCTGTCCTTATTTTCAAATTTCTTCATCAGGATTTTGTCCAAATTTTAGCATTACTGATACTGTATTGAAACTGCTGAGCGCCTTTAGCCCATACTTTTGGAGAGAGCCCAATTAAAATTGTGAAAGCTTCTGCTTTGCTAGTAGGCTGCTGACTTACTTATTTTCCGTTTTCTTAAACATATTTTATTTTTGTCTAATCATTAGCTTCCTGGAAGACGAGTTGGGTCTCAATGTGTTTCTTTTGTGGTAGCGAATCAATGTAAGGATTCACAACATTGACATAGGCCAGTGTGCAAATTGGCATTTTGTGAGATCTCGTCGGTGAGTGCCCTTGGAGACGGAGCAAGTGGTGCAATTTTATCAACCTGATGCAAATTTGTGAGACTGGTGCAAGTAAGTGACACTGAAGCTAAATGAATAATGACTGAATGGTTATAAAGACACAGGAGAATACCTTAGAAAATACCTTGACTAACTAATGGTGTTTGCATTGTGCGGGTGGTGGGTTTTCCTGGTATATGCGGTTGGTCTGATTTTGGTGGTTGATTTTTGATGGCTGGTCGCCCTTTTACTGGGACATAGGTCTATGCCCAACTTTGTTCATGATCACACAGTTTATCTGGATACAATATTGATCCTGACAGAGCTTTTGTTAATGAAAACTAGGTATCAATCAGATTCTTTTTAGTCTGTATCCAACAAGATCTGGGAGTAATTGCCAGTGTGGTGGTTAATATTTTCTGTACAGTCCAGAGAGTAAAGGAGAATAATCTGCAGACTGTAAAGTTTTTCTTGCAAATTTGGGTAAATTAGGGGGAAGA
Source organism: Lepas anatifera (assembly GCA_034440635.1). Lineage (NCBI taxonomy): Eukaryota > Metazoa > Arthropoda > Thecostraca > Lepadidae > Lepas > Lepas anatifera. Next base: position 606,591 of record JAOTON010000213.1, read on the forward strand.
GAAACATCAATAGTGCACAAGAAACATAAACATTTAGATTGAAAATGTTTCTTTTGCTACAGCCTTATGACTTCCAAGTCACAGCATTTGGAAACAGTGATTGTTATATCCTGATCCTCAGCTATTTCCTGGCGGTCTCTTGCCCAAGGAAGCTAGCCATTGTGCATTAAAGATTAATAAGACAGTGTCCAAGTAAAGCCCTAAATGTTGTAAGATCAAAATGACTATTCTTGAAAATAATTTGTTTGGTTTGTTTGACATTTCAAGAGATTTGGCCGTTTTGAATATTACCTTGTAACACATTCAGGGAAAGTCAATATAAACTTTCAGGCTACTCTGTCATGTTGTACCTCTGAGGTTGTCCCACTGCTGCCGCCTGTGCTTTGGCTGGAGTGTTATTACTGCTCCTGTCACTACCTACTGTTGTGTAAAGGAAAAACAGGTACCTCCGAATGCATTGGCAATGAGAGATAACTTTTTCTTCTCTGCATTGCAGACCTTTTAACCTATGTGTCCCCACTGTATTTTTCTCAGTTTTGTGTTGATTCCTTACCTCATCCTGGGTGGTGGGCCAGTCTCTTACTGAGCTCTAGGTCCTACCACACATCATCATCTGACCCTGAAAATGCTTTATACAGGAACCATGATGTATACTCTACATTGTTCATCTCATTGTTTGAGTTTTTATATGTTGTATGTTGTATTGTTGGTGTCAGTTAATGTGACTGGCTCTAAATTAGGGAGTTGAAATACTTAATCCATTTATTGTGTAACATATCTGTAATCAGTGACAAATTCAGCAGAACTACCCCAAAGACTTCATTTAATTTCATACAATTTTCTGAGCCAGTTCATTGTTCTAGAAAAATTTAGTTGGGAAACATTTTATTCTCCAAATTAATGTCTCTTTGGATTAGTTTTTAAAATTGTACATGTTTTTTACTGACTATGAAAAACACATGAGCCAAAAGAAAGTATGGCATCCTATCATAAGATCATGTTCTGCTCATGTTATGGCCCTACTATATTTCAATAGTCACTGGTGAGTGGTGATGATTAAGTACACCATGCATGCAAATTTGTGTACACATTGGTACTCTAGAAACTCATGTAACTATTGTACAGACATGAAAATGGTTGAGAGGAAATTATTTAGATTGGTCCAAATTATTAATTTAATTGGGTTTTTAAAAATACTGCCTGAATTTGTTACCCATTGATGATCTGAGCACTCTGCTGATTAGGGATTTATTCTGGGAACCTCCTAGTGTAATATGGATGCAAACTTACATCTGAAGGTTAAACATTGAATTTGGTGCAGCTTTGAAAAAATTAATGAACATCAAATTTATCAACTATAACTGAACTGGTAGATATTTGTATACATATTTATCCCCATGACATGTTTTGTACTGAGTTCATTAGCTTTTGGCTTTTTGTAACCCATCACTCATTTAATTGGTAGGTAGGCAGGAATGCCCTTTCTCACCCATACAGCCAACTAAAAAATTTTCATCAGCTGCCAGATTATATGTAAGTTGACTCCTAGGTTAGCAGGCTGTACCACTCCCTGCTTTTTCTCGTACCCATTGATGATTTGAGCACTCTGGTTAGGCACTTATTCTGGGAACCAGTATTAGTAATATGGTTGGAATTTTTGATGTTTTTGCTTTTCCTTTCCTGGGAACATTTTTTGTTAGTTGCTAGTATTATTCATACAGCACACTCACACTAGGTACAGAGCGGAGGTTTTCATTTGCCAGGACCCTTACGGGACAGCGGCACCGCACTCGACGGGCCATAGGCTGCTCCGGTCTCCCCAAGCCGCAGTGCCCGGCATAGGCCGAGTCCTCACATGAGGGCCGCGGGCGAGACTCGACCGGTGGATCAGTTTAAAGGCTGATCTGGCATGTGCACTCACAAACAGGGACGCCGGCTGGCACTGCGTGGATTTCAATGCTACGGCGCGCACTCCCCCTGTGTACCGCTATCTCCTGGGTAGGAGGCGGCCGCGGAAAAGGCTGCTATAGGTCAGCGTTGATCCAAGGACCTCCCACGCCCAAGCATGCCGCCTTTGCCAACTGCGCCACGTGGGTGGCAGTTTGGAATGTTTTCTCTGGAAAATTTGTACACCTTGTTCACTTCTATTCGAAAGCTTGCATGTTAATTAAGGGCTTTTACAATAGGGTATGCACAGGGCATGTTTAGTTTTGGAAACACATTGATTTTCTTTGGTATTCTAGTGTTATTTTGGCCTTTCAAAGAAAACTACGTCAGAATAAAACCGCACCAATCAACTGTCTAACGCCTGCTTGTGTTTCAGAATTTATTTGAGGAACCATGGCAGTCCCAGGTCACAAACGAGAGGAGCAGGCTCGCACTCTGCTGGAGCACCTGGCATCCCTCGACATCGACCAGGCTCCAGGCAAGATCCGGCAGACCGGAATCGTCTGTACCATCGGACCAGTCACTCGCTCGGTCGATTCGCTGGTCGCACTGATCGAAAAGGGAATGAACATCGCCCGGATGAACTTCTCGCACGGCACGCACGAGTATCACGCTGGGACAATGGATAACGTCCGGAAGGCAGGGGATGTGGTCAGTCAGAAGCTGGGCAGGCCGGTGCCGGTGGGCATTGCGCTTGACACCAAGGGTCCGGAGATCAGGACGGGACTGCTGGAGGGAGGCGCCTCCGCAGAGATCGAGCTGCTCACCGGCGAGAATATTACACTCACCACTAATCAGGAGTACTATGAGAAATGCAGCAAACAGGTAAGGAAAACGGCTGGGAACGGTTTTCGGTAGGTGGTGAGTAAAAGGGACGGTTTTTCTATGAATGAGTTTTGTGGCACTTTTGTATTGTTCAAAGTTCGGGGTGGTTCTATGCGATCTATGCATAGGTGATGGCATAAGCGTCGCCGCCGGAAAAGTGGGGGAGGGGTGGCAGCCAAACTCCAAACTGATGCTGACAAAATTTCCACGTTAGGACCAAAAACTGTTCGAATTTGGGCTCCTCGTTGCCTTCCGCAGCGGCTGGTTATAAGAACGTCCGGTTCTCCCATTTTGACGGAGATCAGGATTTTTTTGCCAAAAAGTGGGGGTAAGGCCCCCTTCCCCTCCTTTTCCGACGCTTGTGGGTGATGGGGTTGGGGGGTTGGGTATTAAGAGCAAATGGTGTTGTATTGGATTGTCTTTTTTAATATTTCGGTTATCGGAACTTACGGGCCGCTTCTAGATTCCGCATAGAGCCAATACTGAACAGAGGTTTTAAGATTTCAATTGTTGGCTGAGCTGTTTTAAGTAACCTAGGAGCACGGATAAAATGTTTAGCTTGTCTTGAAAGAAAATTATAGAATTAATCATTATGGTATTCTATATAGATATAGGGACATAATTAAACCAGTTGGCTTATTTTCATCGTGCTGCACTAGACTTAAGTGTCTGTGTTTGCCTCCTGACAGATGTTGTACGTGGACTACGTGAACATCACCAAAGTGATTCAGCCTGGTTGCAAGATCTTCGTAGACGACGGCCTGATATCGCTCATCGCCCGCGAGGTTACAGCCGACTCCATCTCCTGCGAGATCGAGAACGGAGGTCTGCTGGGCTCTAAGAAGGGCGTCAACCTCCCTGGCACCCCGGTGGATCTTCCTGCTGTCTCAGAAAAAGATCGCGGCGATCTTCAGCTGGGCGTTCAAAAGGGTGTCGACATGGTGTTCGCCTCGTTCATTCGCGATGCTGCTGGCGTGCGGGAGATTAGGAAGGTCCTCGGCGAGGAGGGGAAGAGCATCATGATCATATCCAAGATTGAGAACCAGCAGGGTATTCACAACATGGACGAGATCATTGCCGAGTCGGACGGGGTCATGGTAGCGCGCGGCGACATGGGTATCGAGATCCCGCCGGAGAAGGTGTTCGTCGCCCAGAAGGCGCTCATCACGCGCTGCAACCTGGCCGGAAAGCCGGTCATCTGCGCCACGCAGATGCTGGAGTCGATGGTGAAGAAGCCGCGGCCGACGCGCGCCGAGGTGTCGGACGTGGCGAACGCCGTTCTGGACGGCAGCGACTGCGTCATGCTCAGCGGTGAGACGGCCAAGGGCGACTACCCGCTGCAGTGTGTGGGCATCATGGCCGCCATCTGTAGGGAGGCGGAGTCGGCCACCTGGTACCAGAGCCACTACAGCGACATGGCCTCACTGGTGAGTGGACCGACACGGGCTGATAATGGGCGGTGGGCGGAAGTGTTGCGAAATTCGAAATTTTAAATCTAAGCGTGGCTTTTTCAGATTTGGTTCGGCCACACTGGCAGGATATTTTGACCCAGTGACAAATCGAATCGAGGAGTAGACAGGTCTTTTATTTTATAAATACGAGTGGAGATCTCCCGTAGAAACTGTAGTATTTGTGACCTATTAAAACTTTGCCTGAAAAATGCATGACAGGAACATTTGATAATAGAGATTGATTTTTACTCTTTTGAGATTTAGCCTCGCTCTCCACTTTGCGCGGAGACAATTTGAAGACCATGATGAGCGGTGGGTGGGGTTCTGGACAGTGGACTTGCTGTCGGTTCTGGATACGGCTCTGGACGGGGAAGGACCGGCCTTTGATTTACCAAATCTGAAACGGCCAGGCTAAAATAAGATGTGTGTTAGAGTAAGCATCTATCCCTCTCATGCTGCACACGGTCAGATACATGTTTTCTGCGGGTCGGGGGTGTGGTTTTGTAAGTCACATACGAGTTTCGAAGATTGATAGGGGTACCTTTTGAAGAGGGAGGTGTGTGGATCGCATCCCTTGAGAGCGGGGGGTCGGAACCACTCCTTGCTCTGTGAGGGGAAGCTATGTTTCTTGGACGCTGGGAAGTCTTTTATGGGCCTTCTTAAGAACACCAGGGATGCAAAAAAACATTTAGGGATGGAGTATATTGCATTCGAGATGGACCCGCATCTCCATGGTTGTTCAAATTGCGTCACTGATTTTGGTAATGAAAACCTCCTCATTTATATATGGAACTTGCCACGGCACTTGTTGGGTGTCCTGGTTCCCAAAACAGCAAGGATAACCTCTCAGACGAACTTTCAGAATGGAACTGTTCGTTTTACAGTGCATTAGCAATGAAAACGTGAACCACATACAGCTGTAACGTACTTTAAAGATTTATCATTAAATTTATTAAGCCATATCACGTGGTTCCGGCTTTTCCTGTTGATGGAGATTGCTAATTGACACCCTGACAACTCATCAAAAATTTTAAGTCACAAACTGTCAGCAGGATTGTATTGCCTCTTCCAGGAGTTGACTCACCCTTCAAATCCAACTGGAAACAGGATAAGTCGGAGAGATGAGAAAGCAGAGAGACGTGAGGGAAGTCTATGCTGTAGTAGTGTTTGGTGTTTAGTTTCAAAGAGGTTTCTGACCAATGGAGGCGGGAAACACCGTGTGGGCATCGCGCAGCGAGTAAGTTATGGTTGTGGTGAAGCACTCGGCAAGGCCAAATGCAGGCAAGGAAGCCAATTGCAACCAACTGTTTTCTGCTTTGTTTGGTGAAATACTGCAAAGTTTTTCCTGCATCACTTTTAGTTCACAATCGCACTACATACCACAGTATGCCACAGATACATCCCAAGGTGTGCGTGTGCGTGGTTTGTGAATGTACAGAGCAGACAAAAGAACAGTTCTGAAGCTCCTCCCATGTTAGTCCATGATTTGCCTAAGCAGAGTGACAAATTGGCTCAGCAAGTTCTCTTTTGTTACCAGATGATACGTATCATAGAATTGAGTTCATTGCTGGCGCACATCTACCCGAAGTTACTTCTGAACCTGGCTCTTAATTTGTTTTTATTTTGTCTTTCTGTAGATAAAATATTTCGATGGCTCTGGCAAATCGATTTCTGCAACTTACCACTCTCCAGGATAGTTTTAAGATTGAGAACAAGTGTGGTTACATCTACCATTTGAAGTCGATGGCTCCATAATGCTGGATGGTTTCGGAGCGCTTAGTTTTGGTTCGGCTTACCACTGGAAAGAAATTTTAATGTTAGCTGTTCAACATTTCTCTCATACTGCATTGCCGTATTGGGTGAGGCTGTTGCATTCCTCATCATAGGATGTGAGAATGTGGCATTTCTCATTGTGGGATTTGAACTGAGGTAGCCATCTGATAAAACCTGCCGAAAAACCAATTGACTTACGTTTTGTTTGTCCCACAACTTGCGTTCCCGGAGAAAAAAGGTTAGAAATTAACCCCTCTATCGACCCGTCCTCCCTGGGTGGTTGCGTGGTATTGGGTGACCTAAGGAATCTGACGTGATGCTCAAGCTGCGCTGCGCGAGCATTTTCTTTCTTGGAACTCTTTAAAACCTACGTCCGAAACTTGAGTTGATCTGAGATACAGATGATAAGGAGGAGAGATGAGCTCGCAAATACAGAGACTTGTTAAATAGCTGTGACACTGGACATCCAGCGCTGGTTATAGCTGTTGGCAGCAATGGCATATCAGCTAGCTCAGGGCAGTGCAGCTGAGAAGCTTAACAAAGCTAGACAGGCCGGTGAAGTGAGTCTGCGAGTGGCTAGTATATGGAGTCGATCAGAGATGTCACCACCGTGAGACGGGTGGGGGGTTTTCCCTTCTACCCACACTGAGTCACCAAATTTTTCCTGACCCGAAAACATTTTTGCATTTAAATCGTTACAAATCATAACCATGCAGAAATGTTGACTTTTGGGAATTTCTCGTGCCCTGATTGTAGTTTATTGCAATTTTGTTGCACTCTTCTCCGGCCAACTAAACGGTAGAAAAAATGAACAAAGATCTCCATCGCCTTGATGATCTCTCCTCCAGGAAAATCCAGTTTCGACAACATTTCAAGTCGAATTGATTTGTACATTGTGGGCATCCATAAGCGTTGTGGCACCAGACCAAGGACGTTTAGTCATTTGCAATCTGTCGCTCAAGGAACATCGCGGACCATAATCTACATACCACGGCCAAGGGTGCGGGACCTCGCTGTGATGTGCCGATCCCTCAGGACTTTGCGACGCCGTTGCCTGTTGTGTAAGGTGTGCAAGGGGTGAGGCACGCGAAACACTGCTTAAGTGTGAGTGGAGGTTCCAGCCGAAGGGACCAGGAACATCCCTGTTTTCTTTTTGTTCTTGGATTTCGTATTACCGTTATAACATTGTCCCACCAAGGCCATGTGACCTGGATGGAGGAGAGATCTACAGCGCTGTCCTGGTGTGTTACGCATAAGCAAAGTGCTGGCAGTTTGAATTGGCTGTTGTATCATCCTGTTACTGAATAATTGATATGTATTAGAGCGACCTAATTTGGGAATTATCTCTCTGTTCCTGGTGCGTGTCTGTACCATACATACCTACATACCTACATACATACATACATACATACATACATACATACATACATACATACATACATACATACATACATACATACCTACATTTATTTTCCAACATTGCATAAACAAGTAAGTCAAGAGGAATCCCCGATTGGCGTAAAAGCACCAAGGTACGGAAATCACCACGCCACTCGGGTGGCACCATAAATGACAAAGATACCGCCGCCAGTCAGACGTCCCCGCCCACGCCACCACAACCGGTCCCACGTCCGGCCGGGCACCGGCAGCCAGGTCATCCACGCAGCGGCCCACCAGCTCAGCGGCGCTCGGTCTCACCACGGAACCTTCCGCTAGTTTTGATATATCTGTAAACTTCTTGGGCCACAGCTTGGTCAACGCCGGGTAGGAGAGAGTGCCCGTAGATGAGAGTGTCCATTTTTAATTTTCTGTGAATAGTTCGGAATGTGATATTCAATAGTGCTGTGATATTATTCATCATGGTCTCCCTCTGGGGGGTGAATTACGGGCAATCGAGAAGAAAATGTGCGGTTTCCTCGCAAGAGTCACCGCAGTCGCAGCACGGAGATTCTAAGGCTTGAATTTTGGACAAATGGCCGTTTAATTTGGGCATACCCACCCTCATGCGAGTCAAGAGAGAGAGTTATCTATTTTTGAGCCGAAGGTAAAGTACTTTGGAGGGTTGTTTTGGCTGTAATGCCGCTCTGGGTGATGGTTGAATGTAGTCTCGGATTGAATTTCTAAGGGATGTCCTGGCAACTTATTTAATAATTTTATTGTGCTAGGCAGAAATGAAAACTTGTAGTTATAAGTTCTAAAAGTTCCATTTTCCCTTACCTGCTTTGGTTTAACTTGGTACATTGGCTGATGTCCACAAATGCTTAATAATGTCCCCTTTTCGTCCAAGTCTTTGTATGTTCTCATTTTGGAATTGTAGGTCACTAAAGTCAGCAAGGGACTTGTCCCCCTGTCCCCTACCCCACCATTTGAACCAGTAGCTCTTGCAATGATGGGCTAATTTTTAGAATGACTAGACAAAACTTTAATTCGTCCGGAATGAGCAAAGAAGTTTTTTTTACATTTTTGAAATTCACATGTCCCTGATATGTCAGACATCTCAGAGACAAGCGCTTAAAGAGCTCGTCCAAGCACTACTTGTGACATTAAGTGTTGTTATAAAATGTCTCCATTTCAAAGATAATTATTAAACCAGCTGAGCTTGAAGTCTACCGATCAAGCCGAAGCCGGCTGCTCGTGTGGACGTTGTATTACGGTGGTGCCCTGTCCAGGTCTCGAACGCCCGTACTTTAGGTGCGCGTTACAACACTTTTCGAAATGGAAACTTTTTTCACGTGGTTTTAGACGGTAAACACAAAAATAATGACAATCCTGCCAAAAATTCGTCATGTTCTCTAATTTAAGTAACGGATTTTCACTTTTTAACCCTCCCCCAGTTGGGCGAAAGGGTGCTGACTAACCCCCCTTCAGATTTTTCGTCGTCGCGGAGAAACGGCGGCGCCAAGCGCCACCGTACTTGGCACAGCTTATTATTAATCAATTCTGCAACTTCCCCTAAAAATTTTAAGCTCGGGTCATCTCAGGTCAGGTCACCAGGCCAGGTCAAGTGACCTCACTTTAAAAAATGTTTGGGATTGCATAACTAAGAGTAGGGTTAATTTATCAATGTGAAACCTTTTTCATATAATGGGCTCACCGAGGGCTACAAACTGTGTTTCGGTATTTTGTATATTGTTGACCTAAGGTCAGGTACGAGTCATGACCTCTCCATTGGAAATGCATGGGGAAAGCGCAAATTTGCCGAAAAATGTTTTTTCTTGTTATAAACCTTATAGGGACTTCTATTCCCGCGATCGTGTATCCGGCCACTGCAGGTTCTTTTGAGTTTTGACCTGTGACCTCTGGGTCATTTGGGTCTCCTACGCTTTGAGACTTATTTTTTTTTTTTTGATTCTATTGTGAAGGTCGCCATCCATTTAAACGGTGCCGGCGTGCCCTCCGCGATCCCACGAACAGTCCCTTCGTTAACACCCCGACATAAATATTACAGTCGCGCACGCCGTGCTGGAAGAAGTAACAGAGCTATAATATCATCTATTAGTAAAACTGGTGTGCTACCTTAATATACGGGGGGATGGTCTTTGGTTAATGATTTGTTCGTTTGTTTTTAAACATTGTTCTTCGTAAATTGCAATAAAGCTCTCATTTGGATACCACTATGTTTGATTTGTCATTACGAGTCGAGTGATATGCATATTGATTATGTTTAGTTAGATGATGACCTTGACCTGACCCTAGGTCATGCCATTTTTAAACTTTGATCTGGTATGGTCATATTGTACATCATTCGAATCGCCACAAAGGGAGGAATCGAATGACGTTTAAATGTTGGCTCTAACTTAACTCAGCCAAACGCTAGAGTAAAGTGTTCTAAATTGTGCTATTTTGACCTTTAATGACCTCAATATTACTCTGAGCTAAAACGTTATGGGAAAATCAGTTCCATGATCTATCAAACCATTCTTGCACTTTTTCGCTACCCCGCTCAGGAGCCGAATTGCCACTCCGGTAGCTCAGTTGGTAGAGCGTTGGGCTCCGGCCCGCTGCTCAAAAACTTGCAGTGGCAGTGCATGTCCAGACGCTCGGGATCGGTTCCCATTGCGACGTTCCGGCGCTCAATAGTTTACCCGACGTAAGTCGGCTGGCAACTGACTGGTGAGAGGGTCACCTGAGCGGGGCGGCCGTCCCCGTGCTTTGTGGGACGTTAAACTTTAGCTTCTAAATTAACCCTTCATTGTGTGAGCTGCTCATTCGGGTGGTGGGGTCGGAGTCTCCTTGACAAGTCCATTGATGACTTAAGTGATACTTCGGCTCCAACAGCCGTACCAGGAACAACTTGGACAAAGTTAAAAACAAGATTCGAAATGGGGGGTGTGTGGCAGCACTAGCCCAGCTTCTCAATATTGTGTCCGATGTCGCTTTCCTTTTCAGCCTTAGTGATGGAGTGCACTCTGGTTTCTTTATTTGTATTGTAATAATTTAATATTGCAACAGATTCGTAGTTTGTGTTTTGGCATAACAGGAATACGATCTTTAAGTGTTGAACAATTTCCAAGCTAAAAAGTGAAACCCATCTATTTACATAAGTTGGTAGTTTATTGTAATGTTTTATCCAACAGCACGCCACACTGTTTGGCTGTTATGTTCTTCAGAAATAAATGCGGCAGACGTGAGTCTGAGGGGCCGGTCCGGATGGCTCTGAGACTGCTGCACGTGGAGAGCGCGGTGCCACACACACAGTGTGATGTGCTGTTGGATAAAACATGACAATAAACTTCCAACCTATGTTTATAGATGGGTTTCAGTTTTTAGCTTGGAAATTGTTCAAAACTTGAAGATCGCATTCCTGTTCTGCCAAAACGCAAACTACGAATATGTTCCAATATTAAATTATTACAATACAAATAAAGAAACCAGAGTGCACTCCATCACTAAGACTGAAAATCAAAGCGACATCGGAAGCAATTTTGAAAAGCTGGGCTAGTGCTGACACCCCCTTCCAATTTTTTTATATTTTTTCCAAGTTGTTCCCGTACGGCTGTTGGAGTCGGAGTCTCACTAAAGTCATTACGGGACTTGTCACGGAGACCCAAACCCCACCACCCGAATGAGCAACTCCCACAATGAAGGGTTAAATTTAGAAGCCAAAGTTTAACGTCCCACAAAGCACGGGGACGACCGCCCCGCTCAGGTCATCCTCTCACCAGTCAGTTGTCAGACGACCTACGTCGGGTAAACTATTGAGCGCCGGAGCGTCTCAGGGGAACCGATCCCAAGCCTGGACATGCACTGTCACTGCATGCTTCTGAGCAGCGGGCTGGAGCCCAACGCTCTACCAACTGAGCTACCGGAGTGGCAAGTCGGCTCCTGAGCGGGGTAGCGAAAAAGCGCAAGAATGGTTTGATAGACCATTGAACCGATTTTCCCACAACGTTTTAGCTCAGAGTAATATTGAGGTTATTAAAGGTCAAAATAGCACAATTTAGAACACTTTACTCTAGTGTTTGGCTGAGTTAAGTTAGAGCCAACATTTAAACGTCATTCGATTCCTCCCTTTTGGCGATTCGAATGATGTACAATATGACCATACGAGATAAAAGTTTGAAAATGGCATGACCTAGTGTCAGGTCAAGGTTATCATCTAACTAAACATAGTCAATATGCATATCACTCGACTCGTAATGACAAATCAAACATAGTGGTATCTAAATGAGAGCTTTATTGCAATTTACTGTGAAGTTATTGACATAAGTCTCAAAACGTGCTTAGGTAGACACAAATGACCTCTCAGAGGTCACAGGTCAAAACTTGCAAAATCAACCTTGCGAGTGGCCCGTGAAACTACGAGCCTGCGAATAAGAAGTCCCTATAAGATTTATATACAGAAAGAGCCGCCCGGTAGCTCAGTTGGTAGAGCGTTGGGCTCCGGCCCGCTGCTCAGAAGCATGCAGTGGCAGTGCATGTCCAGGCTTGGGATCGGTTCCCCTGAGACGCTCCGGCGCTCAATAGTTTACCCGACGTACAGGTCGGCTGGCAACTGACTGGTGAGAGGGTGACCTGAGCGGGGCGGCCGTCCCTGTGCTTTGTGGGACGTTAAACTTTGGCTTCTAAATCAACCCTTCATTGTGGAAGTTGCTCATTCGGGTGGTGCGGTCGGGGTCTCCGTGACAAGTCCATCGATGACTTTAGTGAGACTCCGACTCCAGCAGTCGAACTGGGTATAACTTGGACAAAATTTATAAAGAAGAGAAACTTTTTTTGAAAATTTGCGCTTTCCCCATGCATTTCCAATGGAGAGGTCATGACTCGCACCTGACCTTAGGTCAACAATATACAAAATACCGAAACATAGTTTGTAGCCCCTGGTGAGCCCATTACATGAAAAAAGTTACACATTGATAAATTAACCCTACTCCGAGTTATGCAATCCCAAACATATTTTGAGGTGAGGTCACTTGACCTGGCCTGGTGACCTGACCCGAGATGACCCGACCTTAAAACTTTTAGGGGAAGTTGCAGAATTGATTAACACCCGCCTGTCTGCCCGCGCCTGAGGGCCTGGCCCCCTAGATTCAACTAGGGTAAAACGCCCTGGAGGTGTGGGCTGGATCACTATGACCTTGACCTAGGTCTACTTGGTACGGTCTTAAGGTCAATTTGGCCATGCTGATCTTGTAAATGCTGTATTTGGGAAAATAAATAAGTATGCGATGTTTAGAAAGGTCTTAAGAGGCTTCCCCACTTTTGTAGGTATTAGGTTTCCTTGGTCATATAGTATACTACATATGTGACTTTGTTAATGATAAGCTGTGCCAAGTACGGTAGCGATTGGCCGCCGTTTCTCCGCGACGACGAAAGATCTGTAAGGAGGTTAGTCAGCACCCTTCCGCCCCACTGGGGGAGGGTTAAAAGTGAATAATAATAATTGTTGGGCTTTAACGACGCTTCAACTGCCAAGGTCATACGGCGTCGCCACCTCTCGCCCTGTTGGAAGGGATTTTGGGGATCAGATCGACTTATTCAGAGGCTCCGCCGGGACTTGAACCCGGGACCAGTGGCTTAGAAGACAAGGGTGCTATCCACTAAGCCACCTCATCCCCAGGGTTAAAAGTGAGAATCCGGTGCTTAAATTCGAGAAAATGACGATTTTTTGCAGGGTTGTCCTTATATTTGTGTCTACCGTCTAAAACCGCGTGAAAAGTTTCGATTTCGAAAAAGTGTTGTAATGCGCACCCTACTGTACCCGTGTGCGTTGTATGACGCGGGTGTCCTGTTCAGGTCCAGAAAGCCTGTACGTGTGTGCGTTGTATGACGCGGGTGTCCTGTTCAGGTCCAGAACGCCTGTACGTGTGTGCGTTGTATGACGCGGGTGTACTGTTCAGGTCCAGAACGCCTGTACGTGTGTGCGTTGTATGACGCGGGTGTCCTGTTCAGGTCCAGAACGCCTGTACGTGTGTGCGTTGTATGACGCGGGTGTCCTGTTCAGGTTCAGAACGCCTGTACGTGTGTGCGTTGTATGACGCGGGTGTCCTGTTCAGGTCCAGATCGCCTGTACGTTTGTGCGTTGTATGACGCGGGTGTACTGTTCAGGTCCAGAACGCCTGTACGTGTGTGCGTTGTATGACGCTGGTGCTCTGTCCAGGTCCAGAACGCCGACCACATGCACTCGGTCTGCCTGGCGGCGGTGGGCGCGTCCTTGAAGATCAACGCTGCCGCCATCATCGTCCTCACCACCACGGGAAAGACGGCTCACCTGCTGGCCAAGTGAGTGAAGCTCCGGGCGTCTCTCTGGGAGAGCGTAGATAGAGGTTGGGCTCTCCCTGCTGTTTGAAATGTAGGCACTTGGATAGTGGTGTAGTATGATTTGTGTTTTGCAAGGTTGCGGCATTAAGGAATAAAAGTCTGGTATTATATCCTCCCCTTGATACTGGCCGGAGAGTGGGTACCGATACTGGCCGGGGATGGGTACTGTATAGGGTCTGTTACAATATTCAATTTGTTAGGCCTATTCTCCATTCGAAGTTACCTGAAACGTAGGAATCTGCTCTCATTGCTCTGACACGAGCCACTAACATTAATGCCGATTTTCAGAATGGGGTATTTTTTCTGTGGACTTACAATGATTCAAGATGCGGTCGCTTCAGGGGTTGCTACATAACAGATAATTTTCAGATTCACTCAACATATGAAGTTCGATGGCTTAAGTGGTTGAACAGTGTTTTCAAGTATGTTGTTAATGTAGCCCATTGGGTGTTTATACAGCCCGGTTTGATTTCATCGGAATGTGATGAGCGAGCTGGCGATACCGTAGAGCAAGCTGGCCGCCCAATCCATATTTGCACGTCCCAGCAGTAAAGTGTTATTCGATTCTATCTATTAATAGTTCGTAATATTGTAATTCGAGCTATCTTTGCCAGAGAGGCCAACTTGGGAGAAATCCTAACGTGTGAACCGTTAGTGCTGGCTAGACCAAAACAATATGTTGGGGTAAGGGCCAGTCACTGCAGATTATCATGCCGTTTAGTGTTTATAATTTGCCTACTTTCTATCTGTAATAAATGCGGTATTCGTTGATGATAGGTCTAGGTAATAACGCTGATAAAATCAGCGTTGACATTGAAAGGTGAAAACAGAGCATCCATGCGTAAGCGTCGGAACACTGTGTGAGAGGACAGGGTTCAGCTGCTTCCTACTTTCCATAATAGAATCCTCCGAATTCAGCCACAATGAGACAAACAATGCCGGCTTTGTAACTGGCATGTGCGAAATGCAAGAAAGAGCCCAAGTCGGAAGTGTTTTGGTTCGAGGAGTAGATTATTTTTTAACTGTAGGTGTGGTCTAGGATTCACTGGCCCTCTCCATTTTTTGCCGGTGTCCATTTTTCTGTAGTGCTCCTGTGTGCACTGTAGGTAGTTGTAATACTCAGTAGGCTGTTCATCTTCATACTAAGCCGCACCGGTTGGGTTTGCCTTCATCGGTCAGCTCGGGTATGTTGGAAAAAACTAGGAACTTTGGAACGTCATAGATGATTGAAAACAAGAGGAGGTACCAGCTTTATTATGTGATGGGCATGTTGAAGTTCTTCAGAAGAACGTATAAAAGCAGGTACGGGGATCAAAATTTTGAATAAGGCATTGTTGTATTAGTAAAAGAGCGTCTGCTTTCTGAGCCATAGGTTTCAGGTTCTAGTCTCGACTTAGTCTCATTTTTATCATAGTTAGAGTTTTAGGGCGTCTCAACATCAGAGACCATTTTACACTCATGATCAAGTCTCTTTATTGGTTTTTATATTCGCTTTTACTTATAAAAAATATCGAAATTTCGCCTATAGTAGTAACGCGCTGCCCCACCCGTGCAGGTACCAGTTATGGTACAGACACGACATAGCAATGCCACATTGTTGGAGTAATACTTTTTTCGATATCAATTGTATTGTCAAAAATATTGTTGCTGTATTGTTGGAGTAATACTTTGTTTTGCCGCGTGGATACCGGTCACAGTGCCGTATTATAACGGTGACACCCTGTCTCCTCCCCACTTACCGGCCACAACGCCGTATTGTAACGGTGACACTCTGCCTCCTAGGTACCGGCCACAGTATTGTAACGGTGACACCCTGTCTCCTCCCCACTTACCGGTCACAGTGCCGTATTGTAACGGTGACACTCTGCCTCCTCCCCACTTACCGGCCACAGTGCCGTATTGAAACGGTGACACTCTGCCTCCTACGTACCGGTCACAGTATTGTAACAGTAACTCCCTGCCTCCTCGCCAGGTACCGTCCGCAGTGCCCGATCATCGTGGTGACCCGGTTCCCGCAGGTGGCGCGTCAGTGCCACCTGTTCCGTGGCTTGTTCCCGCTGGTGCACACCCAGGACCGGGTGGAGGATTGGCTGCAGGACGTGGAGCTGCGCGTGCAGACGGCGGTGGCGTTTGGTAAGGATAACCACTTCATCAGCCAGGGAGACCCCCTGGTCATTATCACCGGATGGAAGTCCGGCGCTGGCTTCACTAACACCATGCGAATTATTTATGCTTAGAGGGGCTCGGCGCTGGTTGGCGGGGCTGGTTGTGAGTGTGGGTATCTGCTGGAGAGGGGTTTGCTGATGCACATTCGCACGTGCTGAGCTGTTGGCAGATTAGGAATGCTGAGCTCTTGCCTGGGAAGCCGACAAGACTGGGTCTTATGGTCGCAGTGAGTGGCAGGAGTGTAAGAGTTGGATTTGGCTCTGTTAGTGGTTAGAGGCATTATATTTTATATTTGATGCGGGAAACGGTTAGTCGGATTGTTACGAATCTGGGCTGGGTGATTTTCTTTCTGGAAATGTATGTTGCCAGCTCTTTATGGTGAGCACTGCTATGATGGGCAATACTAAATTAGTCTCTATTGATTTTGCTCGTTGTTGCTCGCTAAGACGTTAAAAAACAATGCTATGGTTGTGATCAGGATCTGAACGATGTAAACAGCAGGGTTTTGTCTGTAGGCAAGTGTGTTAATGTGAAGACGGATTGGGGTACAGCTCTGTGTGATAGTGCGTAGTCATATCCGTCTCTGGTGGTTTGCATAAGTGTTTCCGTAAATAAGGGTGACCGGGCTTCTAGAAGATTTAAAGCACCCTAGCATGAGGAAGCCCCTGAATCGGGGCCAACTCCCTCACCTTCTGTGTTGCAACCCGTTCACTAGCCGGCACATTCACGATAAACCTTCACGAAACCAAAACTGCACTTAAAGTATGAAGGAATGCAAGGGACAGCCGTTTTCAAAAAGCTTTGTGAAGGTAAAAGTTAGCTCTCTTAAGTTTTCTCGAGTTCAAGAGAGCGGGAACTTTTAACTGTTACGTGCGTACTTTGGGCTCGTTGAACTGAGCAATTGTATTGCTGTTAACTAGGGGAAAATCACAACTCCTTACCCGGATTTGGCATATGCCGCCCTTTTAGCTAGTGGATTTCCAAAGTAGAGCGGGTTTCCTGCCTGATCTTCAACTTCCAAATTTAGCGCAAATTGCAATCAGCAAATATCGAGCCTTGCCTCAAGTCGGCACAGGCGCTGCCTTGCCCACGCTTTGCTGTGACGCCTCTAGCCGGCATGATTATTTATAGGTTGCCGGTCTGGTTTCCGAGAGTGTTGACGCTACTGCTATTGTAGCTGAAGCGTGAGGAATATTGGGATCAGTGCACCGCTGCCGAAAGTATGAACCCATGTGAACCACCTAAATAATTCAGAGAATTCACTAACAAATAGTGAAGGTTCTTCCTTTGCCGCGTACTATTTGCTAAAGCTTGTGTGTGGTTGATTTATTCAGGTGGTCTGATCTTGACAGTTATGCACAGTGACGGGTGTGCACCCAATGCATAGTAATAGTTTTATAAACGTATAATATATATTTAAAAGCAAGAGCCTCTGGCATGTAAACGATGTTTTGCTATCTTATATACTGTATCACTAAGCACACTTTATCTGCGTGGTTTTCTATAGAATGCTTCTGATTATCCGGAAATCACGATGTCGGTTTGGATTATGTGTATGTGACCAGTCTACGTGTGATGATGTGCGACGGTTTTTGTTAATGTTTCCCGGAGGCTGTCGGATGCATCAAAACCAGCTTCACCGTGCTTGATAAGATCCACTGCTGCCCCAGTCTGGTTAGCATTTCCTGTGCGGCCCTTAGATGTGATGCTTGGCGCTGTTTTTTGTCTTTAATAGACTAGTCTGCAGAAAGCTGTGTTTATTTGCGTTAAACGCATACAAGGAGAGTGCCTGCTAACTGAAGTACACCTAAGATGGACCAAATTCAAAGAATGCACCTACAAATGGACAAGTGATATCCAGGGTCGTTACTCCTACGCCGGGCAAGTGCACTCATTCCTGTGCACTGTGACAATGCAAAAATGCTGGAACAGCGCGCAGCGGTAAAGCTCAGGCATTGGCTGATGGGTGTCTGAGTGAAGGGTTTGCTCCGGCTTAAAGATCAGTTCACCGTGAGAACTATAGAATGCGATGGGATTGGGCTGGAAAAGTAGTTGTAATGGTAGTGGCCTCTCGTGGATGGCTCCTGCAAATTAACGTGCTGATCGCCATTGTTCGCCGGCCAGATTCCCCGTGACTGGTAAGGCTACCCTATGATGAGCATCTATTTTGTGCAATTTTTTGAAGACTGTTTTGAGACAATACTCCAAACTGATTTTTCTGCGATAAATAAATGTTTTTCTTTCAATAAGGTGTTACATATAGTATGTAGTAGCTTATTTGTTATTGTGTTAATACTACCATCCACTTATTCCGTGTTTTGCATGTATTAAATATTAGAGGTTTTTAGTTTTTATAATTGTGTTGTGAACCGTTGTTTTTTTTAAATATGTTTTAAGTGTTAGTTATTTTATATATGTGGTTTAATTTTAAATATTATGAGAGTAACACAGCCCCCCTCAACCTCCTACTTCTCTAATCACTAACCACAACCAATGTCGAACTCAACCACATAAACGCTCGACCTTCCCGCCCTTATAAATACTCTTTCCGTAAAAATGGTGTCTACCTTAGTACAATCAGTGTTTTTCTTCTCAATGGGTTCTTGGACTGTGAGTAATTTCTTTGGCATTACCAAGGCAGAAGGCAGTTAGCGAAGGCGACTCAAAGCCACGTAGTCACCCTGTTTGGAAATAACTGCAACGACTCGAAATCGCTTCATTTTATTTTATTTCCTTTTTCTGGAACATCGGTTTTAATTGACTTTAAAATCTAAACTGAAGCGATTTTGAGTATTCAATGATTACGCTTAGAAAAGAGTGCCAAAGGTACGGGTTTAAGCATCTGCAAGACCATGCACTTGCTGGTCCGTGTTTGAAATTCGGGATCCCAAGCCTAGCGTTTTATAACCTTGTGACCACCTGTGTGGTAAAGCTGGGAGTCCCTGTCTTCAGGGGCGGCGGGAACTGGGCAATGCGTCCCCTCTTGATAAACCAGGAGGAGCCGCCCATGGAGAAGCGTTTTACCTTTCCTCTCTGTCACCTGTGCGATCTACGTAAATCCTCCCAATTTTGTTGTGAGTGAACTGCAACTCTCAGGCGAATGGTGTGTTCGATCGTTGCTTTCCACTAAACTCCCCCCCCATCTCCCATTGATCGCTTGAAATCATCCGAACAGTGCCGTTGTTGCCTGGAAGTGATCCGAAGGCTAGATAAGAGGGGCATTTCTCAAAGTGGCAACGTGTCGGCCTGTTAGATTAAGAAGGGGTGTCTGTAGAAAATGGTCTTCTGTTGAAGCTGCCACGTTCAGATTGCTTAGGTACAATGTACAACTGTCCAGTTATCTTTTCATCAAATGACGAAGGCCATGGGTAAACTTTCAGGATGTCGGGAGGGCATGGTAGTTGTTATGTGAATTCCTGCTGTATGACGTCATAGGGCTAGTCCGTCACCGCTTGCTGGTCCCCATGTCCGGAACTTTTGTTCAGGACTTTCGAGGTCGCCAAACGTGCCACGAACAGGTGTTACGGGCCGTCAGGTGCAGGCTGCGGGTACCTAGCGACTGGGTCTCGTCCCTGGACCCCTCCCCAAAGGTAGGGTGTCGCCGGGGTCCGATGTCCTTGGGGCGGCGCCCTGCGGCTTGGTCTCGTCCCTGGACCCCTCCCCAAAGGTAGGGTGTCGCCGGGGTCCGATGTCCTTGGGGCGGCGCCCTGCAGCTTGGTCTCGTCCCTGGACCCCTCCCCAAGGGGTAGGGTGTCGCCGGGGTCCGCCGTCCTTGGGGCGGCGCCCTGCGGCTTGGTCTCGTCCCTGGACCCCTCCCCAAGGGTAGGGTGTCGCCGGGGTCCGCCGTCCTTGGGGCGGCGCCCTGCGGCTTGGTCTCGTCCCTGGACCCCTCCCCAAGGGTAGGGTGTCGCCGGGGTCCGCCGTCCTTGGGGCGGCGCCCTACAGCCCCGAAACTCTGTGGCCTGCATGGCTGAAACACTAATTTTAGTTCATGTTGTACCATTGGGCCATACATATTGTTTTTCCAAAAAAATTAGACCGTTTGACTCATATTTGTAAGGAAGATTATAACGTGTATATGAAAGCTGCATTAATATTGAGGTTATCACGTCATTAAGGTTGATATTGTATCAGACAAGTGATAACGCCCCGGTAGCAAAGTTGCCGCCCCGGTAGCTCAGTTGGTAGAGCATTGGACTCCGGCCCGCTGCTCAGAAACATGCAGTGGCAGTGCATGTCCAGGCTTGGGATCGGTTCCTCTGAGACGCTCCGGTGCTCAATAGTTTACCCGACGTAGTTCGGCTGGCAACTGACTGGTGAGAGGGTGACCTGAGCGGGGCGGCCGTCCCTGTGCTTTGTGGGATGTTAAACTTTGGCTTCTATATCAACCCTTCATTGTGGGAGTTGCTCGTTCAGGTGGTGGGGTCGGGGTCTCCGTGATATGTGCCGTAATGACTTTAGTAAGACCCAGACTCCAAGAGCCGTACTGGGACAAAATGGATATCAAGAACATTTTTGTTGGTGTTGACATTTGTTTAAATCCATTCGAAGCGGAATCCAGCCTCCTGTAACAAATTAAACAAACTGAAAATCCCATTTTTAGTTAGTTTAGGTAGGAAAAAGTTATAAATTGCTCTGTGAATGAAGAAAACTGGCTGGGCAGTTATCGAGTTAGGAGGGAGAGTGAAAATCTCCCCTCTCTGTGCCCGATACACTCCAGTTCAGACCTACCCGCAGCACGGGACTAATTTAGTTTTTGCCATCACAGGCACTAGCGCTTTTCTTTGTCCATTAACACATCATTTGAGCTTTTTTTACCTCATCACAGATGGCTTCTACATGTGTGCGCAAGCACGTACAAAAAGAACTCATCCACCGAACCACAACTTTTATCTTTTCCGAGGCCGCCGCATACCCTTTTGCATTCCCATCCCTCTAAGTGGAAAGGGCCAAAACACTTGTATTTCTCGCCATGTTTTTTTTCTCCCGAAGGCACTTACGTACACATGTTATGTATGTTGTACCATATGAAGACATCCGTAGGCTCGCTTTTGAGCTCACTAAAAAAACAGTTAAGCAACACTGTGTCGTAATATAAAACCTTGTATAACACTATCAGCATCCAAGCATTTTCGTCGCGACCTCCTATCAACACGTTTATACAAGCAAACGCATTGAGTCATGACCTGTAGCTTATGTATATAGACTGAGGCGGTAGCGCAGCAGTATTACAGCACAAACTTCTGTAAAACATTCTCGTCCGCGACGAAATCCATGCCTGCAAATGATATCCCAGCATGCCGTTCGATTCGCATGGTGGAAAACAAACGGTGGGTCGATAGCATTATTATGCGGCGCTCGTTTAAAAAGCAGCAGGTACAAATTCATGGGCGATGGGCAGGCGTTAGTGCTTATAACTAGCACGGAATGATGACTGGCTCTTGCTCTAAATACCCATGACACGAGCAATGTGTAAAGAGCATTGAAAAAGTGTACACTGATCGTACTGGCGCAGTGGCGGGTCCAGGACTTCATTTCGGGGGGGAGGCTGGCAGTGAGCTTAAAGGGAATGTGGCACCTTCACAACGTGATTTTAACTGAGATAGCCAAGTTGTAAAGCAGGTCGGAAAAGCCGGTACTCCATATTTCATTTGTCTTGGAACTCGATATTTCCGTAGAAAAAAGCTAAAACCTACCTGACACCGGCCCCCCTCAGCCCCCGTCGCCGACGGCCATTGTTGTGAGCTACTGGTGTGACGACATATGCTGACGTCACGATGAGCATTAGCCAATCGAAGCCCTTGAAGCGTTTCAAGTATGGTAGTGGTTGCCAGATCGTGACATCATCCACAGGCTGATATTTATTTTTTTAGAGGAGTATTTTTAAAAACAAACTATTGAGCTTATTGTACATTTTTCAGAGAAATCATGAGTGGTTTCATTATTTTTGACTAAAAGTACGCCTAATTACACTAAATTCCAGGATTCAACCAAGGTGCCACATTCCCTTTAAACTTCTCCTGGCACTGCCTTCGAACAGCTCCCGGCTATGCATTAACTATGGGCACTCGGGACATTTCGGGGCGGAGTTGACCCCTAGCTCCCCCCTTGTATCCGCCACTGGACTCCTGACGGTAATGAGCATCAAACCAGTAACCTAAATCTGAGACCTTCAGCAGCATGGGTTAATCTTGTTAACATATCAATCAATATACATACTTAATCCCCCAGTCCTTTCAGCTTCACCATTGAATCTTGTAGTATTTTAACAAACATAAACATTTTTCTTATAGCGGCTGCTCCTGGGCTCTCCAATAAAAACGCTTGAAATAAAGATCCAGATGCCATGGCTAAAACAAGCCAAGCATCTGCACGTAAAAAAGCCAAATTGTTCTCCCATTCCATCATTCATCTAACCCTCTCTGGCTTTTTTAAGACAGCTTGACCATTTTCTGGCCCTTTTAGCCAAATATTCCGGTCATCCTTTCTTCCGGTGTTTTTACTAAAGGTCGCTGAAATGTACTCATATCCAAACTTAACTCCCAGAATTGTTGATAGTCGCGCTGTCGCTACCTAGCGCGTGACGCCAGCGTACACCAGAGCGGTTGGAATCGTCAGCAGCACCAGTGGTCAAACATATACACATACAGGCTGAAAACGAGTATATCGCAGTTGAAGTCTATACGTGGTGATCAGTGCCGCCGTGTGAAGTACGGGACAGCTGTGAAGTCTACGTTCAACACCGTGTCATTTTCCAATCAATCTGCGAGCACCAGTACAAATGCTCACACGCACATACCAGTGTTCAATGAAGCGGCCACATTCTACAAAGGCAGTTCTAGAGGTTACATGTCAAGGCTCAGCCCAGATGAGGCTAAAAATCGTTTGATATGACCCAGGGCTTATATTTGGCTTGTTTCTTCGTTCGTGGGTCTGGCTTGGCCGGCATCTGCGGGTTGAGGAGGCTGGAGGGAATGTTTCCTTCGACGGCGCACCATGCAGGGGATGTGGCAGACGGTCTGGTCACTGCAGAAGAAGAAGACCAGGCTGAGAGCTGTGATGGTAGTGCTAGTGATGAACTCTGCCCTGGTCTTGATGAAGCACCTCGAATGCAGTGGAATGTCCCCCCAAAACATGGAATACGCCTTTTGCTATGGAGGGCGAAGATGTCCCCTCTAATACGTTTTGAATTAAACATCGGGCGTAGAAGTTTTAACTAGAAATGGATTGCTTAGAGCGTTTGCTTGGTACACGCTATTCATGTGTGCGTTTTATGCACGTGCGTTGTTTCAAAACATCACGGTTGAAGATAATACCTTTTCTTTCGATTTAATAATTATTTAACGAACCTGCTGTTTAGTGTGGTTCCGTTAAAACAATTTAATTTCTGCTCATAGTTTTCTCATATCTAGCACATACACCTCACCCGGGACGAATCTTTTGTGAAAAACGTGTCATCTATCTTCTACCATTTACAGCAGATCAAGTATCCATAATCCATCAACATGCGATTTTAGGTACGCCCACTAGAGCGTTGAATCATCACAGCACCCCCAGTGTACTAATCCACACACACAGGCCTTCTCCTCCGCTTACGCTTAAAGGGAATGTGGCACCTTCACAACGTGATTTTAACTGAGATAGCCAAGTTGTAAAGCAGGTCGGAAAACCTGGTACTCCATATTTAATCTGTCTTGGAACTCGATATTTCCGTAGGAAAAAGCTAAAACCTTCCTGACACCAGCCCCCTCAGCCCCCGTCGCCGGCGGCCATTGTTGTGAGCTACTGGTGTGACGATATATGCCGACGTCTCGATGAGCATCAGCCAATCGAAGCCCTTGAAGCGTTTTAAGTATGGTAGTGGTTGCCAGATCGTGACATCATCCACAGGCTGATATTTATTTCTTTTTTAGAGGAGTATTTTTAAAAGCAAATATTGGCTTATTGTACATTTTTCAGAGAAATCATGAATGGTTTCATTATTTTTTACTAAAAGTACGCCTCAATTACACTAAATTCCAGGATTCGACCTATGTTGCCACATTCCCTCTAAGGGCTACCAGTGCCTGGAAGAAGAAGACCTACCTGCCGAAGGCCTCAGTTTCCTGAATGGTGTCCGGAAGTCTCTGTCCGTAGGTCTCCGGAAGGAACAGGGTGAGTATGCCCCCGAGAATGGAGAGACCGCCGAAAATGGACATCGGCAGAACTTGGCTGTCCACACCCTACGGGAATGCGATAAAGCCGAAATGAGATTGCATGCTTTGAGAAGGAAGCGAACTTACCATGCTGTATACTGCCTCCTTCAGTTTGCACTTCCTCAAATCTGTGATAATTATGGGTCTAAGGCACTGTTAAAAGAAGGTTCACGATATGGTGAAATGCATAGGCGAACTCTGACAAGAATGAACTGTCTGATAACAGCGCTGTGATGGGGGCAAGTGTTACCATCAGTTTTAATCAATTGCATTACATTACACGGCCAGACATTACTAGAATCAGCTGATTTGCAAATGTGTAGGTATAATTTACATCGTAGGTAAGTGCCTAAGATATTTCTTCTATCTTTCGACCTCTAAAGTATTTATTCTCAAGAGAGTTGTTTTGTGTAACAACTCTCTCTCTCCCTCCCCCTCTCTCTCTCTCTCCCCCCCTCTCCCCTCTCTCTCTCTCTCTCTCTCTCTCTCTCTCTCTCTCTTCACCAAGCTGGCGATGAATGGCGCCGAGATGGAGCCAATTCTCCCCGCCGCCGACGACAGTCCGATGCCGCTGTTTCTCAGCTCCGTGGGAAACAGCTCGGCGCCATAGATGAACACGATGGCGAACGTTGCCGAACCCCCGAACTTTCCGATCACGGCTAGCGCCACAGTCAGCCACTGGACATCTGGCGATTAGAGGTCCGGAACAGGGTGTAAGCCGTTGGTCAGAGGTCGGCACAGGATAGCATTTTGGCAGGCGTCCTACTCCGTCCCACCAGGGGCGGCCCCAAGGTGGGGGCGCTGGGGCGATCGACCCCACCTTGGGCTGACCTAAAGCACTGAAAAGAAACGCCTCCTGCCGCAGCTGCCGGGCCCTCCGCAAGGGTGCTATGAGTGAAAAGCCCTGCCTGTATATGTGCATTAGGGTGGAGTGAAAAATTCAAACTGCATGGATCGTTCCTTAACATTGTTTTTATACTGCGCTAGGGCCTTATGAAACTCAGAAGTGAAAAAAATTGGAAATCGAACAACGGGATCATGAGCAATATCGAGCATTTATGAATGGACGTTTAAGAATTTTTGGCGTTGCAGTCTACGTTGGAAATCCTTGGTGCTAGCGTACGGTGGTGTACGGGCTAGCTGTAAGAGCAGATCACGTGCGTTTTGAAGCTTGGAAATCACCATAAACACATTTTGGAGGTGGAAATAGATCCCAGCCACTGGATAGGTATATTTCAGTCGCAGTGGCGGATGCAAGGGGGGGCAGGGGGCTCAAACCCCCTCTCCGAAATGTCTGAGTGCCTATAGTAGATGTATAGCCGGAAGCTGTCCGAGGTAGTGATGGGGAGGCCCGAGCCCCTAGCCAGCCCCCCGAAATATGGTCCTGGATCTGCCACTTTTCTGTTGTGTATTAGACATGTGTGAGACTCACCGACGCAGAAAACAGCATCCTGGTCACTCGATGCGGCACTAGCCGACTTAAAAAACCTGGGTCGCCTAAAGGGGCAATCGTATGGTACATCTGAGATAGATATCCAGCCATCATCCAGCCGGCTAGCCTGGTAATGGCCGCGCTACCAGTTACTCAGGTGTCCGTGGAGAGGTTGTTCTCCGCGATGAAGCTACTGCTTACTGATCTCAGGTCCAGACTAAGAGCAGATATATTGGAGGCAACGTTGCTGCTCCGCTACAACCGCGACTGGGTGGTGTAGCGAGCGAACCAGCTGCTGGATCCTGAGCAGTAGGGTGGTTGGTTTCGATTTTTCTCGAAAATGAATTATGCCATCAGCCTATCTGATGTGTTTTTCGATGTTGAACACTGTTAGCCCATCGAAATTTTTCTTTGCGGGCCGTCCAAGCTTTACTTGATCGTTGTATCTTTAATTCTTTATGTGATTTTGCGGGCATGTCTGCCCATATTTCTGTTTGCCATAACAGTGCAGTGCAGTTTGCCATACGAATACACTGCAGTGTAGTTTGGTCCAGTTTTGAGGTTCACTGGCCTTTGGCATCTGGTCAAGGGCGTTCGTTCATCCAGTCACCATTTTTCATTCGTACAAATACATAATCGCTTTGTATCTAATGGACTTTCACGCCTTTGAGAACGTGTCGATCACATTTTGGATATAGATACATTGCCGGAGCCGGAGCCGGTCGGAGCCGACTGTTTTTCCCCGAGCCGGAGCCGAATCCGTTAGGACACTTGAACCCGGAGCCGGAGCCGAAATCATAACCCCGGACCGGAGTCGGAGCCGTCCAAAATTTTCCAGGCTCCGCATCCCTGCTCGAAACTATGACAGTCAGCATCAAGGATTACGAGTCACCTTGGAGATGAAGGCTATGATCAAGTGACTAGAGTGTGAGTGTGATGAATGATAAGATCAATTGAACGAACAAAAGTAATATAAGGATAAATCATGACCCAAATTCATTGCCCCCAGGTAGTCAGGGAATGCGTTAAGTGATGAGGGACAATTCAAAAAGTTCTGGGAAGACTTGAAAGAACATAAAGTATATTGCCCTGATTTTTTGACAAAGCACACCCCTCTCGCGGCCAGGGTATCATATATGATACCCGGCTTCCTGGTGCCCTTGTGACATAAATAACCAAACGGATCGGTTTGTATGGTCAAGTCGGCTATAGGGAGCATTCTCTATCGATTTCACGATAATCTAAATCGAAAAAGTTACGGTCGAAAACGGGTTAATCCAGCAACACTTACCACTGCTGTTCACCAGTCCGCTGGCTATGCTTCCGAGGCCACAGAGGAAGAAGCTCAGTAATAACGTCAGCTTCCGACCCCACGGGTCCAACGTCCAGATGCAGACAATACACGCTGGAATCTCTATAAGCTGCATCAGAATGAAGTTGAGGTGCACGCTGCTTCCGAGACTTGTGGCGTTCATTCCCAGTCCGTAATAGACCATGGCGCAGACGAACCTGAAGACAGAGACGCAAAGGGACATCGTTGTGGAAGGACAGGGTTCGAATCCAAGCAAACCTTTTTATTTGCGGGGGAGGGGGCACATAGTTGGGGAGGGGGTGCAGGTTTAAACCTATCAGTTGGGCGCCAAATCTTAGCAAGGGAGCGTAGATACTCGTACCCTGGGGAAAGCGGCATTTTGATTGGCGCCATCCACCTGTAAGGGGGAGGTGGGGTGGCGTGACCATTTCAGGAGGTGCCGAGGGTCGATCGGGAGGAGGGGAAGGAGCAAATTCCCCTTTCTCCTGGATTTGCCCACATAGTGTGAAAGCACGGCTCAGATGCTTGATGATTGAGACCCTTGATGATTCGGATGCATATTTCACACCCTAGATTCAGGTTACAAGTAATAGGTAATAAGCAAAAGCATTGCAAGTCTTAGAGTGCTTGCAACCTTGCATGGTTGGTTATCAAACCCTAACAGCTACCTCCAAAAAGGATGATAGAGTCTGAAGCCGATGGGTGGATTTGTGAGTACGGGCAAATACTGATGCATATTGCTTACGACTTACACTTGGTGCATGATGCGTAGGATTTACCACACATGAGGGTTGTGATTTACCATATATGATGCTTATGTATTTACCATTGGTGCACAATGCTTACGATTTGCCTATGCATGATGCTTTCTATTTACCATACATGATGCCTACGATTTACCATGCATGACGTTTACGGTTTACCATTGGTACACGATGCTTACGATTTACCATATGTGATGCTTACTACTTACCATTGCTATATGACGCGTACGATTTACCATTGGAAATTTACGCTTACGATTAACCATTGATACAGGATGCCTACGATTTATCGTTGATACAAGTTACTTCCGATTTCCCATTGGTACATGGTGCTTACTATTTACCATTGGTACAATGTGATTACGTTTTACCATTGGTATATGACGCTTAAGATTTACCATTGGAACTTGATGCTTACTATTTACCATTGGTACAGGATGCTTAAGATTTACCTTTTGGACTGGATGCTTACTATTTACCATTGGTACAGGATGCTTAAGATTTACCTTTGGTACAAGTTGCTTACGATTTACCACTGGTACATGGTGCTTACGAGTTACCATTGGCACAAGCTGCTTACCTTTATTAATGGTACAAGCTGCTTACAATTTACCATTGGTACACGATGCTTACGATTCACCAATGGTACAGTATGCTTATGATTTACCATTGGTACGCGATGCTTACGATTTAACATTGTTACATGATGCTTACGATTTACCATTGGTACATGATGCTTACGATTTACCATTGGTACATTATGCTTACGATTTATTATTGGGGGGGCGGGTGGGGTGGTGGTGTGGCCCGCGCGCCCGGGTTGCCGGCGGCCCTGGGGGTGGCCCCCCCCGGGGGTTGGGGGGGAATTTTTTGATTTATTATTGGTATATAATGCTTACGATTTACCATTGGTACATGATGCTTACGATTTCCCATTGATACATGATGCTTACGATTTATTATTGGTGCATCATGCTTACGATTTACCATTGGTACATGATGCTTACGATCTACCATTGGTACACGATGCTTACGATTTAAAATTTGGACATGATGCTTACGATTTACCATTGGGACATGATGCTTACGATTTACCATTGTGAGTGTGCTTTCATTGGTACATGATGCTTACAATTTCCCATTGGTACATGATGCTTACGATTTACCATTGGTACATAATGCTTACAATTCACCATGAGTAAATGGTGCTTACGATTTACCATTGGAATATGACGCTTAAGATTTACCATTGAAACTTGATGCTTACGATTTATCATTGGTATATTACGCTTACAAAGTACCATTAGAACATGATACTTACGATTTACCATTGGTGCAGGACGCTTGTGATTTAACATTGGTACAAGTTGCTTGACGATTACCGTTGGTACCAGCTACTTAGGATTTGCCATTGGTACATGATGCTTACGATTTACCATTGATATATGATGCTTACGGTTTACCATTGGAACAAGTTGCTTACGATTTACCATTGGTATAGGACGCTCACGATTTACCATTGGAAATTCATGCTTACGATTTACCAATGGTACAAGATGCCTACGATTTACCAATGGTACAAGTGGCTTACCATTTACTATTGATACATGGTGCTTACGATTTACCATTGGTACAAGTTGTCTACGATTTACCATTGGTACAAGTTGCTTGCAATTTACCATTGGTACATGGTGCTCACGATTTACCATTGATACAAGTTGCTTACGATTTACCATTGGTACAAGTTGCTTACGATTTACCATTGTTACATGATGCTTACGATTTACCATTGGTACATGATGATGCAGGTCCTCCAGCGTAGCTTCGGAGAGCTGAACAGGTCCCGAACCGACATGTCCGGTAGCGGGTCGGCGGCCATGTTGAGACCACTGGACGCGTCACTCTGAAAATATGGCGTATAACCGTAAATAGTTTTGAAAGTGAATTTGGTTCGCAAGTTAGGACTTGCTCTGAAAACTCAGAGGTGTACTGGAAAAGTGATGAGAAAATCAAGCATGAAAAACTACGTTTTGTATTGGTTGTCTAAGGGGCACCAGTGGTTCATTATCATAGGGCGATGACCGGGACTAAGATGACAAATTTATCAAACTCTGTTTTCATTCAAAAAGCCTTTACCTTTATCCGTCCTCGTTAAAACGCCTGGGTTGTATTAGTGTTCACCAGTCCTTCCTTATAAAAGTGTAAAAAAGTTACTGAAGATGTAGGAGAAAGGGCATATCTTTCCAAATTACTTAACACCCGCATTGACGGGGGGCGGGTGCCCGCCCCCTCGGGTTTTTCGGGAATAGCAGAAAAACGACGGCGCGTGGCGCCGCCGTACTTGGTATACCTTTTCCCTCATCACTTTCACAACTTCTGTGAAAATTTTAAGGTTAGGTCATCTCAGGTCAGGTCACCAGTACAGGTCAAGTCACCTGACCTAAAAAAAGTTTAAGATAGCATAAGTCAGAGCAGGGTGAATTTATCCGATTGAAACTCATATCACATTATGGGCCCACCGAGTTCTCTAAATTTTGTTCCGGTATTTTTGATATCGATGACCTAAGGTCAGGTACGAGGCATGACCTCTCCACTGGAAATACATGGGAAAAATGGTTTTTACTGTATAACTCAGTAACGGATAGTGATAGAGCGTTTATTTTTAGCTGCATTAGACTCGCCTTGGCTTTGCGGTTCTACTAATATGCATTTTATATAATTTGACCCTGACTTGACCTCAGGTCAGGTCAAATGATTTATTTGACCTAGCAAGGTCAAATCATACATCATTCGATTCGCCTTACTGCGAGGGTTCATACAACTTAAGTCGTTCTGCTCTATCTTTACTTGTTCAGATATAATGGCCGAAAACCTTAATTTACATGTTTTCCCTATTACGGCATGTTTTGACCTCTCGTGACCTTAAATGTGACCTGACAAAAAAATGGTCCAAATATTTTTGATGAAGAAGTGGATGGGCTACCCAACGCCGTTTACCGTTTTTCGCTATTTACCGTGGTTTTTGAGATCTTAGGGGGGCGGGTACCCATCCCCTTGTCAAAGTGTCAAAGCGAAGGTGGCTCAGACCCCCGTCAATGCGCGTGTTAAGAGCCAAAATCGCGTAGCGCCTGCATCTTAAAATCTTACAATTTGTTCGGTGCTCCACTGCTATGAAATATATTTTGACGACAACCACTGTATAACAGTGGTTGAGAGATATTAACACATAAACCAACACAGCAGGCAGATGAACGCGTTTCGACAAAAATTGTCTTCTTCAGCATCTCTGGTAGGAGTGATAAAGAACCCGTCATCAAGACATGCAGCAGTTTCATCGTTTGGATTTTTGTGCAAAAATTATCGTGCGACAGAACTATACAGGCACCGTTTTTGGGGATATTCCAATAACGCTTCTTGAATTATTCTATAATGTATACAAGCAAACTTCGAGACATTCTAGACCTATCACTGTTCCAAATAATGCTCATTTTTTCATCATTATTGTTCTTATTATTATATAAACTACACATATAGCTAAAAATGATACTTTTAACCTTAGGCCAGGCTTCATGAAATGGGCAAAATCTGCGGCTGTATTAGGGGTTGGTTAAGCAAAGAGAGAGAAATAATAATAGTTTATATAATAATAAGAACAATAATGATGAAAAAATTTAACATTATATAGAACAGTGATAGGTCTAGAATGTCTCGAAGTTTGCTTGTATACATTATAGAATAATTCAAGAAGCGTTGTTGGAATATCCTCAAAAACGGTGCCTTTATAGTTCTGTCGCACGATAATTTTGCACAAATATCCAAACGATGAAACTGCTGCATGTCTTGATGACGGGTTCTTTATCCCTCCTACCATAGATGCTGAAGAAGACAATTTTTGTCGAAACGCGTTCATCTGCCTGCTGTGTTGGTTTAAGTGTTAATTTTGACGAATTTTGCTTGGGAAAATGACTCCCGTCTGTACTGCTGCTCACCAGTTTTGCGAGCAAAAATTTTGGCCCTGTGTGTGCCTGCTCGTCTGTCAGAGCATTACGAACCACAGCCACGTACATGCATTGGGACGACACAGTTCCCCTCCCCTTCCACCTTTTACTAAAGAAAACATCGAAAGCTAGGCCTGAACTACCATCCTACTGAATTTGGTCATAGGGTTACTATACCGGGAAAAACTTGAAGGTATGTACCTTGGCAAAAAAACGAAGAAGATATATTATGTAGTCAAAAAGTATTCTCATCAGCACTGTGGCCGAATTTTCACAACTACTCCATAAACTTTCATTGAACAATTCCATCGAAACTAAGAGAAATCATTTAAACGAATGCAGATGCATGATGTTATTTGAAGCATCTAAATATTTCGTTTTGCATCTTAAGTCAATGATACCGTTATTCTGGTGTACTTCACCCGAAACCCTATTCCTGTCAGGGGAGGGGGGTGGATTCTACCTTTTTTTCTACCTTCTCCTTATGCTTTCCTCGATATCTCCTTAAAGACTACAAATTCCACAACGCCATAATACCATGGCTATGGATACGAAACTATGTAAATATGCACCACGAGAAGGGGCCCTCGGCGCTGTTGGAACCATACGTTTATTACAACAACAAACACGCACATATATACGTACGCAACCGCAATCACACACAATGGGAGGGGGCATTGAAAAGCAAAAAGGGTTTTTCGTAGACGTTACGAGTGTGTCCCCTGACTTTTTCCCAAAAATACTTACAAAATGAAGCTGTAACACTTCCAAAAGTATCTTAAAAAGGCTTAGAAACATTTTACTGGTCAATTCACAAACAGTTGTGCAGAACAGTCAATAAAATCCGATTATTATAATTTCAGCCCGGGGCATGTATTTGTACAAAATGATTGGCTTGCCCAGACTTGCAACAGTGCCAATAAACACCATAATAAAAGGTGATAGCATAATGGAAAATATGTTTAAGCCTTCTCACAGGCCTGTGGCAGAGCACAATACATTAATTGTTCAAGTTTAACGACCTAACAACTGCGAAGTTGTACGGCGTCGACAACTCTCTTCCTGTTGGGAAGGTCTTGAGGGATCAGATCAACTTATTCAGAGGCTCTGCCGGAACTTGAACCCATGTCTCAGGAGACTTTGTTGCTACCCACTGAAGCACTCATCCCCAAGAGCACGAAACCAATCCAAAGTCATCGAAATGAAAAACACAAAATTTAAATAGTATTTAACACTACTTCAATGTTTCATTCGGCGAGCACCCCAAAGAGATATGGGTCCACATGGATGGTCTAGTGGATGTAAGCTGATTTCAGCTTACATCCATGCTAGATGAACAGCACAATTCCCATGTTGCGAGCGTCACTGCTCCGGAAACAGCTGGGCCAGCTTAGTTGAAATTTGGAAATAGGGTAGCCCAAGTATGCGGTAGGATGTTGTTGCGGTAGGATAATGAAAAGCTAAGGTACGACGAGCAGGACACTAAGGATAATTTAAAAAGCTGGGCCGTGGCTTCTCGAAATCTCAGCCAGAGTTCAGCCTCCAACCAACACCAAGGAACTTCAACCTGGCATCATTGTTTGTTTGATCCATCGATAAGGTATGGTTTCGCCGTCACCGCTCTAAGCTATAACCCCAGTTGCGCGAATGGTTTTGACGGGGAATTGTTTTACCTCACATTAAAAATGAGAATGTATCAGCAAAAGTACTGTTTCCCTTACCTCGGCCGCCTTCTTTAACAGATGTTCTGGAAACTCGGCGCCATTGACCTTTGCCGCCTTGCGAAGGTTTTCCTCCAACTGTTTCTCTTTTCCCTGCGCTGCCAACCAGCGAGGAGATTCGGGAATAAACCTGCCCGGCAAAGGCGAACGTTGTGCAAATATTGCCCTGGAATCCTTGACAGTCTTTACAGTCTTTAGCAGTGTTAGCGGTCTTTACATTCGCTAACCAAGTGAGCCTGGTCTATTTTAAATCGTATTAACGAATTTTATACTTGTTGCGGTAGCATAATGAAAAGCCACGGTTTGACTAGTAGGACGCCAAGGATAATGGTAAAAGCTAAGCCGTGGCGTCTCAAAATCTCAGCCAGAGTCCATGTACCTATGTATTATGAGGTTTGGATTTGCTACCTTCACCATCGCCAGATAGTACCCTTACGGTTTAACAATCTCCACGGGCATGGACACATCCTTTTCCACACATCAATTCCAGGAATTCGTGCTTTTATATATAGTGAACATCAGACTGAGAAAAATATTCGTATTGTAAACTCCAAAGTGAAATATCAAAGATATGTTCTCTAATTAGTTTCCGATCTATTTTCTCCGTCGAGTTCAATGTAAATTGGTTGCAATTAAGGCCACACATTTATAGTCGCTGGAATTCTGGGTGCCTTTCTCGTGTTTGTATTCAAAATAACAACAAGCCATCCAAAAAAGTTTAAGCCAATCTTCACTTGCCTTAATGAAACAGAAGCGTCCACTCAGTTCTCACTAATGAAGGTTTACCAATACTGGTTTATCTGCATGACGTTGAACCGTGGTACCCAGGAATGTACCGTGGATCAGGGCATTTTTTAAGGAAACTTCAGTGGGGGGTATTCTTTGTGCTGGCCGTTATAGTGTATTCAAGGGATCAATACCCCATTTTGAGGGGGTTTAATAAAACTTAGACGCGTTAGTGTTAATAAAATGTTTCTCAATTTTTGTGTTATTCCAGATTATACATGCTGCCCAGGGTTGCCATTTTCGGTGGAAAAGGTCAAACCGAGTTAGAAAAAGGGCCAAAGAGGGGCAAAATCTCATTTTCACTAAAATAGCCAAATAAATACCACGAAAGCCAGATTTGATGCTAAAACAACCCCTAGCGGTAGTCATAAGCCCGCAGAAAAGGCGAATTGTATCACTGTTTAAAATTGATTGTTGACAATTTGATATTGACTTGACGCAATACCTTTTTAGCACACCACCCATTTAATACTGAGCCAGGGGTACCATTCCAATCCTGCGTGATCATCAAATGATTTTATCCTCATAACCAGATCATTTGTTAGCATCATTAATCGTCTTGACCGCACCACTGCCCGCTAATATTTAATGCTTTCACTTTTTTCAAACTATTCATTTTTTCTCTTGAACAGTGGCATCTCTATGATTTTGGTAAGTGGGTGGGGAGCGGAGCTTCAGAGGGCGCACTTTGCTATTACCTTTTCACCCAAAAGGCGCCTATGGTATCGCATCCTTTGAGTCCGGTTTTCGGTGGCCATCATTTTTGTGGATCGTGTTTTTAACAAAGTTCTGTCGCTCCCTTCCACCACCAAACCAGTTTTGCTGCTGCTCTGCTGCTCTGCTGCTTTTTCAGTGTCAGATTATCGCATTCCAGAGCGGAAGAGGTCAAAATAAGTCATATTTATGCAAGGGAAAAACCAGAAATAGCTTAGTTGCCAACAGCTAGAAGAAGGGGCAAAAAAGGCCAGATTTCATGAAAGGGCCAACCGAAAAAATCGCGGGGCCAAACACGACAAAAAGGCCCAATTCGAGGAATTTGGCTACGAAATGGCCAGCCTGGCAGCCCTGACGCTGCTCAATAATGATAATTATTGTTGGGGGGTTTAACGACGCATCAACATCCAGGGTCATACGGTTCGCCAACTCTCACCCTGTTGGGAGGGATTTTGGCCTGACGCTGATGCAATGTATTCCAAATGAAAAGGTGATTTTCTTATTTTTCTTTATGAGTGTGGCAAGATAAGTGCATTCCTATAGCATCGAACACAAGTCGTTCATAGGCTAAATCGATATAGGTTGTTATATACATACTTCCTATGATGTGTAACTTTTGTTGTCAAAATCATTTAGGGTATGTAGTACAAAAACCAGCTAATAATTATTTAGGCTTATCGACGCACCAAATGTCAGAGTCATATGGCGTCACCAGCTCTTTCCTTCTTGGAAGGGTTTCGAGGGAGATAGTTTTGTGATTCTAACGAGGGGCTTTGGCCGAATATATAATCTCTCCCCATTTTCAACATCAAGGAATCTATGATAAAAGCCAGCTAACAACTTATCGATTTTGCAGAAAGAAATTGATTCGGCGATCTCGCTATAAATTTCATGCATGCTACAACAAGCGTCGGAAAAGGGGAGGCCAGGGGGCTTGTCCCCACCCTCCCCCCCACCCACTTCTTGACCAGCAAGTTCTTGATCTCAGTCAAAATGGGGAAAACCAGAAATTTATATAACCAGCCGCTGCGGAAGGCAACGAGGACCCCAAATTCGATCATTTTTTGGTACTAACGTGGGAAGTTTGTTGTCAGCGTCAGGTTGAAGTTTGGCTGACCCCCTCACTATTTTCCCGGTGGCGACGCTTATGTATGCTACCACCACAATAATAAATAAAAAGACTAAGCACTTATTTGTATTTGTATTTGTATTTGTATTAGCTGCGAACACTTCCACACAGGTAGTGGCTTTTCAAGTGCCGTCGCAATGAACATGAAACAATGGAAACTATGACAGGAGACGGCAAGGATAAGGATGGATGAGGGTAAAGGAAGGTGGAATACTACCTGGAGGGGTCGCTGCTGCCCAAGGCGCATGCGCTCGCTACCTCCAGGTAGTTTAAGGATG
Organism: Lepas anatifera; assembly: GCA_034440635.1. NCBI lineage: Eukaryota > Metazoa > Arthropoda > Thecostraca > Lepadidae > Lepas > Lepas anatifera. The sequence continues at coordinate 642,843 of JAOTON010000213.1, forward strand.
AGGAGGAGAATAGGATAAGGATTTCCGGCCGCTACACACACATAAACATAGGCACACACATGAACGTAAAACAAAAACAAACTGAAGAAGATGAAGGCGAAATAGGCGATGCTCGGTTTCGTGTTTGTTTCATTCTTGAACGGATGGCTCAGAATGAGTGGCTTCTTTGTTCTTGTATGATCTTGTCTTCGAGTTTTTATTTGAATCTTGTCTCCTTAGCGTTATTTTGGAATAATATAACTTAGTCAAGGCCGTCATCACTAACGAACTTTGAAGGTGGCTGACAGTTCTAAAAGCTGTGATTCAGATACTTCTTGTCCCAAGCGGCCTCCAAAATCACGTGGGCCACAGCAAAAATCAAGCGGGGACATAAGCTGCGAAAATGCGATGGCAGACGAAAACACATACAATATTTCATATTTCATCTTGCTTTATCTTGTCCCAAGATCACTGAGGAAGATGCGAATCAGTACATGACGTAGCCGATGAAAATAACAATATGTCATTGCAATATCAACCCCGGATTAAAAAGGAACAGGATGAATTACCTCCATTTCTTGAGCACCAAAACACGTCCACCCTCTTGAGCGACCGACTCGAAGTGCCATACTGCCACACCAGCAACCTGTCTTACACGCTTTGACTACACCGTGTCCCGTCTAATCCACGAACGAGCTCACAACTGACCTCGTGTGAAATGAGAGCATCATACAATCTTACGATACTGGCTAGGGTGTGAGCTTCTGGTCGGATAGAACATGATGTTTGATTGGTTGTAGGCGAGCGTTCAGCTCCAGTGTTGTGATTAGTTGATGCTGAGGTCGCTTTACCGGGATTTCCCGTAACTGTGCGCTTTGTTTCGTCTTTGCACGATGGAGGAGACATCCACGGATGAAAATTGTTTAACACAATTTTTGTGGATTGCCAATTTGGCACCAGCAATAAACCTAAACTATCATTATCGGGTAGTGTTCTCTCTTATGGTCGTTAGGTGGGTTTGCATTTATTGCTGTTTAAGTCATATTTTGTCTATTTCACTGGGGGGCAATTTCCGGTCACTGGAGGGGGGCATATCGGCCCACTGGGTGGGCAAATGGCCTCCCAGTTAACATGTTAAAAATGGCCTGCCGTGGATGGTTCCATATATGTCTGCATGTCTGTCCACTCACCACCAGTAGGAAACAAGCAGGAAGACGGGCAGGGCCAGAGCAAGCTGCAGGTACCGCCACTCCCGAACCACAATGGCAAGAGCACCAACGAAGCCGGCTCCCGAAGCAAAGAAGAAGTGGATGGCGAAGCCACAGAACGTGCGAGAAGTATTTGCTACTGTTTCAACGGCTGAAATGTGACAGAATTAATTCGTGTTACCTGGAAGTTTCACAAATGCCTTTATCGATGTATGTTGGACACGGCATTGGCATTGCTATTCTTGAAATGGCAGCATTATCAATATATTTAGTAAGAGCAGCCCCTCTCAGAAACCATTGGCCACGAGCACAGAGGTTTTCTCTCCTAAGGGGCCGTTCATGAATTATGAAACGCCAAGGGGGTGGCAGGGGGAGAGTGTCAGTGGCGGATCTAGCCGGTAGATTGGGGGGCAAGCCAAAGTCGAAAAAACGTCACGCGGTGAAAGATTATGCCACAATTCTACTAGACAGTAGGTTTTGAGGGTATGCCCGAGTCGAAAAGCAAAACAAAAGTTACGGGGGAAAGATGCGGCTACAAGATACTTCTGTTTTCTATCCAAGGCCCCAATGTTTACACTGAAGCTGACTGGTTATGTTTGAAGTTGAAGCACCAATGCCTTGCTTATAAACTAAAAATGAGCCGGAGAAAAAAAGGAGGTCGACAGCTGGGCGGAAGGGCAAAACATAGTTCTTCCCCGGGCTTTTCCGTAGGGGGTGGGGAGGGGGAATGCATTTGTATCCTCCCTCTAGATCCGCCACTGGCAAAAGTTACACAAGAGCACCAAAAATGTTACATAGCAAAGGAGTGGAGCAAAAATAAGTAAATATCCATGACATAATTTATGGATAACTCCTAAGCTATCGAAGAAGGCAAAATAGGCATGACACAACATTCAAAGCTATTTAACTTAAACCCATTTGATAAAACCTAAATCAGACGAATGAAACCCAAGATCAAACACAAAACCCATCGCTCACTCGAATCCCGCAGACCTGCTTCGTGTGGATAATTAATGTTTACCGAGGGCTGTATTAAGACATATCATACAATAGTCTCCGCGACAGCGAATTTTCATATACCATTACATCTATACCACGGAACCAACATTCCACAAAATGTGGTACTTCTATTATGACGACGGCGTGGATGTGCTAACTCAGGGCAGTGGCCCACGTGCTAGATTCGGCCCTTCGAAACATGTTGAGACTCACAGATGAGGAAGCAGACCATGAAGATCCCCATGCCGCCGATACCAGCTAAAAACCTCAGCGCCGCAAAGAACCCGAAGCTGGGCGAGAAGGCTTGAAGCGTTGTGGAGATTCCAACGATACAGAAGGACAACACCATGGCGATCTTACGGCCGAATCTGGAAATAAAAAACACCAAGGCCCGGTGAGTGAGAAAACAAACGAAACAGATCAACGTTTCATATCGCTAGAAGCTCCTTACCATCTTACTGTTAGAAAGCTCCTACCGTTAGAAGCTTCATATGCGATAGTTTCCCACACCATGCGTTTATAAGAATCGTCAAATAGATCCGAAATATCCGATAAATGTTTTTTTTATGCATTTTTACCAGAAACTAAATCCCGAGAAAAGAGCCTTAAGTTGATCAAGTTTCATACCGTTGGCAGGATGTTTAACGGCCTGCCTCCTCGAATCCTGGATGTGAAATGGATCTAATACACTGGGATTATATATTCGGGCATTGTCCTCCATCAGAATTAGGTAGGTTAAACGGCATGTAAAATATGAAATTATTGGTCATAGTGTAGCCACTGGCGGCGGAACTGTGGGGGGGAAGGGAAACGGGCCCCCCCCCCACAACAAAAAATTAAAAAAAAAACCCCCCGGGGTTAGAAGAAAAAAAAAAAAAAAAAAAAAAAAAATATCCCCCCAAAAAAACCACCCCCCCCCCCCCCTTTTTATAAAGACCTTTTTAGAGCTTATTAATAGTCACATTAATAATTATATTTCATTGAAGGCTGGAGCCACCAGCCGAGCTGCCAAAGGGGATTAAAAAATAGCCATATATGTTCCTGAACAAACACCCTCAGAATGCGAACACATAGGACTGCTTCATGTCAAGAGGGTGAATAATAAACAGGATGATTTGTTATGACCCAGGCCAATAGGTGTAGGAACAGTGGGGTCAGGGGTTGCATGACTCCCCCACTCTCCCCCATATTTAAGGTTCTTAACCAATAACCCAATGACGTTGACTGGAAAAACATTAGTTCAAAATATTCCTTGCCCCCTACGGTTCTAGACCTCTCTACGCCTGTGCTGAGGCCAATGGTCAGTTTCCATCATTGTACCTACAGCCACGTCGCGTTTTAATTAGGGCTAGTTTTGACTACATTTTGTCCCCGTTTTAGCTCAAGCTCTCAATGTGGGGGATGAGGTGGCTTAGTGGATAGCACCCTTGTCTTCTAAGCCACCGGTCCGGGTTCAAGTCCCGGCGGAGCCTCTGAATAAGTCGATCTGATCCCCAAAATCCCTTCCAACAGGGTGAGAGTTGGCGACGCCGTATGACCCTGGCGTTGGTGCGTCGTTAAACCCAAAATTTTAAGCTCTCAATGTTGGATTAACTACTGAGTACGTCAGAGCGTTCTCTAAAACAGACTGTGGGAGACACAGGTCATTCGCTGGCACCCGGGCGTGGGCGTTTTTTGTGCTTACATACGCGTCGCCTTCCGTTGATAATCTTCCCAGACGCCAACTAATCTCATTTTCTCAAGAAAAATAACTGAACTGACGCCTAAAGTGCAAAAAACACAGCTCCGGAAAACCCCAAGGCGCCTTATGATAATTCCAGGCCAGGTACTGCTTTTCAAACATTGCGTCTCACCAGCAAAATATTTCTGCAATCATCAGGTCTGTAGTGGGTCGGGGGCTATCGTTCCGTTTCTAACAGCCTCCTATCAACACTCCGTGTCTTTGTCATCTCTCCGCCCCTCTGTCCAGCCTTGCCAGCTGGTCCCACGCTGGTCCGTCCAGCATTTCCAGCTGTCACTGGTAATAACCGGATTCCCAGATCTCACTCGTTGGCTGCGTGAAAAATAGAGTCAGGGTTGGGGATGGAACCCACCCCGGTCCGTGAGCAGCGTAATAGCCGTTGGCTGGCTGCCACTTGGATCCGACCCTGCGGCTCCAGGAGACCAGTTCGCACGTGGTGGTGGCCTTGCACGGCCAAGGATGGTGAGTTTATAGAACACCCTGTGTGATAAGAGATTAGGCTCGAGTCTTATGGATGTCATCTGCTCTTGTGATGCGCTGACTAGAAAGACGGTTTCACGATTTGGCATCGTCTGACCATCTCTGATAGATGCAGATCAAGTTGAAGCTGATGAATCTCTAAAAAAGTGGAGCCTGTGGTGTTTTTTTAAGACCTCCAATATACTGCCAAGCAGCTGTCTTGTTACGCAACAGTGCGTGTTGTTGACCGGAGTGCAGTGACTGGACTCCCGGAATGTGTGGCAGACTTTTTGCAGGAGGGCCAGCCAAATGCAGCAGCATAACACACGCGGCGCCGCATTGTGGACCCTCCTACGTACAGAATCTGCCGCCGTCTGCCCTATCGTGGGGTGGCGGCACTAAACCAGACTAGCCTTCAGAATTGTATGCAAATGTCATTTTCAGCTAATGTTGTATTTTATTTTCAGCAAATGTGATCCACATTTTAAGACCAGTCTTAGGAATTGTATAAGATCTCCGGCATGGTTTGGCTGATGTGCCGTCCGGTTTGATGCTGCGTGATGTGTGAGTGCATAGGTGATGTTTTCATATATTTTAGATTAACTTTTATTGTTTTATCATATCGACGTGAAGAAGTGGAAAGCCCTCCTGAGTAGATCTTGTTTGAATACCAATCAATCTGTAAAAGATCCTGATCCATGGAGCCTGGTGGCCTGGTATATTTATTTATGTCTACGAGTTAACGTAGATTCAATCCCTAAGGCGGAGAACCGACCCCTTCTGCGTACCGTTTGGCCCAGTGGAGGGAATCATGAACCTTTGCCCCAGCAGAGGTGGGGAAAGTTGTTTGACCACCCCAACTTTCGGTTTTTTGGCGATGATGCCAAAAAGTGGCAATGTGGAACGCCACTGTACTTGGCACACCTTATCCTCGAGAAATGGCACAATTTTTCCCAAAATGGTTGCGGGTGTCCAGATCTCTATTTCCAGGGGCTTTCAAATGACGCCAGAAATGTGAGTTAGCTCTGCCAGGAGCCGAATCGCACCCGGTACTTGTCTTTGAGTTGCGCTTACGTGGACGGTCTCCAATGCTTCTTTTGTTCTTTTAGATAGGGCAGGATAAAGTCATAGGTTTCGTCTTCTTCCAAGGAATTTGTTTGCTGTTCGTGTATAGTTGCAGTACCCGCTTCCTTAATTTCTAAGTTTCTTCCTAAATCTCTTTCTTGCACATTGCTGGTATTTGCTTCTTTTGGCTCGGATTTCTAAAATGTGTCGCATAGCCTTATCTTGCGCCAGTTTTTTTAAAAAGACGAAGGATTGTTTTAACGTTGCATAAACTCTTAGAGCTTGTATTATTCATCAATTTAGAGAATATTTGTTTTGTCTTACGTTTCAGGTTCGTTATCTTTTCCCTGGGGCTGGTCTAGGTGCCAGAAAAATATCACATTACTCATCTAGCTGATCAAGCATATCAGTTTCGTGCCGTTCAAGCTATTCGTCGCCGTTGAAAAGACATTGGAATGTGTCGAAATGTGTGCTTATATCAGAATCAGTGTTTTCCCACGTGACGTCATCACTGACTGTCGGTAGCTTCAGCTTTTCTTAGATGTTATTCCTGTCAGCATTCGGAGCATTCCGTTCATCTGAGCGGTGGCACTCGGGTTTGAGGAGGTTGTCAGGCACGGAATTGGTACTGTAGTTGTTTACCTGACCAGTCAGTGACTGACTTGGCTTATGGTGGAGCTGGCTTTAACTCTGGGGAAACCCAAGGGCTAATTACAGTTACTCTGTTGATAGTGTAGCAGGTAACGACCATGTACTTTGCGGCGATTTTGAAGCGCCCACTACACATAACACATTCTGTATTGGATTAAAGAAATGTATAATTTTTGTACTTTTATCGTTTTGTATCTAGAGCGCTTCTTTTATTTTATTTCACATGTCACAGACAGCAGACCTCGATCCTACCAAATTACTACCTTTTTTACTACCTTTAATTAGATTTTTCAGGATTTCACTCACATCGTCTCTTTCTGAGACTTTAAGAATCTGCGGCTATGTCTTGTGGCAATTGGTGCTACCGTGGCAAGATAGATGGATCCATATTTCTTATTTTCAGATTGAGTTCATATGCTGCCTGAATAAATAAACGGGAACGACCGAAGAGTAATGGATTAGTACTCATACATAGTGAATCCCTAGTAACTGATGCTCGCATTACCATGTCAGCAAGGGCGTCGTCAGTGGATTTTTAAGGATGGGGAGTATCGATTCTGGACTGGCGATGACCGGGGGAAGGAAGTGGGAGGCGACTTTGAGCATTTTACTGTAACGATGATGCACTTCACGAACACCTTTTTCTTAGGTCTACGAAGGAAAAAATAGGAAATGCACAAAGCAGTCGAATTGCAAGATTTTGGGAGGGGGTAAACACCCGCGGATTCTGGGACATGTACCCTCGTCCCCCTCCCCTGCCTCAGCTCTCGACGTCCATGTTTCCCAGCAATGAATGTTCCGATTTCATAGTGGCTCCCTCTCCTCCGCCGTTACCTCGCAAATGACGGTATCGCGTTGACGTGGGGAAAAACATTCAACTTCCACGCCTCTGACCCGGGTGCAAATCCCCGGGCGGGTATTCTGCATAAGTCTTTCCGGTCCTCATGACACCATTCTAACAGAGTGCCAGTTGGTCACACCATATGACCTTATTAGTTGGTGTGTCGTACATCCTCAAAGTTGCTTGACCTCGCGAGCGGGATACTATAACTGGGGCTCGAAGGCCAACTCTGGTCCAATTTTCGAACACTGGTGTGTGTCCTTCCTTACCGTAAAACCATGTCATCCACGATAAATAAACTAGTGGTTAAGACCATGAGATAGCCGGGCCGCGCTAATCTCTCGGCGTCTGAACACAGATCTGGGAGCGTTTCTGCTTTTGTTTCTGTTTCAGATGACCGCCTTTTTTGTCAGCGCCAGAGAGCGGCGACAGAGACATTCAGGGTACAGGCGAATGGCAGCTACATGAAACCAAATTTAACGAACCAAAATTATATCTATGTTCTTATGATAAATACTTATCTGCAGGTTCACAAGCCATAATGTTAATTTCTGGTTTGATTCTCAGATCTGCCTATGTATCGTTTATGAGACAGGGATGAGCGGGGGGGGGTGGTCACTGGGAAGATGGCTAATGTCTCTGCGAGAGGTTTTCCGGTCCATTGAGATGATCCGTCACTGGTCGCCGTTGTTGGTCCTTGAGAAACTGACGCAAATGAAGACAGATGACGGTATGTATATTGTTTTGTGGTTAGAAGCAGGAGCTCTGTGATGGTTCACCGTTTTAAGCTGACAAAGTTATATTCGGACTTTACCAACCCCGGTGAAAGCAGCATTAACGAAACTATGCCCCAGATAGTGTATACCTCCGGAATTGTTTCGGTCCAGGAACAACACAAACTGGACTTTCCTATACCTTGGGATTTTGTATATGTAGTATACCTGGATGCATATCTGCACTTAGAAGCCTCGCTTATTTTATCGTTAATCAGCTTTGTGACCAGCGTAACAGCGAGTGCTGCACTGCAACTGAAATCGTTTGGAAACCGGACAATCCGATTTCTTCTTTGCAACTTTTAACAATTCATTTATGATTCTGGCAACCATTTGTATCCATATGACCAAACACACTCGAAAGTTATTCAAACGATATAGCCGTTCTCGGTTTTGCGGCGATAATTCTTAGGAATTAGTAACCACACCTGGAATATAAAAGGGATAAACTGGAATATATTGCCACGGTAAAAGTCCATATCTTATTTTCCACCATTTGTTCCATAATGTTCTCAAAATCATCGAAACGTTCGACAAATTATATTTCTGAGGAACAAAGAGCAGCTTGAAACGACGTCTTTGCCAATTTTGCCAGATGACATCATCTCAAGTGCTATATGATCACGCAGGCTGGCGCGCCCTCAGGCCCAAAACACCAATCGACATCATCACACGCTAGACACCACATTTCAGTTGTGTGGCTTGGCAAGTGCGCCGGGCCAGTCCATCTCTTCAGCTTGAGTGCGTCTGTCTGCGCATCTTTACGCCACTGACCGCTCTGATTTATATAGTTATATATAACCGCAACCGGCTCCTGTACCTCAATAGGAGAAGGATAAGGATCCTATCCTTATCCTTATCCTACAGTGTGCTTTTGCTTAAGTTGTCATTTATGTCCCTCATCTTCATTACGACCGGCGTCAGAATAGCCATATGAATTGTGGAGATGCCGTGTATTTCAAATAAATAAATTAATAGATAGAGTAATCCTGAAGAATGCATCTCTATAAATAAACCATAGCTTAAAAGGGAATGTGACACCCTGCTGCAATTCCAGACTGCTGTGGTTTTAAGGGCAATATTTACTGAAATGATTGATATGGTCATAATTATGCTGAAACATGGCAAATAGTGATAATAATTCGTTTCATTTAATTTTCCCTTGTTCGCGGTAAAAAAGTATCCGAGTCGTGTAACTTCAAATCAGTGTAAGGTCTGGTAATATTTTATGCCAGAATGAATTTCTTTTATTTGCACCACAAATGAATATAAATACAAACGAGGCGTGTTTAGGTAAAAGGGGCACTTATTATAAACGAAAGTGGCACTTATCGATTTCGGCTATTTTCTTGATATATCAAAACATATCAAGTTTCAAACTTATAATGGCGGAAGAAAGTTATACGCATTTATATTCGCCAGCACCCAAGGCACCTTTAGCACGTAGGTTTTAAAGAGGTTAAAGCAAGAACTATTTGTCGGTGCAGCGGGCCTGAGCATTGCGTAACGTTCCGAAGTTCAATTCAACGTGACCTCCCGGGGACTAGGGGGTTCGATAGACGGTGAATTTTTACCTTTTTGTTTTCTCTGCGAATATCAAGTTCTGGGGTAAATGAAATTTCAAGCAAGTGGTTTCTTGGCATACTTTATCACATAGCTGTTCCAGTTCGAATCCCATTATGAAGGTGCCACATTCCTTTTGATTATTATATTAATAACAATATTAATAGTAACAATAATTATTAGTTTTACTGTCGTTTTTGCATAATGAAGGAAACGAATAGAAACAAAGACAGGAGCATAAAGGCAAACATAAACAAGTAATTAACACTTAAACCAACACAGCAGGTAGATGAACGCGTTTCGACAAAAATTGTCTTTTTCAGCATCTATGGTAGGAGGGATAAGGAACCCGTCATCAAGACATTCAGCAGTTTCATCGTTTGAATTTTTGTGCAAAATTATCGTGCGATAGAAATATAAAGACACCGTTTTTGAGGATATTCCAATAATGCTTCTTGAATTATTCTAAAATGTATATAAGCAAGCTTCGATATGAGACAATCTAGCCTCATCACTGTTTTAAATAATGTTCTATGTTTTATCATCATTATTGTTTTTGTTATTATCATATAAAACTTTTTCTCTCTTTGCTTAACCAACTCCTAATACAGCCGCAGATTTTGCCCATTTCATGAAGCCTGGCCTAAGATTAAAAGTATCATTTTTAGCTATATGTGCTGCTTCTGTAGCTTTCCTATTATCTTTGTTTTTACAAACTGCTATAATTTTAGCTCTATCCCAGTTTGGTAGATGATTTGTCTTCATGGAATGTATGACAAATGCACTGAATTCTGAGTTGTTTCGAAGGTCTCTTCTATGTTCTTTTAATCTTGTTTTTAGACCCCGTCCTGTTTCACCTATGTACGATTTCGTACACGACCCGCACGGCACCTGGTACACTACACTTTTTGGATCTAAGTCATCTGATCTTTCTTTTTTCGCTAAGATGCTACTAAGTTTTTTACCGGAACAAAATGCTACTTTGCAACCCGTTTCTTCAAGTTTGTTTGCAATAATTTCAGCTGGTTTGGAGTAAGGTATCGTAACACATCGTATCTGCTCCTTTTTGTTGGATTTCGCGGATCGTTTTCTTATATCTAGAGCTTTCTTTTTCATATTTATCAGAAATCCTCTCGGATATTTTAGCTTCGTGAACGAGGTCATAATATGTTCTATCTCTTCTTGCAGGTATTCATCACTACAAATACGGAAGGCCCTAAGAAAAATCCTAATACTACTCCTCGCTTCACCCTATCACTGTGACCTGAGTAATAATGTACATAGCATTCCTTGTTCGTTGGCTTTCGATATACTTTGAATTTAACTTCGGCACTCCTAACAATCTCTGTGTCAAGGAAAGCTAGAGTTCTCTGATGTTCTTTTTCAATGGTGAACTGGATTTTCGGATCAACTGAGTTTAGTTGATTGAGTTTAGTTTCTAAGTCCATATCATTGGGGACTACAACTAATATGTCATCGACATATCGAGCCCAGATCACATTTGACCCCATTATCTCTAGGTAATGATGTTTTTCAAGCCATTCCATGTATAGGCATGCAGCAACTGGGCTTAACGGTGAACCCATCGCAAGACCACTGTGTTGAAAGTACTCATCCGAGTTGAAAGTGAAACCACCAAAATTCATGCACATTTTTAGCAATTTTAAATAGTCTTGTTTTGGTAAGGGCAGATGGTCAGGGTTCATGTTCTTTGTTACGGAACCCTGACCATCTGCCCTTACCAAAACAAGACTATTTAAAATTGCTAAAAATGTGCATGAATTTTGGTGGTTTCACTTTCAACTCGGATGAGTACTTTCAACACAGTGGTCTTGCGATGGGTTCACCGTTAAGCCCAGTTGCTGCATGCCTATACATGGAATGGCTTGAAAAACATCATTACCTAGAGATAATGGGGTCAAATGTGATCTGGGCTCGATATGTCGATGACATATTAGTTGTAGTCCCCAATGATATGGACTTAGAAACTAAACTCAATCAACTAAACTCAGTTGATCCGAAAATCCAGTTCACCATTGAAAAAGAACATCAGAGAACTCTAGCTTTCCTTGACACAGAGATTGTTAGGAGTGCCGAAGTTAAATTCAAAGTATATCGAAAGCCAACGAACAAGGAATGCTATGTACATTATTACTCAGGTCACAGTGATAGGGTGAAGCGAGGAGTAGTATTAGGATTTTTTCTTAGGGCCTTCCGTATTTGTAGTGATGAATACCTGCAAGAAGAGATAGAACATATTATGACCTCGTTCACGAAGCTAAAATATCCGAGAGGATTTCTGATAAATATGAAAAAGAAAGCTCTAGATATAAGAAAACGATCCGCGAAATCCAACAAAAGGAGCAGATACGATGTGTTACGATACCTTACTCCAAACCAGCTGAAATTATTGCAAACAAACTTGAAGAAACGGGTTGCAAAGTAGCATTTTGTTCCGGTAAAAAACTTAGTAGCATCTTAGCGAAAAAGAAAGATCAGATGACTTAGATCCATAAAGTGTAGTGTACCAGGTGCCGTGCGGGTCGTGTACGAAATCGTACATAGGTGAAACAGGACGGGGTCTAAAAACAAGATTAAAAGAACATAGAAGAGACCTTCGAAACAACTCAGAATTCAGTGCATTTGTCATACATTCCATGAAGACAAATCATCTACCAAACTGGGATAGAGCTAAAATTATAGCAGTTTGTAAAAACAAAGATAATAGGAAAGCTACAGAAGCAGCACATATAGCTAAAAATGATACTTTTAATCTTAGGCCAGGCTTCATGAAATGGGCAAAATCTGCGGCTGTATTAGGAGTTGGTTAAGCAAAGAGAGAAAAAAGTTTTATATGATAATAACAAAAACAATAATGATGATAAAACATAGAACATTATTTAAAACAGTGATGAGGCTAGATTGTCTCATATCGAAGCTTGCTTATATATATTTTAGAATAATTCAAGAAGCATTATTGGAATATCCTCAAAAACGGTGTCTTTATATTTCTATCGCACGATAATTTTGCACAAAAATTCAAACGATGAAACTGCTGAATGTCTTGATGACGGGTTCCTTATCCCTCCTACCATAGATGCTGAAGAAGACAATTTTTGTCGAAACGCGTTCATCTACCTGCTGTGTTGGTTTAAGTGTTAATATCTGTCAACCACTGTTATATAAACAAGTAATAATGAGGGCAGAACAGAAAAAAACTTCAAAAACAAAAAATAGGATAACAAATAAAAAATATGATTTCGCAGTGTGTTCGCACTAAGACCAAACATTTATGTTTTCAGCTATTTTATTATGATAACTCTGACGAAGGACTGTGCGAAATATATAATCAAAGTGTATTTGCCCCATTTTTCATCTGGGGTTGGAGGAAGCAGACCATTAAGCGTCTTATCAATTTGGAATTATAAATAAATGAACTTGTATTTTCTCACATTGGAACGAAAGTCATAGTGATAAGTCCATAGCGCATACTGAAAACAGAACTAAAGACTTATACAAAACAAGGGACGGGAGGAAAGCAAGAGGAAAACAAGATTCAAAATAAATAAAGCCAATGGAATGAAGGCACGGCAAACTATGCCTTAAAATATAAAAAAACTTATTTTAAATACAAATTCAAAACTCAAAAGCCTCCATATGTTACAATAGGATACAGACAAGAGTAGATTACCAACCTAATTTGCAACATTCCTAATGCTCAGTTCACCACAGTAAGAATCAATAAAAAACAGCATGACAGCACAATACAAATTACATCCGAGGAAGATGCGGAAAAATATTTCTCTCAACAAGACAGTCAGAAAACAAACCGCAAAAGCCCTGGTATGGTTTGATCCTCTACCTAAAAATATAGAAATCCACCTTCAGACCTAAAGGTTAATCAATCCATCTTCAGACCTAAGGGTTAACCCTCGTCCTGGTGGGGTGTTTGAACATCCCCCTAGGGTTTTTCCGGCGGCACGAAAAAACGGCAACGCGAAGCGCCACCGTACTTGGCACACCTTATGCTTGATCAATTCCACAACTTCCCGCAAAATTTTAATTTTTGGATCATCTTATGTCAGATCACCAGTGCAAGTCAAGTGACCTCACATAAAAAAATGTTCAAGGTGGCATAAGTAAGAAATGTGTAAATTTATCTGATTACAACTTCTAACACATAATGACCCTACAGAGTTCTGTAACATATATTCCGGGATTTTTCATCTCGATGACCTAAGGTCAAGTACGGACCATGACCTCTCCATCGGAAATACATGGAAAAAACAGAGAGTTGGCTGTATTTGTGTAGATACAGCTGAGAATACCTTCATATTCTCGATGATGCCTGGGCCCCTTTCCAGGTTCATGTTGCAGGTTTTCACCTCTGACCTCTGAGAGTTCATATGGAGCTACTTAAGCAGCTTTTAGACCTAGGTCAATAACTTGGCATGAAATGATGATAAAACTTTTATTTTGGTATCATTGTGTTTGCATTGCTTTTACGAGTCGATTTATATGCATATCGACTATGCCAGGTTAAAAAGTGACCTTGACCTGACCTGAGGGCAGGCAATTTTTTATTTTGACCTAGTATGGTCACATTATACATCATTCGATTTGCCGTGACGAGAGGAAGCGAATTGTGCCTAAACAATGATTCTAACTCAACTCTGTCAGATGCTCGAGCCCAAACACTTTACTCAAAATGTCATCTTCTCTGACCTGTCATGTCCTCAATATTGACCTAAGCCAAAAAGTGACTGTGATATAGTTTCTTCATGAATTTCTATGAGCTATCCACCAGGGTGAAGGTGGCTCAGATGGCCACTGGGGCGCGAGCTAGTCAATCCGTCTTCTAACCTAAACGCTAATCAATCCATCATCAGATCTAAACGTTAATCAATCCATCTTCAGACCTACTATGCCACAATCTGTAAAACTCGTTTTGTCTACCAGACCATGGAAGTAGCGTTCTCGTCCTGAAATAACCCTCCAGATTTGTTCGCTGGCAACCACAGTCGCGGTGCGGCCGCGCCTTGCCCTTGTCTCGACAGAGAGCCCACTCATGCCGGCAGAAAACCAACACTCGCGACAGCTAGAAAAAGATGAAGTGGTCAGCTGTTCAGAGAGTGGGCGAGACACATTGCAGCGATGATTTGAGGGTGGGGTGCGCCGCAATCGGATGACTCGGATGACTCGCCGTTTTCACGAGGACTGAGGTGGGGTCCGCTTTTTAGGCGTCAGTGTGATACGAAAGAAGAGCTGTCCACAAACGCACTATACTGATCTTTCTCTTAAAAAGGAAACAGCGTAGTTAGATTATTTTAAGTTTTCGTCGATCTTACTGGGTACTGGCTAAATTGTACAAATTGCGACAATTTATGTATGCTTTTAGTTATATTGAAAGTTTTTCTGCGGTGGTAGCAAAAATTAATCACAGACAGTGTAATTGCTAATTAGGTCAGTCAGAAAACAAGCCTAGAAAGCCCTGGTATAGTTCGATCTTCAACCTAATAATACATCCATCCATCCTCAGGACTACAAGAGCACAAAAAGGCCCCATTGCAAAGCCAACCATTTGACGAGGTTTCGGACTTCCATTCTCATCCTATGGCTGACTGTTTTGACTTCTTTTCGGATATGCTGAAGAAAACTTTACAAGATAGTTAGAAAATTTGAACATATTTGTTAACGATAAAGGATCAGAATTGTATTTGTTCGCATTAAATCATTTCACATAATTTGGAATTTAAGTCAGAAGCTATGTTCAACTACTGCCGCTCAGCTAAAACCGCATATTTTGGTTCCCCAGACCAAATATCATTCAGTGGGGCTCAAATCAGCGCACTTTACATACCAAACAGCCATTGGCGGATCCAGGAGCAGCTTTTGGAGGGAGGCCCAACCAACGCTTTGGGGGCTAAACCGAGAAGAAATAGCAAAAACATAGTACTTTTTTTAAGAATAACGGCCAAAATTTGCACCTTTAGGTTGGGCCAAAAGGGACTGTTTTAGGCTTTGGTGCGGGACGCGGCCCCTTTGGCCCCCCTGGATCTGCCACTGGGAGCAGCTGCCCTTAGTGTCCTCGGCGTGTCTATTACCGGGCACGCCGCGTGGCGAATGCAGGGCTACGTCTGAGGCGGCAGCCATCCAGCAGGCGCAGGAAAACGTGCAGGGCCAAGCTGCTCAAGTCTAGTTTTAGCCTCCATAGCGGCCCACCTGGGCAGTGGCGGATCCAGAACTTTGTTTCGCGGGGTTATGGGGCTCGAGCCTCCCCCGCCCTTGTCTCGGAACAGCCTCTGGTTATGTAGTTACTAAAGGCACCTCTGACATTTTGGGGACTTAAGCCCCCTAGTCCCCCTGTATCCACCATTGCACTTGGTTTTTGTTTCTGGGAAGCTTAAGCAGCCCAAGGCGGCTGGAGAATTGATAAAGGAAGGGCCAACACTGGCCCACAACGCACTGGTAGCCATCCAAGCAACGCTCTAAGGCAAGGTTGAAAAGTTTTTGGTGAAAATTGATGTCATCCTGACCCAGAATCCGGGCCTTACCCTTTTGAAAGCCATTAACCAACCCTTTGGGACAAACAGTTAGACACGATTGTACAGTCGTTAGTCACTTTATTAGACATCGCCAACTACATGTTTGCCCTGTCACTACCGTAGACAAAGAACGTTCATTCGCACTCTACTCTACACCCATAGGGTTACGAGAAGTGAGTTTCACGAAGGGAAACCTGTCCAAGGTGAAGGTGGATAGACCCTTTTTTCAGCCGGGAGGGCGTACCGAATGGCCTGGAGTAAGTTCATTATGGTGGCATGGTTTTCAGTGAAGGGAAGTCTATGTCATTGGTTAAGTGGTATCATAAATGCATTTTAACAAGCGTATTGACGAGGGGGCGGGTACCCGCCCCCAATGGTTTTGGAAGATAGCATAAAAACGGCGGCGCTACGCGCCGCCGAACTTGGCAAGCCTTTTCCCTAATAATTTTCACAACTTGTGTCAAAATTTTAAGATTGGGTCATCTCAGGCCAGGCCACCAATACAGGACAAGTGACCTGACCTAAAAAAATGTTTAAGACAGCATAAGTGAGAACAGGGTGAACTTATCCCATTGAAACTCATATCGCATAATGGACCCAACGAGTTCTCTAAAATATTTACCGTTATTTTTTCTATCGACGAGCTAAGGTCAGGTACGAGCCATGACCTTTCCATTGGAAGTACATGCAGAAAATGGTTTTAACTGAATAACATCGTAATGAATGTTAATAGTGCGCTTATTTTAACTGCATTAAACCGCGCCCCACCGGGGGTCCGGCGCCACCTTCGCCCCACCGGGGGCCATCGATGGCCCCCCCTTTAACTCCGAAAGTTTGGCCGTTAGCTCAAATCTGCAAAGTGCATTAGAAAGCTTGCGTGAATTCAGTAAGAAATTACTTCGCATGTTTTAGCGCTCAGGTCGATGGTTTGACCTCCAGAGGTCAAATTAGGTCAAGATCGGCTATTTTCACTCAAATATGCAATGCTTAAGAAAACTGGGCATAACTCTTGTACCATTAGAGCTATTGAGATGTGGTAAGATACATTGGATAGGAAAATGTCAGACCTTTTCCCGTTGTGTTCAACGTAATGACCTCCCGCCAGTGGTTTGACCTCCAGAGGTCACCTCGTGACCTAAGATGAGCTGAGGTCACGAAAGATCAGAAAGTAACCTTGCCGTATATCAAACAAAAGCCAGTGACGAGACATACACGATGGTGTTTGATTCAGCGCTCTAGCTTATACAGGTCAAAAGTTATTGTCAAAATACTGTTTTTGACCCTGGTGACCTTGGATGACCTTGGAGAGGTCAAAGGGCAAATATGGCCCCTGGAATCCGTGAAAGGGTGTCCAAGAACGTTTTTCTGACAAAGACGAGCATTTTCAATCATTTTTGTGACTTTTAGATCACAAGACAGCTTTTCCCCATGCTTTGTCAATGGGAGAGGTCACCTCGTGACATGACCTCAGGTCACGAAATCGAAAAATCCCGGATATATACCTTGTAGACCCTGGAGGGGTTATGAAGTGTAGGAAGTTTCAAATCGATCGACTTCGAAATGTAACTCTTACAGAGCTCTAAAGTTGAAGTGAGGTGACCTTGGTTGACCTCGCCTGGTGACCTGACCTTGGGTGACCCGGAGTAAAAGAATTTCAGGGATGGTGCAAAAATGATACAGTAAGAGGTAGAGCCCTCAACCGCGGTGCTGAACCTCGTCGTTTTTCTGCTATCCCGGAAAAACCTTAGGGGGCCATCGATGGCCCCCGGTGGGGCGAGAGTTAAGTTTGCTTTGTCTTTGCGGTTCCAATGATATGAATTTTACCTAATTTGACCTTGCCCTGACCTAAGGTTAGGTCAAATCCTATATCTAATCTAGTAAGGTCATATCACATATATATATATATATATATATATATATATTTTTTTTTTTTTTTATTTTTTTTATATATTATTTTTTTTCTTGCTGCGAAGATGGTAATGGTTCAAATTGTTTTGCTCTATCTTAACTCGTTCAGATGTAATAACCAAAAGCCTTAAATTACATGTTATCCCTATGATGACATGTTTTGACCTCTGGTGACCTCAAATGTGACCTGACAAAAAACAGTACAAATATTTTCGATAGAAAAGTAGATGGGCTACCCAACACCTTTTACCGTTTTTCGTTATCTTAGATCTTAGGGGAGCGGGTACCCCCGGTCAAAGTGAAGGTGGCTCAGACCCCCGTCAATGTGAGTGTTAAAATCACATATTATTGCGTTTTGATCACATCTTTCTGCATTTTCTCTAACATTTAAAGCGGATATATGTTCTAAAATCACTTAAAAATGCGAGCTATACTCGTTTTATATCCATGATATATCGCGAAACACAAATTATGTGAACATGTCTGATTCGTAGAAAGTTGCCATCCGAGCGTGCGGAATAAGGTGAACATGTCTCCCATGTAGAGGCTATTGTCTTGTGAGTTGACTGACCTGTCCGACAGATGGCCAAGCACGAGGGATCCGGTGAACATGCCTCCCATGTAGAGGCTATTGGCGAGTGCCGGCAGCCATCCGCGACCACAGCTGAGCTCAAACTGTAAACAACCCAGCATATATTACTGGCTGTTACGAAAATAGACTGCAGCAATGATTAAGGAGTGTCTTTGTAATAACGGGAAAACGCTGACTTAGTCGTCCGATCCACGGGAGCAGTTTGAATTCGATGCAAAAAAAAACGATACATGTAAGAAAGAAACATATTTTACTATCTTACTGTTTCTCAAAACTCTGCAATTCAAAATAGCTGGGCTTCACAGACCACGATTTTGGCAAATGCAATAGGTTGAATTTGAAACGATATCGGACATGAAATCCTGTCTTGTTTTGCATAACTTTCCACATTTGCCATACACTCTATTTTTCTATGAAAACAGAAATAACAAATTGGGACGACTTTTATCCAAACTGTATACACACCCTCACTTACCTCCGAAATAATGGTTGATTGCATGACAGACGTATCGTACACCCATTTGGAGCAGGCCACTCTGTGACCGGGGTCAAAGTTGTTAACGCTGCACCCGCCAGCGGGATCCACGGAGCTGAAGGTGAAGCATTTGTCCCAGGGAAAGTCGGCACTGGCCGGATTCGACAGGCGTGGAGTTGTGAAGTTCAAAAATGGCGCGTTGTAGGTGGCGCTGGTAGCGTTTTCACAGCCCGGAACTAAACATCTGGCGAGCAAATGCATTGAGATCAGTGGTGGATAAAAGGGGGCTAGGGGGGCTCAAGCCTCCCCTGAACTGTTAGTGTGCCCATAGTTAATGCATAGCCGGAGGCTGTTCCGAGGCAATAGCAGGGGAGGCCGAATCCCCCTCCCAAAATTGCGGTTCTGGGTCCGCCGCTGATTGAGATGCTCATATTCAGGGAAAACTGAGCAGAAACGAGTGACTTCCAGAGACAGAGATGAGCTTACATTGTGTCTATTGTGTATCGGATGTTTTCGTAATTATTTTTATCCAGCAATGACATATTTATCCAATGACATTAGCAATGACATAGCAATGACATTATTATCCGAGACAATGACAGTCGCAATTCACTCTTTTTCGTTCATGATATACGACAGATACATACATACATCTGGAATAACTCAGCAGTTTTTATTTCCGACTCCCAAGTCAGAAGGAACGCTTTAGTTACGCTGTAAGTAGCAAAGTGACAATGCGAATGGCTGAAGCATGTAGTTAAATCAGAAACTACTCACGAGGAGTTTGAGCCCCCATCTTATGTTTGGTGGCCTGAATCTGGTAAATAGTATATGTAGCAATGCACAATCGCATAAAGTGTGCAGGGGTCACGGGCGGGGACATTAAAAAAAATTGTGCGACCAGTTCTAGGTTTATCGCCTTTTCTGATTGTTGACTGGGCGTAAGTACTATTTCACATATTTGTACCTAAATATTTTCAATTCTAAGTTTGGTGAAGTGCATCGGGAACGGTTCTACTGACAACCCGTAAGCGGATCCAGGGGGCAAAAGGGGCACGTGCCCCCCCGATTGACCCTCGGCGCCCCTGAAATGGTCACGGCGCCCCCTGAAATGTCGCTTCCCACCCCCTCCCTTCCCGATGCGAAAATCGGCGCCTACCGATAGGATTTGGCGCCCAACCTGATAGGTTTTTTCGGTCAAAAGTGGCGCCCCCTGGTCCGGATAGGCCCCTCCCCCCCCCCCCGGGAAGGTGCCCACCGGTCGGCTATCCTGGATCCGCCTATGTGACAACCGATACCTATATTATATTCTCGCTTCCCCAGTTTCCCATGCTGCTGTTTCCAATGCCCCCTTGTAAAAATTTCTGGCGACGTCCCTGCAGCGCTGGAGTAATTGCAGAGCCTCAGCACCTGGACAGCTCTTTTTGCGCTGAATTCCATAACCACGGGACTCCATCTCGCACGACAAGGCCAAACCGTGGGAAACATTGCAGGAAATTCGCTAACCGAACCGAAAAGGAAAACCATGTGATGCACTCGTAAAACTCGAGCGTTGTCCCGGAGGAAAAATGGCACCGCGAAGTTTGCTACGAAACAAAAGCACAGGAATATCAGTCAAAGGAATGTTGTCGGTAATCACTGGCAGGTAATGTGTAAAAAACACTCAGGGAGCACTCATAAGCACTCATAATAATTACCCAATGTCTCTAGTTTTTCCATTTTCCTCACCCCCAGGCGAACCCAGACAATCCTGGGACCGCCCTCTGCGCCCCGATGACGTCACGAGTGCGGCGAGTACTGACCTGTAGCCCATGTTAAAGCCGGTCCATGAAAGGCCCAGGACTGTGTAGCCCGCCATAAACGTTGGCAGTGACATGAAAAAGAACATGGCCTTCTGGTAACGGCCCCATCCGTCTATTTGGTCGAGTATTAGGTCGACACTTATCATCTTGGCTAAAACCTGTGGGAAAAGAGAGCCTGCAAAAGACCTGTAATATCATCTTGGGTGTCATCAGAGGATAGAAACAAAAAGAAAGGCACTCAGAATATGGCAGAGGCAAGTAAAGATCACAACTTCACAACTCAACAACAGTAAAGATCCAAAATTTTTGGTACATACTTAAATAGGTAGTTTGTTATGTATCATTTTGAGGGAATTTCTGTTTGAGAAAATATGTTACACCACATTGGTACCACCTTTGACGGGCAGGACTGGGCGGACTTCAGAATATTTGCCATATCACATTGGTACTGCAACGTACTGCCTTTATCATGCTTCTCTCGAGGTCAGAAAAAGTATTTATTTATCTCAACGCACAGTGATGTAAGAGGCCCAAGAAACGGGATGGAATCTTTAACAAAAAAAACGAATTATGATGGAGTGATAATTTTAGAATAACATGAAAGCCTTTTATCAGGTGATTCAACCATGCGCACAAAATTTTGCTTTATGTTTTCGTGAAATTACCTTTTAGTGATGTCCTCAAAATGTCATATTGATACATTGGTGATGCCTTGTTCTACTCAAGTACGTATGATGATAGAATGTATGGTTATTTATTGCTATTTGACGTATGATAGATAATTTAATGGTTATGACATTCATTCAAACCGACTCAAATGATAACAGAGCCGAGACATCTGGCCTAGCAATAAGCTGTGTAAGAGTTACAAGTTAGCTAGTTAAGGACTTGTTATAAGGTGTTTTGTGCATTTAACGATCCGTGCGGTGGCATGTTAAACATTCGGAACACAGCAAACGCGACTAATACCATATCCCGCGCTATTCTGTTTCCAAGTTCTTAGTCGGCAACCATCGAAACTAGAAAATGCACTGCAACTTTCTAGTATTCATTAGCAGGTTGACACAATTAAAGAGAATGTGGCACCATGGTCGAATCCTGGAATTTAGTGAAATTAGGCGTACTTTCAGTCAAAAATAATGAAACCACTCATGATTTCTCTGAAAAATGTACAATGAGTTCAATATTTTGTTTTTAAAAATGCTCCTCTAGAAAAAGAAATACATATCAGCCTGTGGATGATGTCACGATCTGGCAACCACTACCATACTTGAAACGCTTCAAGGGCTTCGATTGGCTGATGCTCATCGTGACGTCAGCATATGTCATCACACCAGCAGCTCACAACAATGGCCGCCCGGCGACGGGGCTGATGGGGGCTGGTGTCAGGTAGGTTTTAGCTTTTTTCCACGGAAATATAGAGTTCCAAGACAAATGAAATATGGAGTACCGGGTTTTCCGACTTGCTTTACAACTTGGCTATCTCAGTTAGAATCACGTTGTGAAGGGTACCACATTCCCTTTAAGAGAACAATTAAATTTTAAAACACTGGAAAACCACCTGTGGAATACCACACCAGCCACGACAAACTGCACAACCTCCGATTTCCACCTAAAATGAAAATGGGTATGTATGTACATACATTTATACCTTTTCATAATGCACGAATGTCAGGTTTTAAGCAGCTGAGAGCATTTATCCTGGTTCAGTTATGCAATGTAAAAATCTGTATGAATGTATGTAAGATTCAGTAATGTACATCGGATATTTGTGAGATCAAGAGCTCGTATAACATTTGCCTAGTATGATATATCCGAAGTGAACCAACATAGTCAAATACACAGCCATCACCTCCTACCAAAGGTACAAATTACGAGAAATGACTATGATATCACTAGCTTTATACACTCGTATTTCCTGTTTTACCCTTACGCTCCGTCACTTCCATTCCTCATATTTCCACACCAAGAGAGGCCTTATTTCAACGTCAGGACTCCCCGGTTCCGCCCTGTTTCATCCAGCACGCTGAGCCTTGCTAAAGCCTTCCGCGAGACTGCTGATAACAGGATCACTTGTCACCGGCAGAAGATGGCATTGACCAACCGTCGTTTCCCTTCAGGACGTTCTCCTCGCCTTGTGGTCTCTGTTCTGAAGACAGTGTGTGTTGCGAGCTTCGCTCGTCTCTTCGCTGTTGGTGCCAAGCGACAGTTCCAAGCTCGTTATCACCTCGTCTCCGAATAGGAGATAGAGTTCTTCACGAGGAGATGGCAGTATATAGTTAAACTCTCGATGACAGAAAATGAAACACTTAGAAACAATCCTCCGATGTAGGCATTTCACTATCCTTGGCTTATACCGCGGATGCAACAAAAAACATTCCTTCGAAGTTAAATTTTCATGAGAACCTGTGTACCTGAGACTCCTGGTGCCGCGTATGGTAATCATGCTCCTGATTCTTTTATTTCATATATCATTGTCAGATTTGTGCTATTTGTGCTACGTCGGTGCGCGCCACCCGGTGGTGTTGCGGCATTGTTTCAGCCGCCGACAGAAGGATATACACTCACTAAATCCGTCATACATGTTTTCGGTCGTCGGATGCCAACCTGATAATTTCTCAGATGTATAGAGGACACTTTTGACATTATTTGCTGTATGCGTTGGCGGCTATGTGACCCTTTCCAAGTTGGGATCCCGAGCCGGTGGGATGCCGTGACGACGTCATGTTTGTGTGAAGATGGCGGTATGAAGAAGTTGCGCTTTTCTGTCATCTTTGGAAGCGCAAAGAGTGGGTACGTTTAGATTGTAAAGACTGCTTTGTTTCGATTGAACGCCCGATAGGTCACGTCGTTCGCGGATTGTGTACGTTGTCATTTAAAGGTATTAATATCACATGTGACACGATGAACTCTAAACACCTGTGCACAGGTGTTTAGAGTTCATCGTGTCACGGGTTTATGGATAATTGCGTTACCATTGGTTCGAGCTGGCACTCCTGTGAATATATCAGGTCGTTGTGGATTTATGATAGATACTTGTTGTTTTTGTTCGCAGAAACAGAATAAAACCTTCTCGTGAGAAATGGTTTTCCCGTCATCAAACTACCCTTTCGGGATTGGAGTGCGTCATTTTACCAGGCGAGGTCTAGAACCTCCCCCTCTGTACTGGGGCGGGGTTATGTCACATATGAGTCCGACACACTGGTATGCATCATGGTAAGTAGCAATGCAAGTACCGGGAGCGTCTGAAGTGGGGAATGACGGAGGACGCCTCCTCCCAACTGACTCACCATGGGGTGATGTCCCCCAAAAATTTCAGTACTTGCCCACTAGCACTTTCTTAACCCTTGCCCCGGTGGCGGGTACGAGCCACCTTCGCCCTGGTGGGGGGCTGAAAAGACCCCCACGATCTCGAAAACTAAGAGAGCTAGAAAAAGCAAAAACAGCAATCAAGCTCTTCGAAAATGATATCGAAAATACTTAGGTCATTTTTCTTGTCGGTCAATATCAAGGTCACCAGAGGTCAAAATAGGTCAAAATCGCTAATATGAGGTGTACTAAGAAAACCTCATATATCTCAGAAACTATGATAGCTAGAAACATTTTTCTAACACCATTCAAGCTCTTGAGATGAGCTTTCATTATAGTGGCATTCATTTTCGTATCATGTCAAAGCCTAGGGAGCTACAGGTCACTAAATATTGGGCATATTCTTGGGAATGCCCATAGCCAGCCATGCATAAGGGCGTTTACTTTTTCGCTAATAGCTTCCAAACCAAACAAGATACAGCCATAGTTTATGCACCATTGTAATCCTCTCGTCAATACGAATCGAATGATATATGATATTGCTATGCCAGGTCAAATTTAAGAATTTGACCTGACCCAGGTCAACGGTCTGACCCAACTTGACCTGGTATAGTCATGATGTATATCATTTGACTTCCAGTGACTATACAAACACTTTGGTGACAAAATATAAGCTCTATCTTAGTTTATTCAAATTTTATAGAGGAAAACACCAAAAATGCTTATTTGACCTAAGGTGACCTTTTAAAGGTCACAAGTCAAAAGTTGGCAACAGCTTCAGAAATGAGCTAAGGCAAGTCGCAACCGATGTTTGAAGTTGATTCCATCCATACTTACTGAGAAAAGCTCATTTCGTGATTTTCCCATGTATTGACAATGGGGAGGTCATGCTCTGCACATGACCTTAGGTCACCAATATCAAAAATCCCGGAACAAATGTTGTAGTTTCTGGTGGGCCCAATATGTGGTATGAGTTTCAACTTGATCGATTAACCCTTCTTTTAGTTATGGGTCCTAAGTATTTTTGAGGTGAGGTCACTTCACCTGGCCTGGTGACCTGACCTGATATGACCTTGAGCCAAAATTTTCAGAAAGATGTAAAATGATGAAGGAACAGCTAGACCAGTTTGGCGGCTGCGGCCGTTTTTGGTCACTTCGAAAACCCAGGGGTCTAAAAGCCCCCACCCGGCGAAGGTTAACTAACCTGACTGATAAACTGAGGGCGCCTTCCTCAGAAGAAAATGGTCTACCACCTATGGGTTGTTCGCATCGTCATATATCTTTAGTTTGTGCGGTATAGGTAGCCTCAGAAAGCCGAAGAGTGCTAAAATATTGACAATTCTTTCGATCCGGCAGAGGTTTCGTGCCACCCATTCACTCATTCAGAACAAATCAAAGCACCAGCGCTCCCTTGCGTTTGGTTTATCTTCTGGGATCCAGTAGTGTTTCGTTACACTCTCTTTAGGACAGTTATTTCTATTTTATGTCGCAGACGCCCCCCCTGACCTCTATCGATTAATAAGTTCTCGGAAGGCCTGCTGAAGATAGGATGCCATAAACCGCAGAGTGTTGTGGGAATGACCTAGGACCCTAAAGAGGATACAGATGACAGTAAAGCGCTAAAGACTGGCAGCCTAAAACGCCAAGTTCGAAACTAAAACGTCTAGCCTTAAAAAGCCCAAAAAGCTACGTCAAGGTAAAGATAAGAAGAAAAAGCGTGGGATGAGGTAGATACAACGTTTCGGTCTTGGACCGTCGTCAGGCGGGTGGTACCTCATCCCCGCTTTTTTTCTTATCTTTGCATTGACGTAGCCTTTGGTTTTTGGTTTAGACGTTTTAGTTTCTGGACTTTGGGTTTTAGGCTGCGTCTTTGCGCTTTTACTGTCATCTTATCTCTTTTAGGTCCTTCATTCCCACAACACTCTATCGATTACCTTCAGACTGGGTTCCGTTCCAATCTTCCCCGAAACTCGTCTGGAAGCTCCTACTTCAGCCAAAGCGTCCACCGTCGCGACTGTGCTGCGAAACGGTCTTGGATAGAGGGCAGATAACAAAGGCGATAGGGAGCATAATATGGCTGGGAATTTCTGGAAATGGCATTCAAAATAGATTCCCAGGTGCATAATTTATAACGCTTCATTTTCATTGCAAATTTCCCGCTGAATTCCCGGCAAAGCAGCTGAACGAATCTCCACCAATCAGCGGCCGCTATCCGCCAGCAGTCGTTTGCCCGCGGGGCACAGAGGTGAGCGGGGTCACGGTCCGGACACAGCCAGTGGGGAGGGGTAGCTTGGCGGATTAATCCACGCCTGACACAGGAAACTTTTAGCACCTATCAAGAAATGTTTGCTTCGTACTTCAGAGGCAACCAGATCACAATTGCATACGTCATAGTGACGTTTTAAAGTTCCGGCTCTTGAAAAATTACGCTTTATTATACTCCAATTAATTACAGTAGATTTTTCCGTTGACATACAGCACCGAGTGTTTGGAACAAAATTATCCGCTCGCTGTTTCCCAGTGTTGATGATGTGCCCTTAAACATGGCTCCTTTGAAGAAAACACATTAGAAACTTCTACCTTTTGAAATATCGTAGAGATTATGAATAGTGAAACATGCCGAGGTGCTTAAGTTCTTTGCGTGTGTGTGCGTATGAATGAGCCGTGCGTGAGTTTGGTTGTCTGTTGGTGCGTGTGGAAACTTTTCTTAGCTTTGTTTGTATGTGCATAGTTATGCGTGTCATCATAGATCGATGAATTTTGTCCTTTTTTCTTTCGAGGCGATCTTTTTAATATATCCCCCGCTTCTCTATCTCGTTATCCTAACAACTATCACTTTCCACCACAAATCCCCATCAGTCAGACCTCGTTTTCTAGAAGATGGCACTAGCCCGTCTATTTGTCTGCTAGGTTCAAGGAAATTACTAACTTAAATCCTCATGAGGTAGTCTGCATGAAAATAAACACTAACGCTATCAATCATGTAAACAATCTCTCTGTTTATTAGTGGTGGGTTAACCCTCGCCCTACCTGGGCCATCGATGGCCCCCCTAAGGTTTTTTCACGATAGCAGAACAACAATGAGGCGCAGCACCGCGGTTGAGGGCTCTATCTCTCACCCCATTATTTTCCCACCATCCTTGAAATTTTTTACCCCAGGCCACTCAAGGTCAGGTCACCAGGCGAGGTCAACCAAGGTCACCTCACTTCAACTTTTGAGCTCTATAAGAGCTACATTTCTTATTCGATCAATTTGAAACTTTTTACACTTCATAAACCCTCCAGGGTCTACATCATGTATATCCGGAATTTTTCGATTTCGTGACCTGAGGTCAGGTCACATGGTGACCTCTCCCATTGAAAAAGCATGGGGAAAAGCTGTCTTATGATCTAAAAGTCACAAAAATTATTGCAAATGCTCAGCTTGCTCAGAAAAGCGTTTTTGGACACCCTTTCACGGATCCCAGGGGCAATATTTTCCCTTCGACCTCTCCAAGCATCCAAGTCACCAGGGGTCAAAAACAGTATTTTGACAATATCTTTTGACCTAATTAAGCTAGAGCACTGAATAAAACATCATTGTCTATGTCTCGTCAGTGGCTTTTGTTTTAATATACGGCAAGGTCCCTTTATGATCTTTCGTGACCTCAGGTCATATTAGGTCACGAGGTGACCTCTGGAGGTCAAACCACTGGTGGGAGGTCATTACGTTCCACATAGCGGAAAAAGGTCTGGTATTTTCCTATCAAATGTACTTTACCAGATCTCAATACAGAAAAATGATGTCTTGGAGAGCTATTTTGAGCATGATGATAAATATGTAAATGAGGAATAACAGCCTGATGCTCATATTATATAAACTTGTTCGAAAATTAGCAGTCATATATTTGCCCATGGGGCATGATCACGACAGCGAATCCTAGCTGTCGTGATCATGCCCCATGAGCGAAATATATTGACTGTTAATTTTCGAACAATATATGACATCGACTGTTATTCCTCATTTCATAGATCTCAATACCTCTAATGGCACAAGAGTTATGCCAAGTTTTCTTGAGCATTGCATATTTGAGTGAAAATGGCCTATCGTGCCCTTAATTGACCTCTGGAGGTCAAACCATTGACCTGAGTGCTTAAACATGTCAAGTAATTTCTTCCTGAATTCAGGCGAGCTTTCTAATGCATTTTGCAGATTTGTGCTAACCCCCATATTCCTGGAGTTAGAGGGAGGGGCCATCGATGCCCCCTTGGGGCGAAGGTGGCACCGGACCCCCGGTGGGGCGCGGGTTAATGGTCGAGGCTTCTGTACCATCTTACAGAAGCCTTCTTTAAGTAATCTGTTATAACAATCACTTAAATAGCAGCACAGCATTTGCTGTTTTATGTTTTGCTTCATTTCCTAGCAGGGCTTGCCGTGACTCCGTTTAATTTTATGTTTTATAGTGTTAACGTAATGGTGCTGTTGTGGTTGGGACCGCGGTGGGGGCACGCCTGGCTGCCTTTTAAAATGGGGTGGCTGACCTTTCTAAAGAACATTTGTCTTCAATTTTTGGCGACAGAGAATTACATTTTGAGCCAATTTCTTATCTAGATCAATGTACACACTGGCGGATCTAAGGGAGGGCCAAAGAAGCCGTGGTCCCCTCCAAAGCCTATTATATTATATTTTGCCACCCAAAAGGACCAAACTTTGGCCGTTTACATGTAAAAATACTTTGTGTTTGCAATTTTTTCTCGATTTACCTCCCCCCTCGAAACGTTGGTTTGCCGCCCTCCAAATGCTGCTCCTGGATCCGCCAATGACTTACCAGGTCATTAAGGTAGTTAACTGGTTCAGATTGTATTCAATTAAGAGTAGAATCCGGCCTCAAGTATTTAGATAAAGTAGGATAAACCGCAGATATGACAAAGTCCATCTATTTACACATTCATGACGTTCGAAAGCGGGAGGCAGTCGTTCCAGAGAGTCATTCCATTCACATTGCAGAACTTAAACATAAGGTTTGCAGTTTTTTTACCTGTGTGGACAAACGTAAATGTTTCCACTGTTAATTTTATTCTAAACTCCATTGGTTCAAAACAGCTGTCCAATTCAGGCCTTTGCCTCTCACTCCCTTTCCTCTGACCATTGCCTTAGCTAAGTCTGCCCCCCCCCACACCCCCAAAGAAGCAGCTGTGACGCAAGCATTACCAGTTTTAGGGGCATATTTACGCTATTTTGAGGCTTTCCCCGCTCAGTGAAAAGTTTGTCGGTTGGTCCAGGAAGTCAACCCAAAATGTTTTTCCTTTTTAACCCCTACCTGATACTGACAAACAATATTCCGCTCTAGGGCCTAAGAACCGGTCAGATTTGACCTAATTGTTGCCTTCTGCACTGGCTGGTTACGAAAATGTTCGACCCATTCTCCATTTGACTGATTTTCTTTTTAAAATATGATATCTGCCACATTTGACTGAAATGGGGCATTTTCTTAATGAAAAGTGGGTGGCCACCCCCCTTCTATTCTGGCGCTTATGACAGCATGTGCCTTATGTTCGGGAGAATATATGTAGTCGCCTCAACTTATCGACAAATTACTAAAAGGTTTCGCTCTCGTGACAACCAGCAAATCAGCCGTAGACACCAGTCTACCTATATGCCAATGCCATAAATAGCAAGTCTTTAAGAACGGATTCAATTTGTCTGGCATTGCTTCTATCGGATTCAGTACAAGATGTTCTCTTTTTTTCAGACTCGTAATCACGGTAGCTATTACGAGGTCAGTTTTGAATGTTCGCTTAGCTGAGTTGGTTATTCGCGGATTCTAAATTCTATCGCTCAAACCATTTGCAGCACGATAGTAACTATCGCATCTCACGCACCTACCCACAGCGAAAACATGACAAGCTCTCGAGAGAGTGAATGGAGCTTTTGATCGCATATCTGCGAGCATAAGGGTGTGTACATTACTCGACATCAAGGAGCTTAAGAGCATTGCTAAATCGCAGTCTGACAGATCAAAACTTAGCTGATTTCAAACAGGCTTAAAGCTAAAGCTCACTTACGGATCAGTTCAATAGGCATAGTTGAACGCTTTGGTTAGAAGCAATTATGATGTATATGTGGGTAGAACGTGTAACAATGCTCACCAAATATGTTGGTAAATTTTGGGCTCATTCAAATGTTTGCTGCTTCAATTAGTCAATGTTGAACCAGTGACCAGTCTGGTTTTGTGAATAGTGAAACCAGAGCTGACTTCGCTGCAGCACATTCGGGCTGTGGCAGGTGTCACTCAAAGTAAAATATAGTTATACCAATCTTCTGAGTGACTGGCATGGACCAACTTCGCCAGTGTGGTGGGTACAGGCCAACTTCGCCAGTGTGGCGGATATGGGCCAACTTCGCCAGTGTGGCGGATATGGGCCAACTTTGCCAAGATGGCGGGAATGAAGGTAAAACAGACTTTCCTTCTAAATAGAAAGAGGGTTATAAGGTTGAGTACAGACAATCAAAACACCGCCAAAAAGGGAAGCGAAATTTCTTCAGTCATATTTTTTCAGGATTGGGGTTACTATACTATACTATGCTATACTTACTATAATTCAAAACGGGCCAAAATTGTGTAAATCAGGTGTACTTAGAAAGCCTCATTCATCTGTTAACAAATTAAATGACTGGAAACAAATTATTACCGCCATTCGAAAGTGCTTGAGCTTCTCTTTCGGGGTTTTGACATCAAAGCAGATAAAAACAAGGACTGGACAGGTCACTGAAAATAACAAGTTTCAGAATTTACACTCAGACTGCAATATTAATATTTTGACGTCACTTGTTCTGCCCTGTTGCCTGCAATTTTTTTCTCAACTTAACCCCCAAAAACGTTGGCTTGGCCCCCTTCAAAAGCTGCTCCTAGATCCGCCAATGGCCCACATACAACTTCATGACATCGGGTATGATCTTTGCATTACATTTCTCGGTCCGATGTGTCGTATTGACCCGCTTTGCACCAGGTTATCCATGTTTCCACCTACTTGACGTGCCTCAGAGCTGAGGCGTGGGTCTGGTGCCGGTTGGCAACACGTAGCCCAAGCCACATATATGTGAAATCATGCAGACGACGCCCTTTACCAGGTCAGGTCCAGCGGAGCTGCTATTCGTAGCTCCAGCAACAGTACAATCACTTTCCACCACAGCACGCTCATATTCGAGTCTGCGCTTTGCTTTATAAACATGTTCATCCTGTTGCCCATTTTACGTCTGAAAATGAGTTAAAATCAGTCGTACTGCTAGAAATGATTTGTAGTTTTGGTTTTGCAGAATGTCAAATGCAATAGTTATACTGTCACTTAATCCTGGATGGGCTCAAACAGACGTGTCAAAATGTTACTTTCCTTCTTTTCCTTCCAGTATGCTGCGTAAAAGACTGGAAACGCCTCCTATTTATTTTTATCATACATTTTTGTAAACTACTCTGCAACCGCTCTTTGAGTACGACGCTGTGCATGCAACGCCTGGAAATACAAATGGGCATCAATTGGAGTTCCAACAAAGATATATTCTTTCAAGACTCCTTTATGGCCATAATTAAATATTAGGAAGTCCTCTTAAAATACGATTCAGCGTTTGAGGGGCGTACTTAAGAAACATGCACTCGTAAAGCGTCTCAACGCAAGCAATGAAACCCGTTCAATCCCCTCAGGGTGTCGCAGCAAGAGTGAAGCCAGGATTTTAGAGAGATTTAATAGTGCTAGCGTTGCGAAGCTCAGAAATTTGGAGCGTAAACGGAGCCATTTCCTCGTTACTTCCCGTGACAAAACTTAGGCTTTCTTTCTTTGGAGCTGCCCGAAGAATCGAGTCTATGAAAAGAATCTAGGACCACAACTGTACACAATGAATCAATCAGAGAAGAGATCAGAGCCTTTCCTCATTCAGTTTATTTGGACGTCTTTGCCATGATTGTTAAGTCACGGAGATAATTGGAAAACATCTATAAGGGAAGACATGAGATAACTGGAAAACATATATATTGGGAGACAGAGACAACTGGAAAACATGTATAATGGGAGACATGAGATAACTGCAAAACATATATAGTGGAAGACAGAGACAACTGGAAAACATATATAATGGAAGACATGAGATAACTGGAAAACATATATCCTTCGCCCGGGTGGGGGGTCTTTTTAGACCCCCTCTCGGGTTTTTCCAAAGTGATAAAAAACGGTGGCGCGCAGCGCCGCCAAACTTAGTCGAGCTGTTTCTTCATCATTTTTACATATTTCCTGAACATTTTAGCCCAAGGTCATATCAGGTCAGGTCACCAGGCTAGGTGAAGTGACCTCACCTAAAAAAATCCTTAGGACCGCATAAATAAAAGAAGGGTTAATCGATCAAGTTCAAACTTATACCACATATTGGGCCCACCAGGAGCTACAACATTTGTTCTGGGATTTTTGATATTGGTGACCTAAGGTCATGTGCAGAGCATGACCTCCCCATTGTAAACACATGGGGAAAATCACGAAATGAGCTTTTCTCCGTAAGTATGGATGGAATCAACTTCAAACATCGGTTACGATTTGATCTTTGCCCATTTCTGAAGTTTATGCCAAAAATGTTGACTTGTAACCTTTAAAAGGTCACTTTAGGTCAAATAAGCATTTTTGGTGTTTTACTCTATAAATTTAGAATAAACTAAGATAGAACTTTTATTTTGTCACCAAAGTGTTTGTATAGTCACTGCAAGTCAAATGATATACATCATGACTATACCAGGTCAAGTTGGGTCAGACCGTTGACCTGAGTCAGGTCAAATTCTTAAATTTGACCTGACATAGCACTATTATATATCATTCGATTTGTAATGACGAGAGGATTGCAATGGTGCATCAACTATGGCTGTATCTTGTTTGGTTTGGAAGTTATTAGCGAAAAAGGAAACGCCCTTATGCATGGGTGGCTATGGACATTCCCAAGAATATGCCCCATATTCAGTGACCTGTAGCTCCCTAGGCTTTGACCTTATACGAAAATAAATGCCACTACAATGAAAGACCAACTCAAGAGCTTTCGAATGGTGTAAAAAAATGTTTCTAGCTACCATAGGTTCTGAGATATATGAGGTTTTCTTAGTACACCTCATATTAGCGATTTTGACCTATTTTGACCTCTGGTGATCTTAATATTGACCTGACAAGAAAAATGACTGAAGTATTTTCGATATCATTTTTGAAGAGCTTTCGATTACCGTTTTGCGCTTTTTTCTAGCTCTCTTAGCTTTTGAGATCGTGGGGGTCTTTTTTAGCACCCCCCCCCCAGGAGGGCGAAGGTGGCTCGTACCCGCCACCGGGGCAAGGGATATAGTGGGAGACAGAGACAACTGGAAAACATATATAGTGGGAGACAGAGACAACTGGAAAACATATATAATGGAAGACATGAGATAACTGGAAAACATATATAGTGGGAGACAGAGACAACAGGAAAACATATGTAATGGAACACATGAAATAACTGGAAAACATATATAGTGGGAGACAGAAACAACTGGAAAACATATATAATGTAAGACATGAGATAACTGGAAAACATATATAGTGGGAGACAGGAGATAGCTGGAAAACATATATAGTGGGAGACAGAGACAACTGGAAAACATATATAGTGGGAGACAGAGACAACTGGAAAACATATATAATGGAAGACATGAGATAACTGGAAAACATATATAGTGGGAGACAGGAGATAGCTGGAAAACATATATAGTGGGAGACAGGAGATAGCTGGAAAACATATATAGTGGGAGACAGAGACAACTGGAAAACATATATAATGGAAGACATGAGATAACTGGAAAACATAGATAGTGGGAGACATTTATAAAGCACGATAAAAAACCTTCTTTCTTGAATATTAATTTCACCTTCAAACAAAAACGAAGGTCAAGGTTACCAAATCTGTCCATTGCGCCTTAGGCATCATGCACTATTTACGAAGCTTCCGTAATTCTGACGCAAAATATTGACGCAATGCCAATCAAAGTCTGGACCCATTGCATGGTTCGCCCTGTCCAAACACAAGGGACATTTTATTTATATTTATTTACCATGCATTGTTGACAAAAGCAGGCTGTATCGCCGGAATGGCCTAATACTACGGCAGAAAGCTGTATTTGTTAAAAAATATAGCTCAGGCGCCTCTCCCAGCGCCTTTTCCGGGAGTTCCTAGCACCCCTGTACAGTTTTTGTCTCCAGTTTGTAATGGCGCTTTCCTTCCGTCGAGCGGGAGAGGTTCTTAAAATCTAGTCGAGATAATTTTCCTTACTGTTTCATAGGCGGATCCAGGATTGCTGATCCAGGGGATACATGGTAAAATCTGGTGCCATCTAGATAAGGAGGCGTCACTTTTGGAAGGAAAACCCTATCAGGTTTGCGCCAAATCCTATCGTGGGAGCACCGATCCTCGCATCCTGGGGAGAGGGGAGGGTGGGAAGTGAAATTTCAGGGGTGTCATCTATTTTTCAGGAGACACCGTCCCCATCTCAAGGGTACCGAGGGTCGATTGGGGAGGGGGGGGGGGTAAGGCAAGTGTCCCCTTGCCCGCCCAGGATTCACTTCTGTGGTGTTCCGAATAGAGGTGTTTATTACATTATATCTAGAACTATGAACCCTGTAAATAATATAAGCATGGCTCTTGCATTAGGCACCTGGTATAAGGCCACCCGCAACTGTAATACAACACCTAAGCAAAAGCATGTTGACCTTCATATTCCGAAGAATTCAGCTTTCACCTGTGGTTACTAATTATTTCTCAACAAGCCCGCCTCTGTTTCTAAGTTCACTTTCAACTTTGGGAATGTCACTAGCCAGCGAGAGGTGATCACCGGGACTTAGCTTTCGAAATTGCTTTATGATTTAGAACCAACACCCAAAGTGAAAGATAGGGGCTACTGTATTGTTTAATGGAAGACTCAATGCTAGCATATCAACTTCTGTCATTATGCTTATGCATTCATCTTACTTATAATTAATATTGAATTCTGTTTTTTCCCGCCATTGCATCATTAGATTTGGGGTTAAACCTTGTTTTCGAAATTCAAGCAGAGTGTTTGCACTGCATTGAGACATAAAAACGAATGACCATAAGGATGATAATGAGAAAACTATGAGACAAAACGATCTCCCCGAGCTCCCAAACCCGAAACAAACTCGACAACAACAAACCATCTCCCACACTTCGCAGCACCAACCAACTCGCCTCTTAGCACGACGTTGACCAAACGATGGAGAGCAGCCCGCTCAGCACGTGGGCCTAGGAGCGGATCCTCCCCTGACCCGTCGACGACACACCTCGAACTCGACTACCGTATCTAAGCAGCTGACTGTTCGGTCCCGGGGCGCCGACGCAGGGGCACCGACTCGACGTGGAGCGACGACACTCACTATCGGAAACCTTGAACACTCGCACTCCTGTTGTCGGGGTAGTGCGCGCACGCCACGCCCCCAATTTAGAAAATACACTTTGGTGTTTCCGTCAAATCTCTCTCTCTCTCTCTCTCTCTCTCTCTCTCTCTCTTTCTCTCTCCGTTGTCGTTTCCAGCCCCATATGACTACGGTGCTCTGTCTACCTTTTTCCCCATCCGGCTCGGACATATCTGATTGCCCGCCAGCGCCATGCCCGTGTTATATTACAATCCCTCCCTAGCCGTTTTTCATTGTCCACCCGTGCCCACCCTCCCTTCTCTCCTGCCCAGTCAGACTCCATGGCTGCCTGCCCACCACTGTCCCATCCTTCTTTCTTATTTGCCCTGTCCTGCTCATTTGTACTGCCCATCAGCGTCTTGTGTTATGTGGAGAAAGCTTGCACACCAGACCGAAGAAGTGTATTAACAAGCAGGCGCTTAACCTGCGTCCCAACCGGGGTCCGGCGCCACCTTCGCCCCACGGGGGGCATCAACCTCTCTCTAAATCCAAAAATATGGGGATAAGCGCAAATCTGCAAAGTGCATTAGAAATCTCGCGTGAATTCAGTAAGGAATTACCTCATATGTTTAAGCTTTGAGGTCAATGGTTTGACCTCCAGAGGTCAATTGTTAATGTAATGGAAAAATCGCTTTATTTCCTGGTTTTTCATTGTGAGTTAGAACTTAAATTAATATATCATGAACGCATTGACCAGGAAAAAAATGAATTTATACTTTTTTAAGTTGTATTACAAAACCCGACATGTTTCGGCTTCCGTCATCTTCTTTCTTGGCCAAGAAGATGGCGGAAGCCGAAACTTGTCGGGTTTTGTAATACAACTTAAAAAAGTATAAATTCATTTTTTCCTGGTCAATGCGTTCATGATATATCAATTTAAGTTCTAACTCACTCCAGAGGTCAAGTTAGGTCACGATAGGCTATTTTCACTCAAATATGCAATGCTTAAGAAAACTGGGCATAACTCCTATGCCATTAGAGCTATTGAGACCTGGCAAAGTAAATTTGATAGGAAAATGCCTACACTTTTTATATGTGAAACTTAATGAGCTCCCGCCAGTAGTTTGACCTCCAGACGTCACCTCCTGACCTAATATGACCAGAAATCACGAAAGGTAAAGAAGTGACCTTTCCTTAAATCAAATGAAAGCTAGTGACGAAACATACACGATGATGTTTGATTCAGCGATCTAGCTTAATTAGGTCAAAAGTTATTGCTTTTTCCAAAATACTGTTTTTGACCCTGGTGACCTTGGATGCTGGAGAAATCGGAGGGCAAACATGGCCCCTGGGATCCGTGAGAGGGTGGTCAAGAATGCTTTTCTGAGCAAACTGAGCATTTGCAATAGTTTTTGTGACTTTAAGATCATAAGACAGCCTTTTCCATGCTTTTTCAGTGGGAGAGGTCACCTCGTAACCTGACCTCAGGTCACAAAATCAAGTAATCCCGGGTACACATCTTGTAGACCCTGGAGAGGTTATGAAGTGTAGGAAGTTTTTAAATCGATTGAACAATAAATGTAGCTATTATATAGCCCAAAAGTTGAATTGAGGTGACCTTGGTTGACCTCGCCTGGTGACCTGACCTTGAGTGACTCGGGGTAAAAAATTCAGGGATGGTGGGAAAATGATGGGGCGAGAGGTAGAGCCTTCAACCGCGGTGCTGCGTCTCACCGTTTTCCTGCTATTTTGAAAAATATTTTTAGGGGAGGCATCGATGCCCCCTCCCCGTTGGGGCGAGGGTTAAGAATTTAACTTGGGAGTGTCCCACTTTTCTAATAGATTTTGAGCTGATATATAAATTTTTTAGAGCATGTCGATTAACCACTATTTGCATATTTTATTTCGCTCCTAGCTTTCTTGAAAACAATTCCGCAAGCTTGAAGGTTCAAACTAGAAGGTTTCTCTTAATCCATCGACAGAGGCACCTCCATCGACCGAAGTAAAAGCATTCAAAGCTACCCAGCGACTTTAGACGTTTGATGGAACCCTGGTCTAAACGAGTGTCGGCGGGGTCCTTGCTAGCCAAATGCTCACAGAGTTTTGGGCCAGAATCGCCACACAAATATAAATGGGGGTGGTGTGCATTTTGAGGAAATTTCGGCCCCGCGCCCCGGGGAGGTGGGGGGGATGGCTCCGGGGTCCACACTGGGCGCTTATTCGCCCAGTGTTCTCAAAGGCCACACACTCGGGTAGCGCACACACGACTGGAGTGCTTACTGCGCTATTTCAAACCATGAAAGAATCCGTTTCCATCTGGCAGTGCATGTCACCATGGCAACCGGTGGAGATGCGTAGGAACGGTGGATTGAAAAGACGTTAGCGGTATTCATTTTAATTTGTTTTTGTACGGGCTGTTTTTGTCGTATTTGTTTCAACGCTTTTACGCCTGCTCGCTGCAACCCTCGCCCCGGTGGGGAAGGGGCGGTTGAACACCCCCTCGGGTTTTTTCTGGCGTGACGAAAAAACAGCGGCGCAAAGCGCTGTCGTAGTTAGCATACATTATCCTTGATCGATTTTGCAACATTCCTAGAAAATTTTAAGGTTGGATCATTTCAGGTCAGGTCACTAGTGCAAGTCAAGTGGCCTCACCTGCAAAAAAGTTAAAGGTAGCATAAGTAAGAAATGGGCAGATCTATAGGATTGAAACTTATACCAGATAATGGCCCCACCGAGTGCTACAAAAAATATTCTGGAATTTTCATATCGATGACCTAGGGTTAGGTACGGATCATGACCTCTCCATTGGAAATGCATGGGGGAAACAATAATTGGGGTGTATTTGCTTAGATACAGCCGCAAATTCCTTCATATTTTCCATTTCGTAGTATCCTGGGCCCCTTTCAAGGTTCATTTTGCAATTTTTGACCTGTGACCTTTGAGAGGGTTTTCTGGGGCTACTTAAGCAGGTTTCAGGCCTGGGTCAATAGCTTTGCAGGAAAGGACGATTAAGCTTTTATTTTAATACCATTGCTTTTGGATTGCTATTGCGAGTCGATTGATATGCAAATTGACTATAGTCAAGGTCACTATCCAACCTCTTAAGTCCGGAAACTCTTCTGTAACACGCTACACTCTTTGACCTGTCATGACCATGGGCGTAGCCACCACTAGGGACACTAGGGACAGTGTCCCTACAAGTTTGGGGACCCTCGAAAACTTGTAGGGAATGTCCCTACAAGTTTTGAAGACCGGGAAGGATATGACAACCGCAATATGTTAATTTTCCAATACATCTTCCAATGGTACATACCTACCTACTTCTCGGGTATGCAAATCCGGACAGCGTCATTCCTACCAAATATGTTTTTTTTAAATAATGATTTTATAACCTTTGATTTTACTTTGTCTCACCTTCCCAAATCTGTCCTCCATTTTTGTACCCTATAAAATTTAGGAGTGATGCTAACCCGCGCTCCGCCGAGGGGCCGGCGCCAACTTCGCCCCACGGGAGACATCGATAGCATAGCATAGCAGGAGACTGTCCGAGGTAGGGGGAGGTACGAGTCCCCCAGCCCCCCTCACAAATGGCTGGTTATAAAAATGCTGCTGGTACTGTTATATTTTTCTCTTTTTCCATTGCCATGTTTTTAAGGTGTCATTTCATGTAGTTAAGCGAGCTTCGTCATTCATGAGCCGCGATTATTTTTGCACAACTCTTAGAACTAATGGTGAAACAGACACAGAATAACGAATGTATTTGAGCAATATTTTCGAAGGGATATGCTAAAATGTATTAGGAGCATCGAATAACTTTCCAGGTACAGGATACCAAAACGCATGAGGACTAAATTAAATTTAGTCATAGCCTAGTGCTCATTTCGCTGTAGTTATAGTTGGAATGCAACGTGGGTGTTATGTAAAACCCACGACCCCACTGTTGAGGTTTACTCGTGGCTTCATTCCCGCAACGGATTTCCCTTTTTATTCCAACTGCCAGCTTCGGATTTGATTCTCACCCGGCGGGACCGTGCACGGGGAGCGACCTTTAAGTCGAGTACTCTGCCCGTATCTCACGGTCTGGCCCCGCCCCCCGTCCTGAAATAGACAAATGAGACCCCGCACACCACGATCCAAAATCGTGGGCGAGACTCGGATCCCAGCAAGCCATTGATGTGGCCTGGCCCCCGGAGAGCCGAACGAACCCCTTAGGGAAAGGTGACTCTGCCACCGTCACTCAATCCAGGGCTCACCCGGCCCCGGGTTGTCACACTTGCCAGTGCCTGCAGCCACGAACTGATTACGGACCACCGACCCCGGCATTCCTCGCATTACGTGAACCCGGTCTGCGACGCGAGATCCTGTCGGATTCTGGCCCTCGAATAGATATAACACGCGTACTTCCCTTTGAGCTTTCGCCCGCGGCTACCGCGCTGGCCAGTCACGGTATAACGACGAAGCGCTTCACTCGCAGCCCCCGTCGGGGTCGACTCGACGGTCGTAAAAGAAGCGTGAAATCTAAGCAATGACCAGCGTGCAGCCGGGATACCCCGAGGCGCAAGGGATTAGAGGTCTCGTCAGACCCACAACCGGTCCCCGCAACAGACAAGAGGTGATCACGGTCCCCTTCTTTGTAACGTCTGCCACACGCCAAAGCGGTTAGACGGCCCTGGACCACGTTTAGGCACAGTTCTGTGTGAAATGATGTTTCTCCCCTGCCCCTTTATCCCCGTCAGGCACCCAGGTGGCTCCCATATGGGCTTGGATTGAGTCTGCATCATGATAGAGTGTTGTGGGAATGACCTAGGACCCTAAAAGATGATACAGATGACAGTAAAAGCGCTACAAGACTGGCAGCCTAAAACGCCAAAGTCCAGAAACTAAAACGTCTAAACCCTAAAAAGCCCAAAAAGGCTACGTCAAGGTAAAGATAAGAAGAAAAAAGCGTGGGATGAGGTAAATACAACGTTTCGGTCTTGGACCGTCGTCAGGCGAGGGGTGAAAGATGGAGGTGGCTAGAGGCCTGAGGTAACCTTTTTCCAAATACCGAGTGACTGGAGGCCTAAGGTAAACTTTTGGTCGAAACAAAAATTGTCGGCAGTCCCAATACCTTCTTGCCGAAGGTGAAATGGAACAATGTGTATGGTGTGTTATGTCTGGGCATGCGTTATTAATTTGGCTTATCGAGCACCAACGCTCATTGGCGTCTGGGCATGCGTCTGAAAAAGTGTCCCCGTATGTCGAATTTACCGCAAGAGTGGCCAGGAAGATGTTTGCGTGTTGAGAGTAGGTCTGTAGCGCCGAATGAGGAATGATTCTGCGATTTTTCTGTTAGGGCCATCACTGGCGTATTTTAGAATTTTGATGCTCAAGTTGTCTGCTGTCAGCCCATCATTCGGATGCATGGTTAATCTGTGTTGGCCGAAAGGTGTTTCCTGCCTCTTATTTCTAGCATCACCTAAGTGTTCGTTAAATCTTAGTCTAACGGCCCTCTGGCTCTCACCGATATAAAATGATCTGCCTGGTTCGCAAAGCTTACAATCTATCCTATAAATTACATTTTTGGCATGACATTTCCCATGGATACCTGCATGACAGGCGTGGCAGAAACGGCCTCCCCCAGGGCACTGCACTGGTTCCAGCGCGGATCTGACCAAAAGATCCTTCAGGGATGTGCCGCTTCTCCACGCCACCCGCATGGGAAGGCCAGAATTTCGAACGATCCGCTTGACCTGGTCACCGAGAGCGTCGTCAACGAAAGGTAAAACAAGAGGCGCATCATTACCCCGATTTTGTGGCCTGGGGCGTGGATTTAGAGCTTCGACCTGCAGCTTTTTTAGGAGATGGTTCGGGTACCCATTTTTTGAGAAGAGGTCGAAAATCTTTTTGAGGCTCCTCTTACGAGGGCTTCCGGGTGAGGATCTACGAAGTGCCCGAAGAAACTGAGATCGGATGACAGATTTTTTTAGCGAGCAAGGTTGAGCCGAGTCAAAAGGGAGGATGATTGGAGCTGCCATCGGTTTGAAGAAAAGTTCAGTTGTGTATGCCCCAGACGTGGAAACCGCGATGAGCGTATCCAAAAAAGGGATGGAACCAGACGTGCCGGTGTGCTCGATGGTGAATTTTATGCTGGTATGAAACGAATTGATAAAATCGAAGTAAGAGTCTAGAGAGTCCTCGCCATGCGTCCAAATCCCCAACACATCATCGATATATCGCATGTAGGCGATTGGCTGATCATGTGGGCTAGCCAAAATCAAAGATTCCAGCCAGTTCATGAAGATGATGGCCAGTGGGGGAGCTACTCTGCTTCCCATTGCGATGCCTTGCGTCTGCCTATAGAAGTTATCACCAAACCTGAGGTAGTTGTTGGTGAGACAATGGTCAAGCAGAACGCGGATGTCTGGGATGCTGAGCCCGTATGTGTTGATGCTCCTATGTCTCTCAGGAAGGCTCTCAACCGCATCCAAAGCTTCCCCAACAGGGATGTTTCCATACAAGTTGGTGACATCCACGCTAAAGACGATTGTACCAGCTGGAACGCCCGAGGGAAACGCAGTGCGAAGGCGGTCAAGGTACTCGTCTGTGTTTTTCAGATGTGCCGGGACAAACGGGAGAAGTTGTGTTGTGATGCGCTCAAGGAGCCAGGTAAGTTTGTCTAGTGGATCTCCACAAGCAGAGACAATAGGGTAAATTTACAAATTAAAGCGCAAACTCATTGGCGCTTATAAGAATCATCGCCTGGCTCAGAAGCCGAATTTCACTTTGGCTCAGAAGCAAGATTGGCAGACCTCCGGTCGAACTCTGACGTCGTCCTGAAGCCTTCTGACAAGTGCAAGGGTTTTGTCCTCCTGAACAAGGCTGATTACGTACGGAAGATGGAGGTCACTACTACGGCGTATGAGCGAGTGCCCAGAAACCCTGCCAGTAAAATTGAAGCAAAAACTAAGCGCCTTATGCACGCTGTTTTGGACGATATTATACCAAACGCCGTTCTGAGAGCACTAATCCCACAATGTTCCCGCACAGCCGAACTGTATGGGTTGCCAAAAGACCACAAGCCAGACGTACCTCTTCGCCCTATTGTCTCTGCTTGTGGAGATCCACTAGACAAACTTACCTGGCTCCTTGAGCGCATCACAACACAATTTCTCCCGTTTGTCCCGGCACATCTGAAAAACACAGACGAGTACCTTGACCGCCTTCGCACTGCGTTTCCCTCGGGCTTTCCAGCTGGTACAATCGTCTTTAGCGTGGATGTCACCAACTTGTATGGAAACATCCCTGTTGGGGAAGCTTTGGATGCGGTTGAGAGCCTTCTTGAGAGACATAGGAGCATCAATACATACGGGCTCAGCATCCCAGACATCCGCATTCTGCTTGACCATGGTCTCACCAACAACTACCTCAGGTTTGGTGATAACTTCTATAGGCAGACGCAAGGCATCGCAATGGGAAGCAGAGTAGCTCCCCCACTGGCCATCATCTTCATGAACTGGCTGGAATCTTTGATTTTGGCTAGCCCACATGATCAGCCAGTCGCCTACATGCGATATATCGATGATGTATTGGGGATTTGGACGCATGGCGTGGACTCTCTAGACTCTTACTTCGATTTTATCAATTCGTTTCATACCAGCATAAAATTCACCATCGAGCACACCGGCACGTCTGGTTCCATCCCTTTTTGGATACGCTCATCACGGTTTCCACGTCCGGGGCATACATAACTGAACTTTTCTTCAAACCGATGGCAGCTCCAATCATCCTCCCTTTTGACTCGGCTCAACCTTGCTCGCTACAAAAAATCTGTCATCCGATCTCAGTTTCTTCGGGCACTTCGTAGATCCTCACCCGGAAGCCCTCGTAAGAGGAGCCTCCAAAAAGATTTTCGACCTCTTCTCAAAAAAATGGGTACCCGAACCATCTCCTAAAAAAGCTGCAGGTCGAAGCTCTAAATCCACGCCCCAGGCCACAAAATCGGGGTAATGATGCGCCTCTTGTTTTACCTTTCGTTGACGACGCTCTCGGTGACCGGGTCAAGCGGATCGTTCGAAATTCTGGCCTTCCCATGCGGGTGGCGTGGAGAAGCGGCACATCCCTGAAGGATCTTTTGGTCAGATCCGCGCTGGAACCAGTGCAGTGCCCTGGGGGAGGCCGTTTCTGCCACGCCTGTCATGCAGGTATCCATGGGAAATGTCATGCCAAAAATGTAATTTATAGGATAGATTGTAAGCTTTGCGAACCAGGCAGATCATTTTATATCGGTGAGAGCCAGAGGGCCGTTAGACTAAGATTTAACGAACACTTAGGTGATGCTAGAAATAAGAGGCAGGAAACACCTTTCGGCCAACACAGATTAACCATGCATCCGAATGATGAGCTGACAGCAGACAACTTGAGCATCAAAATTCTAAAATACGCCAGTGATGGCCCTAACAGAAAAATCGCAGAATCATTCCTCATTCGGCGCTACAGACCTACTCTCAACACGCAAACATCTTCCTGGCCACTCTTGCGGTAAATTCGACATGCACGGGGACACTTTTTCAGACGCATGCTCAGACATAACACACCATACACATTGTTCCATTTCACCTTCGGCAAGAGGGTATTGGGACTGCCGACAATTTTTGTTTCGACCAAAAGTTTACCTTAGGCCTCCAGTCACTCGGTATTTGGAAAAAGGTTACCTCAGGCCTCTAGCCACCTCCATCTTTCACCCCTCGCCTGACGACGGTCCAAGACCGAAACGTTGTATTTACCTCATCCCACGCTTTT
Organism: Lepas anatifera; assembly: GCA_034440635.1. Taxonomy (NCBI): domain Eukaryota; kingdom Metazoa; phylum Arthropoda; class Thecostraca; family Lepadidae; genus Lepas; species Lepas anatifera. Next base: position 686,934 of record JAOTON010000213.1, read on the forward strand.
TTCTTCTTATCTTTACCTTGACGTAGCCTTTTTGGGCTTTTTAGGGTTTAGACGTTTTAGTTTCTGGACTTTGGCGTTTTAGGCTGCCAGTCTTGTAGCGCTTTTACTGTCATCTGTACCATCTTTTTAGGGTCCTAGGTCATTCCCACAACACTCTGCGGTTTATGGCACCCTATCTTCAGCAGGCCTTCCGAGAACTTATTATGCATCATGATAGCTAAATAAACGACCCCACCCCCAGTTTACGTTATCGACCTCTAAGAAACTCCCCTCAGAGCCGGATCGGGGATGAGCCTGATAGGCACGTATCACTCCGCTGATTCACATTTAACCTTTCCTTCGCACAAATAGAGCCCTGATATTTTAATTAAATTTAATCACGAAACAACGAATTCCAATGACATTTATATTCCGGAGACGCAAGCTCACAGGCAAAGAATGAATAATTTGGCTATCCGCAAATATAACAATCCCGTCCATGAAACACCACCCTTCCACCATTCACACACCCATACACCCACCCACACACACACACCCACAGCACCCACGCGCACGGTAACGCGCAGGCGCGACGCACCTCAACGAAGCGACGGGCAGGAGAGAGCCCCGTTCTAGTTAGTTGTTAGTTAGTTAGTTAAGGGCTTTTTATAAGGCGTTCTGTGCAAAGCACCTTTGCCCGCCTCTAAAGTGTGGGGGAGAATTTTCCTGGAGGGGTGTTTACTACCTGTCCGCGGCTTATATAGCCTTCGCGGGGCTCCCTCAGCTGCCACCTCGTACTGCCGCTAGTCGGCCACGCAGCCCACAGCCACCGAGCCAGGCTAGATCCCTAGCAGTCAAACAGTAAACTGATTCACATATAGATAATAACTTTACAGTTATATGGGCGCAAAAGGACCACACTGTGCGCCCTCTAGAACCCAAATAACTACGGATGGAACAATAAATTGATTCATAGACTCATCATTCGAATTTAAACAGAGCGGGACTAATCAATACGATAATAAACAGCTCTTAAAAATTTCAGAAGCGAATAACCTTAGCAAGCTGAAGGTATATCAAAACACTCCTCTGCTCACTGCACAATGAAATATAAGATTATGGTAAGAATAGACGCTTTGAGGATTTTCAGCTTTATCTATCGAGTGTTTACTGAAAACTAGCCCATTCTATTTTTCACCATGCATACATAGACTCATTGGGGTGACCAAAAAATTGACCCCTCCTTAGGTCAACAGTATACAAATTCCGAGATAGAAGATTTTTAGACTCTAATGACCTTATCATATTATGAAAGTTTTAAACTGATCGGTTCGCTGATGTTCCCTGAGCGCCGCTTCAAACTCGTGATTTTGGGTTTTGAGGTCGATTCACTTGACCTTGAATAGCTCCTTGACCTGACAGGACCTTAACTCAAAAGTTTTGGTCAGATACGTAAAATTGATCAGGAATAAGGTAATGTAAGTTTCGTTGTTCTGCGTTTCTTCGTTTTTTAGCTAGCTGGGGAAAACCAGGAGAGGGGGCGAAATTCGCCCCCATCGGGGCGCGTGTTAAAAGAAGCAAACCAACTAACCAAGCATCTAAAGCATGCGTGCAATATAAAGTAGTTTAAGACCAGCTGATTTCATGGCGCTCCTCCGATGGCGACAGTCCTGGGCAGAAGCCTGCCGGACACGGCCACCAACATGCCGACAGATAGAGTTCGGTGGTCTGTACACGGACCGCGCCAGCCGGCGTCCTGTTACCGCTCAGCAAATGTCAAAATACTCGTCTTGTTTTGCTAAGGTTATGGAGTACTTTGAGCACTGCTGCTCGTGTGAGCCGTTGAGACAAGCTTGCTGAATGGGCGAGAATGTTAACATCCGCATTGACGGGGGTACCCGCCCCCTCTGGTTTTTCGGAGATAACATAAAAACGGCAGCGCGTAGCGCCGCCGTACTTAGCATTCCTTTCCCCTCATCAATTGTACAACTTTTGTCAAAATCTTAAGGTTAGGTCATCTCAGGTCATGTCACCAGTACAGGTCAAGTGATATGACCTCAAAAAAAGTTTAAGATAGCACAAGTCGGAACAGGGTAAACTTATCCGATTGAAACACATATCACATAATGTACCTACCGAGTTCTCTAAAATATGTTCCGGTGTTCTTTATATCGATGACCCAAGGCCAGGTACGAGCTATGGCATCTCCATTGGAAATACATTGGAAATCCATAGGACAAATCCTTGATTTGACCTAGCAAGGTTATATTATATATCATTCGATTCGGCCTGCTGTAAGGATTCATACAGTTCAAATCGTTTTGCTCTATCTTTACTTTTTCAGATATAATGGCCGAAAAACTTGATTTACATGTTGTCCCTATTACGGAATGTTTTGACCTCTAGTGACCTTGAATGTGACCTGACAAAAAATTGTACAAGTATTTTCGATGGAGAAATAGATGGGCAATCCAATGCCGTTTACCGTTTTTCGCTATACCTAGCGCGGTTCTCGAGACCTCAGGGGGCGGGTACCCGTCCCCCTCGTCAAGGTGAAGGTGGCTCAGGCCCCGTCAATGCGCGTGTTAATTGACGTTTTACTTTTATGCTCGACGTCTCAATACTGGGATCTGATAGTAGTCAAGCCTGAGACAAGCAGCTATGTTTATCTCCATACTTCTTAAAAACGCAAATGGCCGCATTCAGACGCTTTCCCAATCCAACATACAGTCTGTGCTCGCTTTAACACGAGCATTGACGGGGGAGGGGGTAGGGTACACGCCCCCTCGGGTTTTTTTAGATAACATCAAGCGCCACCGTAATTGTTATATCTTTTCTCTGATCATTTTTGCAACTTTTGTCAAAATTTTAAGGTCAGGTCACCCTGGTCAGGTCACCAGTAGGTACAGGTCAAGTGACCTGACCTAAAAAAGTCTAAGATAACATAATTCGGAACAGGGTGAACGTATCCTATTGAAACTCATACCACATAATGAGCCCACCAAGCTGTCTAAAATGTGTTCCGGTATTTTTACATCGATGACCTAAGGTCAGGTACGAGGCTTAGCCTCTTCCTTGGAAATGCATGAGAAAGGTGGCTTTAATTAAGTAACTTGGTCATACATAGTGATGGAGTGTTTTTTTAGCTTCAGTAGCTTGACATTGTCTTTACGGTTCTAAAGATATACATTTTGACATAATTTGACCTTGACTTGACCTCAGGACAGGTCCAATAACACATTGGACCTGATTTGACCTAGCAAGGCCATGTTATATATCATTAGATTCGGCTTGCTGCGAGGATTTTAATGGTTCAGATGGTTTGCTCTACCTTTACTTGTTCAGATGTAATGGCCGCCGAAACCCTTAATTTACATGTTATCCCTATGACGGCATGTTTTGACTTCTAGTGACCATAAAGGTGACCTAAAAACATAGTGCAAATACTTTCGATAGAGAGGTGGATGAGCTACTAAAAATTGTTAACCGTTTTTCGCTATCTAGCATGGTTCTCGAGATCTTAGGGGGCTGGTACCTGCCCCCACCCCCTCCCCTCCCTTTAAAGCGAAGGTGGCTCAGACCCCCGTCAAAGCACGTGTTAAAGGGAATGTAGCACATTCACACAGAAAGAATTTATTACAAGGTACAAGCTTAAAATTGTGTTTCTACACGTTTTACCATTGCAGAACAATAGTTGCACCGTAGTTCAATTACCGAAGTAAAACAACCCTGGTTACGTCACTAGCATAAAGCAATGCAATTAATACGGAATGACAACCTTGCCTTGTGCCACAATAGTGCGCTCCTCGTTCATACCTGGTTCATACCTTGCTTGCGCACCAGCGCTGCACTAACTGAATACTAGGCGTTGTAGTGGCATTGTAAATAGCTGGTAGGTAAAGCTAGGGCGTTGCTGCACCCTTGCTCGGCCATTGTCGTTTGACTATGGTTTCAAATACCTGCCAGGGTTACGGCCGCCATCTTGCTTTCTGTTTACTCGTGGCAATACACAGTGGCCTGGCACGCATGCCGTGTAGGTTAGAATAAATGTGACTTATTTTAATCAATCGTAGAACTTTGGAAGCTGTCTGGAATATTTTTCAGTGATCTGTGAGTGGAAAGTATTGTTCTCTGTTCCAATAGTTGAAAAGTGAGGCATTTTGGAATGGTCAATCCAGGTCCAGGTAAGTAGGTATGTGGTTACTTCAGGCATGTATGCCATATTGGTATTAAGGCTCATATTTTCGTGTCAAACGAGCTCAGACTATTTGATCATACGGCTTAGGTACCTGCAGTGGGTAGAACCTAATTGTGTTTGCCTTATGGGCCCGTTTGAAAAATAGGGTGAGTTGAGTTCCAATATGATCTTGTTGGTGTCTTCAGATGGATCGGCGCCTGATGAGTGATGCTGTGTTTTACCGATATGGGTAAGACAACGTGCGGGCTATTTTCTTGCTTGAGAGGTGGCTCAATGCTTAGTACCCTTTTTCTACCGATGGTCTTCCGGTTGCATTTGGGGCCAGAAAACGCTTTAGCTTTCGCATAGAGACTGAGAAGTTCCTTTTGAAGCAGAGGTAGGTACAAGGGAAGGGGCTAAGAGGGCTCAAGCCCCCTTCCACACCATGAAATGTCAGAGTGCCTAAAGTAAATGCGTAGTCGGATGCTGTCCAGACACTATGGCGGGGAGGCGCGAGCGCCCAAGCTTCCCCCTCCCCGAAATGAAGTCCTGGATCTGCCGCTGTTGTAAAGACGTAATCCGAGTCTCGTTATACCCTTGTAAGAAGCCTTGCAACACCATTGTTCCCTCCCCGTTACGAATTGGTAAAGCGGTTGTGTAAGCAAGGTTCTAATCTCGTCACGCTCTTGTAGGAAGGCTGCGGTTGCGTACAAGGCAGACACAAGGCTTTGTTCTACCCTTGTTATGGGGTTATCATGACCCAGTAGAGGGCTTGTGGGGACCTTGTCAGCCATTGTCTTTGCCATGTAGGTTAACCATAGTTAAGTTACAAGGTTTGTACAACGTCTTCTAGCAACCCTTGTCGTACTATGGTTCTACCATTGTTCTACATGGTTTTTCCTTGTATTTCCCTTGTTTTCGTGGCACGGATTTTGAACGTACAAGCTTTGCGTTTTACCCTAGTAATTTTCCATGTAAACAAGGGTCTGACAAGGTTTGCCCTTGTAAACATTTCTTTCTGTGCATAATGTGATTTTAACGGATAGAGCCAAGTTTTAAAGCAAGTCGGAAGATCCGGTACTCAATATATCGTTTGTCTTGGAAATCGAGAATTTCGTAGCAAAAAGCTGAAACTTACCAGAAATGTACCCCTCATGTACCCTTAGCAGCAGGCCACAGTTCTCATAGCTGTTGGTGTGATGACATATGCTGACGTCACGGTGAGTATCAGCCAATCGAAGCCCTTGAAACTTATTGAATATGGTGGTGGTTCCCAGATCATGACATCATCCACAGGCAGATAGTTATTTCTTGCACAGAAAGAATCTATTACAAGGTACAAGCTTAAAATTGTGTTTCTACAAGTTTTACCATTGCAGAACAATAGTTGCACCGTAGTTCAATTACCGAAGTAAAACAACCCTGGTTAAGTCACTAGCATAAAGCAATGCAATTACTACGGAATGACAACCTTGCCTTGTGCCACAATAGTGCGCGCATCGTTCATACCTGGTTCATACCTTGCTTGCGCACCAGCGCTGCACTAACTGAATACTAGGCGTTGTAGTGGCATTGTAAATAGCTGGTAGGTAAAGCTAGGGCGTTGCTGCACCCTTGCTCGACCATTGTCGTTTGACTATGGTTTCGAATACCTGCTCGGGTTACGGTCGCCATCTTGCTTTCTGTTTACCCGTGGCGATACACAGGGGCCTGGCACGCATGCCGTTTAGGTTAGAATAAATGTGACTTATTTTAATCAATAGTGGAACTTTGGAAGCTGTCTGGAATATTTGTCAGTGATCTGCGAGTGGAAAGAATTGTTCTCTGTTCCAATAGTTAATAAGTGAGGCATTTTGGAATGGTCAATCCAGGTCCAGGTAAGTAGGGATGTGGTTACGTCAGGCATGTATGCCATATTGGTATTAAGGCTCATATTTTCGTGTCAAAGGAGCACAGACTATTTGATCATATGGCTTAGGTACCTGCAGTGGGTAGAACCTAATTGTGTTTGCCCTATGGGCCCGTTTGAAAAATAGGGTGAGTTGAGTTCCAATATGATCTTGTTGGTGTCTTCAGATGGATCGGCGCCTGATGAGTGATGCTGTGTTTTACCGATATGGGTAAGACAACATGCGGGCTATTTTCTTGCTTGAGAGGTGGCTCAATGCTTACCCTTTTTCTACCGATGGTCTTCCGGTTGCATTTGGGGCCAGAAAACGCTTTAGCTTTCGCATAGAGACCGAAAAGTTCCTTTTGAAGCAGAGGTAGGTACAAGGGGAGGGGCTAAGAGGGCTCAAGCCCCCTTCCACATCATGAAATGGCAGAGTGCCTAAAGTAAATGCGTAGTCGGATGCTGTCTAGATACTATGGCGGGGGAGGCGCGAACACCCAAGCTTCCCCCCGAAATGAAGTCCTGGATCTGCCGCTGTTGTAAAGACGTAATCCGAGTCTCGTTATACCCTTGTAAGAAGCCTTGCAACACCCTTGTTCCCTCCCCGTTACGCACTGGTAAAGCGGTTGTGCAAGCAAGGTTCTAATCTCGTCACGCTCTTGTAGGAAGGCTGCCGTTGCGTACAAGGCGGACACAAGACTTTGTTCTACCCTTGTTATTGGGTAATCATGACCTAGTAGAGGGCTTGTGGGGACGTTGTCAGCCATTGTCTTTGCCATGTAGGTTAACCATAGTTAAGTTACAAGGTTTGTACAACGTCTTCTAGCAACCATTGTCGTACTATGGTTCTACCATTGTTCTACATGGTTTTTCCTTGTATTTCCCTTGTTTTCGTGGCACGGATTTTGAACGTACAAGCTTTGCGTTTTACCCTAGTAATTTTCCATGTAAACAAGGGTCTGACAAGGTTTGCCCTTGTAAAAATTTCTTTCTGTGTGCTTTAGAGGAGCATTTAAAAATAAACATATTGAGCTTATTGTATTTACAATTTTTCAGAGCAATCATGGACACCTCCTTGATTGTCGGCTAAAAGTACCCCTAGTTACAATAGATTCCAGGATTTGACCAAGACCCTTTGATTATTCAAATTATACTGACCTAAATTCGTGAAAAAATGTAAAAAGGGGACGGATATTTGGCCCCTATTAAAATTTTCCGTCGGGTTTCAAGAGGCTGGATGTGTCCCTACAAGTTCAGAAAGCATAGCTACGCCAATGGTCATGACCTCAATTTTGGCCCGACCCAAAAAGTGGCCGATGTAGTTTTTTCCTGAAATGTTGGCTTTCCAACAGCGTTCGTATTTTTTCGCTATCCCGCATAGGAGCCGAGTTCGAAGGGAGGGGGTTTTTGAACAACCTGCACCATGGCAAAGGTGACTCAGAGGTATCCTTTACTGGTATCCTTTAACACGCGCACTGGAGGGGGCCTCGGAGGCCCCCCACCTGTTTTTCCAAAGTGGCCGGAGAACCGCTTGTAGCCGAAAAACGAAACCTGGCCACATTTAACCGAATTTAATAGCGCGTCGATTGGTGAAGACTTTTTGAAAATCGGCCGAAAATTTTTTGACTTATAGGCTTTCAAAGTCAGACCTGCATTTTGAGATCGTCGTAAACGCGCGGTCGGACCAGTTAGCCTGCATTGAAGACCGAGTGGTGACGTCATAACGTCATATAAGCGGGACTATATGTCAAGGCCACTTCACATGAAAGTCAAGGTCAAGGTCAAAGGTCACAGGTCAAGGTCATATCTGCACTTTCAAGGTCACTGACCACTGTGCGTCCGGCCAAATAACGTTACCCCGTCTGACATATATTATGCTATGACGTCATCGGTAGGGTACCCCAATACAAAGTCCAAGGTCAAAGGTCAAGGTCAAAGGTCATTGGGAAAGTTCAATCCTTATTTCCCGCCAAACAGTGGCTACAGTGTTAGTCAAAGTGTAAATAATAATTAGTATACCTACCATATGGTGACCTTAAATGTCAATGACCTTGAATGACCTTGACCCAAAAGTTATGGGGAAGCCTCTTTGAGACCTCTTCTCTATGAAACTTGTCCGCCTTTAGCTTATTCCCGCCATTTCCTGCATAATCACTGCATTTACCAATCGATCCCAGCATGGCCAATATTTGACATTTACGACCTCGTTTGACCTTCAAGATGTTGACCTAGGTCAATGAAAATTGGTCATCATGTAGATCACCATAGCCCCCACCCACCTACCAAGTGGCGTTTTTCTAACCCTCTTAGTTTCCGAGATCTTGGGGGGGCCTACCAGGCCCCCTCCAGTGCGCGTTAGTGCCAGACCCCCTCCAGTGCGGGTGTTAACATGCGCATTGACGGGGGCGGGTATCCGCCCCCTCGGGTTTTTCGGAGACAGCAGAAAAACGGCGGTGCGTAGCGCCGCCGCACTTGTTATACCTTTTCCCTCATCATTTTTACAACTTCTGTGAAATTTTAAGCTTAGGTCATGTCAGGTCAGGTCACCAGTGCAAGTCAAGTGACCCGACCTCAAAAAAGTTTAACATAGCATAAGTCGGAGCAGGGTGAATTTATCCGATTGAAACTCATATGACATAATTGCCCCACCGAGTTCTTTAAAATATGTTCCGGTATTTTTTATATCGATGACCTAAGGTCAGGTACGAGGCATGACCTCTCCATTGGAAATACATGGGAAAATGATTTTTACGGAATAACCCAGTAACGGATGGTTATAGAGCATTTATTTTAGCTGCATTAGACTCGTCTGGGCTTTGCGGTTCTAATGATATGCTTTTTATATAATTTGACCCTGACCTGACCTCAGGTCAGGTCAAATCCTTGATTTGACTTAGCAAGGTCAAATTATATATCATTCGATTCGGCTTGCTGAGAGGATTCATGTGGTTCAAGTAGTTTTGCTCTATCTTTACTTGTTCAGATGTAATGGTCGAAAAACTGAATTTACATGTTATCCCTATGACGGCATGTTTTGACCTCTCGTGACCTTAAATGTGACCAGACAAAAAAATGGTTCAAATGTTTTCGATGGAGAAGTGGATGGGCCACCCAACACCGCTTACCGTTTTTCGCTACCTACCGTGGTTCTCGAGATATTAGTGGGACGGGTACCCGCCCCCCCGTCAATGCGAAGGTGGCCCAGACCCCCGTCAATGTGCGTGTTAATTGGCAGTCCGACTTCATTCCCCCAGTGGAACTCGAGTGGCGTCGGCCCTGCCCAATGTCAATAATTTAAAAGTACTCAAAGTTTAGTGTGTTTTTAATTAATTATTTTAAAAATAAATACAAAAATTTTGATTGTGATATTTCATTTTATCAGGTACGTGCTGCATTCTTGTTTCATATTATTATTTAACTATTCTGCCCTATTTATTCTGTTTGCCTACGCTGTATTTGAAACAGTGGGCGCATTTATGACGACATAGTTTCATTTTATTTCTGAGACAAATGAAGTGGATTGCACAAGCGTGCGCATTGATTCTGTTGAAGTAAATAAATATCTGTGTGATTTCGGGCACGTGTCTATGAGTGTGCTTTCTTGCGTGTGAGTGTCTCTATTAGTTTGAGTTCGGGCAAAATTGTCTGCTCCCTTGCGTGATCCACCACGACCTGCTAGAACTGAAGACAGAAGTCTTGTTCCAAAATCACTTCTTACATGTGCTGAAGAAGTGAAAGAAATGGGATTGAGAGTCAGTTCGGAGGGCGTAGACTGTCTTATCAGATACATACCTATTTTTCTGTATTTTTCATACATGAAAGCTTTAAATGAGGCTTAGCTCATCAGTCAAATAGGTGCTTGAACGCATGGATATTTTCTTAATTATATGTGTCATTTGCTATTGTAATGCTGGGAGTTAATGTATTGCTTTAGCAATTCTTATGTTTTATTGATGCTGTAGTGTGTTACTTGCTCCTTTTTGTCAATGTGATATGAGATGTCATGAATAAAATGTGTGTGGATTTAATATAAATCACTGAGTTTGGAGAATGCCCACCATTTTACATTGATGTTTGATTATAATCTTGTGCATGTGAGCACCCACTTGGTGAGAAAAACTGTATGAATTAGGTTTTAAACTAATGTTAATTACATTTTGAGGTATGCACCTCAATGGATTAAGGATGTGGACAGCTTTTGCTGCATATATATATGCATATTTTTGTGAAAAAGGTATCTCAAGAATGATGAGTTATTGAGTTTCCATAATTCCTGACACTTACTTTGATATTAATTCTGTAGGCATTTATGTAAATTGGGATACTGCTAATATGAGTGACTGTCAACCTGCTCCGTTTGTTCTTCACCAGTTTTGGGTATGTTTTCACCATTATTTAGCTACTTTTTTGTTTTCACTGTTGTGTGTATTTGCTTTGTTGTTTTCTGTGCACAGAAAAAGCCAGGAGAGAAAAGGGGAAAACAGGTGAACATTTTCATGACTAATGCTCAGTAGATCCACTTAGAATCATGTTTAGAAGTCACAGCTTGTCACATTGTAAAATTTAAAATATATTTCCTCAATCTGGTTCCTTTGTTTCAGATATATGATTGGAATCGCCAGACAAGATGAACTAGGATCCTCTTCAGATAGTGTGCAGAGAAAAATAGGTAGCCTGGAATTAGCACCCCTGGGCCTGCGCTTGGGTGCCGGCCAGCAAAGTTGATGCCTCCTGCAGTACCAGTCTGTCTACTTCTGACATCCCGGGTGCTGAGGCTAGCCTCGGCTGCAGCCAACCATTACTCTGCAGTAGCTTACAGGGGATCTGCAAACAGCGCTGGTGGCTTTCGTGTCAGCAGTGTGAGATCTCTGAAGAAAGTACTGACTTGTGAGGTGAGTTGGAAAGCATATGTGTACTATTGTGGAGGAGACCCCCTGCTATCTTTTTTCATTAGATGGTGTGAATAAATTATTTATTTGCCCCTGTACCCGCAGAACTTTTTATCACACTCACTTTTGTTCATATCTTGACTCTGTCTCCACCCTTTGATGTAATTGGTAAAGTTTTGAATACTGGATAGGGTATGGTTCTGAAATTGTGCTCTCACTACATGGAGAGTGAGACCTACATTCCAGAAGAGGTCAAAATCAACCTCTTTTATCAAATGCTCAGAATTAATTGAAAAAATTAAAATTTTCCATGCATTTTTCAGGCAAAGTTTCAACAAGTCACATATTCTATAGCTTCTCCAGGGCCTGTCGACCCCTGTTAATGAAATAAAAAGACATGTGTGCTCCTCTTTTATTCAATTTTCAACTGAGGCCAAAAGCACCAGCTGGTCAGGCTAAAAAAATCAGAAAGAGGTAAGCTTTCTTTTTCAAATTTCGAATTTCAGATTGCCAAGGTTGGGAGAAGTGATACTTTTGGATGATTCCTTTCTCTGTCACACCTTTATATTCATGGTCTTTGCTCTATATAATGCTGTGCTGGGTATCACAATCCCAGTCTACGATTTGGTGATTATGAACTACTCAAAATCGATAGGGAAATGTAACTTTGATTTGAAGCTATTCCGCGATCTCCACCACGGACCTTTGCCTTTAATTCTGCAGTCGTTAGTCGGATCTCGAATTTGTGCTTAAACAATTCGCTCTCCTGAGAGGGTTTGTTAGCTTCAAGCCGTTCTGTTACCTGATGCACCTGCTCCTGACCGGCTGCGGGCACAGAGGTACGGGCACGCACATCATACAGATTTGATGCCAGTTGAATTTGTTCTCCGGTACTGGGGATACCTTGTAAGAGTGTAAAAGTGTATTGCAGAAAGGATGCTACGACTAAGCTTAAAGCCGTGACAAATTATCCAACCGAACCGTTGACTTGAAGTTCATTCGATAAACTGGCATTGGCTTACTCGTAGATACTTCAATTATGCATGAAGGCCTTACCCTGTATTTTAGGCATCGTCCGAGTTTGAAGTTAATTTACCTGTGTCTCTAAGTATATCTGAGGTCACTGTCAATTTTAGTAGGTCAGTATCAATGAGCAGTGTTAGGGTTTGATTGTTATCTTACTCCGCTTTATTATCACTAGAGTATATAGATATTGTTTTTGATTGCCTCTACAATAGTTCAAAACACTAAAATATTCATCGTGTGGAATTCGATAATATTTCGTTCTCGAAACGTCTTCAGATCGGTATTAATGAACTGATAGTAGCCAGCAATGTCTCATTTAAGTTACAAAATTAATAGTCATGAATAAACAAAATAACTTACACGTGATTGAGTTCCAGTCAAACTCCCAGAGGTGCCCGATTCAGGGGTAGTATTCAAACGAACCTCCCAGTCTTGGATCCCCGTCTCTTCCCCCTCTGCCCAGAATTCTCCACCCCTAGTCCAGTCCGGGGCGGTCTGCTAGTTGTTAGTTGTTAGTTCATAGAGTATGGCAAGTCAATGGTTGATTACTTCGAAGACAAACTTCCCCAATGTTTACCAATCGTGATTAGAACTTGATACATATTTCACGATCGCGGAATCGAGATAACGGGCCGCCTATTTCTTGATCGTGTGCCCAACACGGAAATTGCTTGGATAGCGCTCGCCCTCTGAACCCCCTTGTTCTTATATGTATCTATATATTATCACATACTGTCCACTCCTTCTGTCACAAACTGCATCTATATGATGTTGCGTCTTACTTATATTTTATTTGTTTGCTTATATTGCATAACGCATTACAGCTGGTGGTGAAGGTTGTGGCATGGCATAATTGCAAGGCCACTTTGGTCCCGACTCTACTTTTACAATCTTCCGGGTAGGATAATTTAAAAGGTGAGTTCATTGTTTTGTAGAGTACAAATAGAAGTGGCACTTATAAAAAACAAGAGGTTGAAATTGTGTGATGTTAAAATATATGCCACTTCAAAATCTGTCTCGTGTTATTCAACAAAACCGTCACATTCCCGTCTATGATAATGTGATTTTATTGACGTGTGTTATCCCAAAAGGACTTTTAGTTGCCACTAGGGGTGTAAAAATACTTTGCAAAACGGGCATCTTTCCCGTGCTCAGCCCCATCAGCAGCTGTGGTTTCAGCGCTCAGCTCAGTCTATCGCCTGCGAAGACATGCCGAAGGTGGTGGATAACACAGAGATGCGCCAGGCACGCTCTGCCAGAAAGAAGAAGCTGAAGTCTTACGGACCTCCCGCCACCGTGAAGCTGCAGGTTTTGGGCTCGGGCGCAGAGGGCGCGCCGGCTGCACTCTTTGTGTACACCACCAACTGCAGGTGTGTGTGTGAATGCTTTGCTGGGCAGCTTTGAAGTGTATGCCTTAAAAGGGATAAAGCTAACCAGGTGTGTAGCGAGTTTGGAGACCAAGTCTCTAAATGAAGTTAACGGTCTGTCGATTAATTTATAACGATCTTCCCGCTGACATGAAGGTGCTTTCAGTACCTGTTTTCTGCCGTGCCCATAAATGACACCTCGTGTCACAGCGGACTTAAGGTGTCTTGGGATGTGCGATGGTGCACTGCATGTGGAGTGAATGAAAATTTTATATTAAGTGTATGTAGTTATTATGTGATGATGTGAGTATGACAGTATTGAACCGAAGTTTAACCTTGTGAATGTCGGATCCCACCCCATCCACTCGTCTATCAACAGCTTGGCGTGGTGTCGTAACATCCACAACCGTTTTTACAACTGTGGATGACTCCGAATACGGTCTTTGTAAGGCTAAGAAAGACGACTCGCTATCATTCAGGCACCTACCCTGTGTGTTGTCGGTCGTTCTCTCCGGCGTGTCTGCTGCTGACGCGGGAAATCCAGGCTCTGGTACCTGCATGGGGATGACACCGGGGAGGGCTGCACCCCCAAAATGCGCGAGTGTTGAGCTTTGTTCGCGGCCTCGCCGCGTGGACTAGGTACAGGGTCACAGAATCAACGTTCAAAGCTAAGACTTCAAACGAGAACAGTAAAAGCGACGAAAATGAACTGGGGCTGCTAAAACTGCAGCCAAACCAAAATATGATGCCTAACAAGTAAGACAAAAATGCATAAAACAGAATTGGGGAAAGGCGACGATTTAGCTCTAGGCCATGTTCTGTGAGGAACTGTCGATTTGCCGTCCTGGTAGCTCAGTTGGTAGAGTGGTGGACTCAGCCCGGCTCAGAAAGCCGTACTTCACGGGTAAACGCTTGTGATTGCATCCCCTGAGACGCCCGTGTGAAATATTTACCCGACGTAGGTCGGTTGGCCACTGACTGGCGAGAGTGACATGAGCGAGGCCGCCCTTTTGCTTTGTGAGACGTTAAACTTAGCCCTCTAAAACGACCCTTCACTGCGGGAGTTGCTCGTTTCGATGATGAGGTGAGGTTTCGATTCCAAAAGCTGACCCTGCAGTAACTTGGAAAATGTTTTTGAAAAGACATATTTCCTCACCTATACAAGATTGTTACAAGATTGCGCCTCACCTCTAACTCAGAAAAATTTCTGAGTTTCATTGATTTTATACTCATCCCTCGGAAAATAGCATTAGTACACTCACAAAGCTCGATAATAAACATCCTCTGTGTTTTTCTGCGCCCACCGTTGGTCCCTGTCGCTGACGCTGTCGTCTTTTGAACCTCGATTTTATCTATCCGCGACAGCTCAAACTGCACCCCGCCCCCTCCCACCTCTCCCCTACATCTCTAGTCATTGCGACTTCTCTCAGTGACAACCCCGTCCACAAGAATCCTATACGCTTTCAAGCGTCGTCAGCTGCCGGGTCTTAGTTTAAATCTCCTTTCAACTATCTCTTAGCGTGAAGGTGAAGTTGTTTCAAATCAAGTATCGGTCCTCTTTACGGTGTATGGTCATTGTATTCCAGTTGTGTCCTTCGTGATGATGTTGTTTCTTGCTTACTTTCTTTTGCTGCGCAGACATGCCGTGTGTACCCGTATTCATGCAATGCTTGTTTGATGGTCACGTTAGCGAAAACCACTCATCATCACTTGCTAGAGACCGCGTCTCACCCATACCAATGCGTGCCACATTGAGACTGACCAGGCGCGTCATAGCTTAGTCACTGAAGCGCCCTTAACACGCTTATTGATGGGGGCGGATACCCGCCCCTCCTCGGGTTTTTCGGAAACGGCATAAAAATGGTGGTGCGTAGCGCCGCCGTACTAGGCATACCTTTTCCCTCATCATTTTTACAACTTCTGTGAAAATTTTAAGTTCAGGTCATCTCAGGTCAGGTCACCAGCACAGGTAAAGTGACCCGACCTAAAAAAAACGTTTAAGATAGCATAAGTCGGAACAGGGTGAACTTATCCGATTGAATCTCATATTACATAATGGGCCCACCGAGTTCTCTAAAATATGTTCCGGTATTTTCGATATCGATGACCTAAGGTCAGGTACGAGCCATGACCTCTCTATTGTAAATGCATAGGGAAAATGGGCTTAGGTGAATAACTTTAATATAATTTGAATAACTTTAAATAATATTGTATATAATTTGACCCTGACCTGACCTCAGGTCAGGTAAATCTTGATTTGACTGGGTGGAAAATCCTTGATTTGACCTAGCAAGGTCAAATCATATATCATTCGATTCGGCTTGCTCCGAGGATTAATATAGTTCAAGTCGTTTTGCTCTATCTTTACTTGTTCAGATGTGATGGCCGAAAAACTTATTATTTGCATGTTATCCCTATGACCGCATGTTTTCACCTCTCGTCACTTTAAATGTGACCTGACGAAAAAATGGTACAAATATTTTCGATGGAGAAGTGGATTGGCTGCCCAACGCCGTTTACCGTTTTTCGCTACCTAGCGTGGTTTTAGAGATCTTTGGTGGGGGGGTTACCCGCCCCCGTCAAAGCAAAGGTGGCTCAGACCCCCCCGTCAATGCGCGTGTTAAACCCCAACACACACACAAAAACTGACCAGGTCTCCTCTCTGGTGGCAGCTACCTTTTCAACTGCGGCGAGGGAAGTCAGCGGCTCTCGGCCGAGCGCAGGACGCGACTCGTCAACTTGGAGCACATCTTCATCACCCACAACACGTGGCGTAACGTGGGCGGCGTACTGGGCGCCCTGCTCACCACCAACGACATGGCGCTGCCCGCCATCACGCTTCACGCACCGCCGGGACTGGTGAGGGTCTTTGGCGGGGAGGGCGCGGTCACTTGCTCCTTTTTTTTCGTTCGTTCGTTCGTTCGTTGTAGCTGAGAGGGGAAGGGTGTGCTGGAATACCTACTGTTTCTTTGCCGGGCGAGAGTCAAGCTGGTGCCGAAGGGAACGACGACATCACATGTGTTGAATGGAAAACTGGCGAGGCTTAACGAGTCAGCAGCTGTGATGGTGGTGCTGTTGTGCCAATTTCTACGTCTTTGGTCCTGCTACCTGGTCAATGTGTAATCACGTCCTGAGCATCGTGAGACCACGTCCTACTAGATTAACATCAGCTATTGTTGAACGAGAGCTCTGTTGCGGGGCGGGGGGGGGTTCAGAAGCATAGAGACCGTGACTCTATGGGGTCCTGGTCCCTATGGAATGGTAGAAGGCTCTCCGCTCAGCTCAGGATGCCCCCTTTGATGCTGGAAGCGTGTGATGCTCAGTTACTGAGCTACGGTAGTGTACTACACTGCTGTAGTGGGATGAACCAAAAATGTGCTGCCAGCAGGCACATAATACCATGTGTTTGACGTTGAACCCTCTTGGCCAGTATGGAGACGTCCCCTCGCTGGCGAAAAAAGTGTCTGAACATGTTGAAAACGCCGTTCAGCGAAGCAAGTGTCATAGATTAGCTGAATAAGTCTACATGTTCTACGACTGGGCTGCATTTTCTACAGCTGGACTACATTTTGTATGACTGGACTACAGTATTCAGCTAGTCTGTTCAGCGGAGCAAGTGTCGCGGACTAGCTGAATATAATCACATTCTCTACGTCTCGGCTCTGGGTAGTTTTTTTACTGTTGCTGTTTGAACACAAAGGTTGGCACTTTCTAGAACCAGGTTTAGCGGTACCACAGTCCTTACCCAAATAACATTTTGTGAGGTATACCAGAGCACATATCACAGCCTTTTCTGACGTTAAGTGCACAAACCTCATGTTCATTATTGACTGTGCTGTCTATGAACACGTGCAACCTGGAGGCTCCCCTCTGGACAAGTTGCCCAGTCCAGTAAGCGCCGCCGTCGTCTCCGGCAGAGCGCGCTGTTTGACGCCACGCGCAGCTTCATTCAGATCCGCGGCATGACGCTGACCCACAACACCGCCGTCCACCAGGACTTCGCCGACTCGGGCCTGACGGTAAACGCAGGCCGCCGGCGCCTGGCCGGGTACCACCGGGTGGGATGAAGATGCCGCAACACGCGCAGTGGATAGGGGATTCCAGTGTCCCCCCCTGTTTTTCCTAGGTGGCGGGAGAACCGTGTGTAGCCGGAGAACGCTACTGGGCTACATTTTAAACGATTTGTGAGCATGTCGATTGGTGAAAGGGTTTTAAAAATCGGTCAATATTTTTGTGACTTATGGGTTTCCAAAGTTAGACCTATATTTTGAAACCGTTGCAATCGCGTAGTCGCAGTAATTCGCCGGAATTGTGAACCGATTAGTGACCTAATAACGTCATATAATCGGTTTGTATGTCATATTCACCTCACTTGAAGGTCAAGATTACAATTTTTGAGAAATTGAAGCCGGCATTTCCGCCCAAAGGCTACTATTGTGCCAATTATATTGTACATTATTGTGAATATGTCGCATTTTTACGTCATAGGTTAATGACCTTCAATGACCTTGAGTTCAGACTTTCAGAGAATATTGTTTGGGACCTTCCCTATATGACCTTAATTAGCTTTCAGTGTATTCCGGCGTTTTTCTATATAGTTATGGCATTTCCCAATAGGTTTCCAGCACGGTCCAGATTTAACATTTTCTATCTGGTTTGAACCTGATGATATTGACCTAGCTCAATGAAACCTGGCTGTAACTCGCTGTCGCCCCCACGCACTCCCAAGCTGACGTTTTCCTAACCCTTTTGGTTTTTAGCCGAGATCTCAGGGCACTTGAGGACCCCCTCCACTGCGCGATGATGCCAGACCCCTCTCCTCTACTTGTAATAATATCCCGCTCTTCAAATCTAAAGTACCGAACTGCGAGACAGATGTTTGAAAACACGAACAGGGGTGGATAGACAGTACCCTGCAGATATCTGCGCCTTGATTACTATACCTAATGATCTCCGATCTGCTTGTGAAGTAACCTGCCGTTGCATGGCGTGTTGATCAATGCTTTGTCGCTGATTGGTCTCGGACATATTTTTATTGTTACGCTTTGGCACCTGGGTAGATCACTGACATCCCGTATGATCTGGTGGTCTTTTTATGTACCTATTTCGTTCTATTTTAAATGTTCTTTCGTTACGACAAAAAAAGAGGCTCAGGGAGCCTGTGCCGTAGGCGTGTTATCAGAAGTGAGATGTATTGGATGCGCGACAGGTGCGGGCAGTACCCTTGTATGGTGCTGACATCTTTCGGTCGGAAGAGGAAGCTGAAGTGCAGGAGGCGGCGCCATCAGTCGATTACTTTGCGTACGAGCGGACGGGTGGAAAAGGAAGACCTGTCACGCCACCCCACCTTCTCAAATCGCAACGTGAGAGTGGTGCGTTTGCAGTAGTCTGTGGAAGACCCGCTTGTTTACATTATCATGGACAATACTTTTCATTGATATGCATCTTTCTTTCACATAGAGTTTCTGGACAGTGCTCGATTTCAAGTCTCCGTGCGTTGTTACCCCCCCCCCCGCACTGAATGTAAGGTGATGGCGTCGGAGCCTAAGCTCCAATATTTGAACTCCTTCGGCGGAGTAGAAGGTGTTATTGACAGTGCGTAAACGCATATCAATAACGATATATAGCGCCCATATGGGCGCTATATATCCTCAGGAGGTTTTTGCGCCCGAAAGTCCAAATAACCAATCAACCTCCTATTAAGTGTTTTGATTTCACCTACAGAACTAGCACTTGGCATGTATTGAAACGTGTTGATAGTATTGGCGAAGGCTCTCGCACAGGTTAAGAAGTGTCCCGCCACTTGAGCAGCTGCCTCACCTCCCTCCCCACGTTCCAGCGGCGCCGTCCGAGCCTCCGCCAGGGCGGGAGTGTAGCTACGCCTACGTCTGCTCGCTGGCCAACCGGCCGGGTCGTCTGCTGCTGGAGAAGTGTGTGGAAATGGGAGTACCGCCCGGCCCGCTGCTGGGCCAGCTCAAGGTTAGCGGTAGTGGGGAGCTGAGGGGAGGTGTGAGGAGGAGGGCTTGTCAGTGATGTATTTGTCTCATCTCGGATGAAGTATGTCTGGAGGATGTTTCCCAAACGAATTCAGAGTGAAACACCAGTTTTGGGACAGAGCTGGCAACCGGAGTGTGTCATGGCCTGAACCCTTCAGATCCACTCTGCAACCTATATCCGACGTGTCTCCGACCTCTCAGGCCCAACGCGTTTGTGCATGGTGGGCAACAGTCCGACTCCAAACCCTGTCCGAAATATGCCGCGAAACTGATCCAGATTGGGGTCTAAAACCGTATCCAGACCTGAACTCTACCCAGTCCGATCTGATTCACCAATGAATCCAATATATTTATTTTGGTGTGAATGAATATCCAGTCGATGACACACTTGACTGATCACATCAAACCTCTCTCGAGCCCTGTGCCCCCACCCCTTTTTCCGCGCCCTGGACTGGCCGCCGCCCCCTTTGACAACCTGTGGTGGTTTACAGGCGGGGCAGGACGTGACCTTGCCCGGTGGGAAGGTCGTCAAATCGAGTGACGTCACGTCACCTGATGAGGTTGGAGCTCAGTTTGCCGGTAAGGTATTGTCAGTTTTGTCAATACAGATACATATGTCAATTGATTGATGTGTTTGCTGTTGATAAGTTGTATTATTCGTTTTAAACCAGTACATTCCGCCTGTAAATTGTAATGGGTGTCTTCTATGTCAAAATATATGTTTTAATGTTTGAAGAAAATTGGGGCATTGACCGCGGCCAGAGCTGCTTGAATAGGAATTAGGATGAAAGCTGAAATACTAGAAATAATGTGATTGTGCTTCTGGTTGTGTTGTGTTGTAAGTTTTCTTCGTCCAGAGCGTGCTTGTCTAGCACGTACTTGTGTCGCTAATCGACTTCCTGTCTCCGTGAGACAGTGGTGGACCTGCCTTCGGAAGACTTCCTCCCCTCGCTAGCCGACTTGAACTCGTCCATCGATACCTCTCGTCTGGCGGCGGTTGTCCATTTCTCAGCACCGTCCGTAATGGACTCGCCCGTTTACAAGGGGTGGACGGATAGTCTGCCGCGCTACGTCCGCCATATTGTTTTGAACTCTGCCGGTGCCGGCCATGGGAGTGAAGCGGTGCACAGGCAGCAGTACCTGCTGAATACAATCGATGCTGATGTGTTTCCACTGCTGGCCGAAGACACTGGGGATTTGCAGCTACACAATGGTAAGAATAATGCAGAGTTGTGCGCGACTCAAAGGACACCCACTCCGAATGAAAGTAATCACTTGCTCCCTGACTGGATTTAGTGAGTCAAAGGCAAGCTAGTCGGTATTATATGAAGTTGATTTCTCATTTGATCGCACAGCTTGTTTTGTCATATTTCGGTCGGAGTTGAGTGTGAAGGTGTGACCCCAACACCGTCTCAACCCTGACACACACATAATTCTGCTGTGCGGGATGATTTTGCGGAGTTGAATGTGACGAAACATTGCTAATTTGCATTAATTAACAAACCGAGTGACCAACCCGATTGCGTTGGGGAGCCAGAGTTTCTTCTGATTCAGAATTAGGTACTTCCGGGGCGCACACAACTTTGGAGCAAGGAGATCTGGTTACTTTCTTTGTGGGTTAGATAGGCACGTTTTTACCATCCAGCAAAGGTGTGCTGGATATGTCCATTATTTTTTCCGATGATAATATATAATAACAATATCCAAACCTGAGCGGATGGACATGTGGTTGTATTCCAAAAGTCTTCAGCCACCCAGCTATCACTTAGACTATCGGTCACTGTCATTGCCTCGAGGATTTTTTTCTGATTGAAGCTACTTGCATATTGTTCGAACATCTATTTCCTACACACACGACACCGTTTTCCGTCTTGTTCCCTGCCCGTGAGACTCCTGCGCCGCCGGTCCGCAGACCCGCCCAGTAAGAGACAGCGGGTGTGTGCAGACACGCCCACCGGCGAAGCCACGCCCACCGGCGAGCCGGAGGCCACGCCCCCTAACGGAGCTCCGCCCCCGCCGCCGGGGAGGCAGAGGAAGCCGAGTGTGGACCGGTACACCCGCCAGCGGGCTGGGAGCTTTGTCTGAGGCCTCCTGGAAAGCCGGACACGTGAGTGGAGGTGGAGGCGCTGGGGTGGCGGGTGAATTGAACATGCTGGAGTGTCGGTGGGATCTCACCTGAGATGTGAAGTTGCGATACGAATGCTGCAGCCTTTGCTCATGATGGTTTTGAAATGCCAGTTTGTGCTGCATTCCCGTGGAATATGTACAACGTCTTGAGCACAGTTTATTGTTGTTTCGCTATCTCCGCTCTTCTTCATGTACCATAAGTAATTAACTCTGCTGTAGAATATCTTCTCACTTATCAACCAATGCATGGTCCTGAAATTGTTTTGGCTCAAAGAAGAGAGTTAGGCGTAAAGCCTAAAAGAGGTCAAAATGAATCTCTATTATTAAATGCCCAAAATTCGTTGCCATGCATTTTAAGTTTCAACAAGTCATATGTATTACAGTTTGTTCGGGACCTGTTCACTCTTGTTTATCCAATAACAAGACCCGTCTACTAAGTCCCCCCGATTCAATTTCAAATGAGGCCAAAATAGCCCGTTGGTGAAGCTGGAAAACTCTGAAAGGCGTACGTTTTCCGCTTGAAATTTTGAATTTCAGGACACTGAACCAAGCTCTTTTCTCTCTCCCACACACCAACTCACTTCCTCACCCAGCTTCTGCCAACAGTTCCGGTATCGTACCTGTACAGCCTGACAGCTACCGCGCCGAGCTCGCCGCCAACGAGTCATTTGCGCCGCGCCTGGACGAGTACCGGCGCGCCGTAGCAGCTCTGCCCGCGTCGGAATCGTCTCAGAACGTCGCCGGCGACGAGGTGTACCCGCAGACGGTGTTTCTGGGCACGGGAAGCTCGGTCCCCAACAAGAAGAGGAACACTAGTGGTATACTGATCAACCTCAGGTGAGCCGATGCGGCCTCAGTTTAAAAATGGATTGAGTTGATTCGTGGTATTTTTACGTTTTTTTCTGATGCGTTGATTCGGGATTCCTTTCACGCTTTGTGATGTTGAACTTTCAACGTGAAGTCTTTTTTACAGTTGTAAGTTTCCCTTTAATTTCATTGTTCTGATTATAATAAACGGGCAATAGTGCCTCGTTCTTTATTTGCATTTCCTGGAATACGTGAGTCACAACAGGAAACTACAATCATGGCACATTCTGCGGATTTGTGCCATAAAAACTGTCCTAATATTCACGATTGGCTTATCATCGACCTGTCACTACGGTTTGTTTCATGACTCACAGCTGTACGATTGTCGCCCTTACAGCGCTGACCATGCGATGTTGATGGACTGTGGAGAGGGTACCTACGGCCAAATGGTGCGGCTTCTGGGCAAAGACGAGGCTGCGGATGTCCTGAGGAAACTGGGCGTCATCTATATTTCTCATCTGCACGCCGACCACCACATAGGTGAGAAATGGACACTTCTGAAAACGTAGGCTCATATTGACTCACTATTTCCACTCATTGATCGGGAGTACTCAATTTGTCCAGAGGAAACGGTGGCGCCTGCCGCAAGGTCCTAGAAATGTGACGTCAATAAGTGCAGGAAGTTTAAATGGCAGGTGACGGTTTTTGGCCATGTGTCGTTATAAAGACGATCTATAGGGTTGGAAATAGTGCATCCGACTGGATTGTGTCACATATTCAAGCGATGGTAGCTATGAATCACTTGTTCCCTGCCCTCCTTGCTCTTCTGCCATGACGTGCATATATGTATTTCAAGACACAGTGTGGAAGGCGCATTCAACAGTCAGAAACTCTAGCATCAGTCTCAGCCACCACAGTCGCCCCGAGTAAAACACAGAGCCGATAGGGCCGCAGGGAGGCAGGGGGGGGGGGGCAGGCTGGCCGGGGGAGCGCGATGTCGATGGGGGGGGAGGGGCCGGCCCAGCACAGCGTGAAGGCAGGACAGACCTGGCAGAACTCGGGCGAGGGAAATGACCAGGTCTAAAACGGCCAGAGGACTACAGGAACCCGTCATTGAATATTGGCGCAGACTTATAGCAGCAGTAGTGCCTAGCTATGTGTTCGTTATCCCTGTAGATAATTTTCCCTGGACCATTGCTTACCTTCTCAAAATTGATCAAAAATGCCAAATAGGGTCATGACCCATCGTTTTGAAAGCAGTTTCTGAATATTCTTAGTTTTAGTTGGAGAATGAGGCCTAACATCTGAAGTTTTTAATCTAAAATAGGTATGTATTTGCGGTGCTTGGAATATAAAAAGGTGTATGACCGCTTTCTCACCAGATTTCTACGTATAGACGTGTCTTGCCCTAGGAAAGCGAACTCGCAGCCCAGACTCATACTGAAAACACGCTGAAACAGGAAATTACCGTTGTTTGGTATTCATCAGTGGTCTTTACCTCTCATGTTGAACACAACAGTCGCTGCATCCAGTGCTGTAGCGTTTTGCTTCGTTGGGAGCCGCCACCCCAATATGAAGCTGCCGGTCTGTATGTTCTGCTTTCCACCAGTTTAAGAGGCTAATGAACCTGCTCTCTATTTTCGCTCGGCGCCAGTGGAGCGTTAGTAGAGTTTTGCTGCAGTGGAGCGTTAGTAGAGTGTTCGCTGCAGTAGAGCGTGCAGGCAGGGCGGGACCCAGTCACGCAGAACTCTACGTAAAACTGCATCTTTGTCATCGCTCGTAATTACAAGTCTAAATATCCATGGTGGTTTTGTCATCGACCTGTCACTACGGTCTGTTTCGTGCCTCACAGCTGTACGATTTTCGCCCCTACAGCGCTGACCATGTGATGTTGATGGACTGTGGCGAGGGTACCTACGGCCAAATGGTGCGGCTTCTGGGTAAAGACGAGGCTGCGGATGTCCTGAGCAGATGTCCCACCCCCCTCCTCTCAGTTTCCCTGCATCTCTCTCCGGCGGGTGATCTGCATTGTGTTGTACATGTCCGACATGACACTCAGTAGCGCCGTGCTCTGACCACAGGCCTGATCAGCATCCTGGAGGCTCGCCGGAGAGCGCTGGGGCGGGACCACAGTCCGTGTCTGCTGCTGGCGCCGGGTCCTATCTACTCCTACCTGGTCACCTACCACCGCAGTCTGGCGCCGCTGCTGGGTGAGGCTCGTCGGGGGCGACAGATTCTGGTGGATCCCGGGGGGGCGATGTTGTATGTTGTCTTCTTTGATGTAAGTTGTCTTCTAAAAATGTAAGTCGCACATTCCATTTGCAAGGGTAGATTTTCGATTTATGGTGCAGTTCTTAATCAGAGAGGACTTACTACACTTTGGGTGCGAGCTCACGAACGAAAATGTGTGCTGATGGAGGTGTCTGTGTTGGGTGCTACATGAATGTTCGCCCCCCCCCCCGTGACATGTCCCCTCGGGAACATGTTTTTTTACTCTTGCTGTAATAGACAATATTACCTTGCTGTTGGCGTTTGGTAAGGCTTCGCCATGAAGTCGAGCGTCGTTTATAGGTCGGTACCTTCGCAAAACCAACCTCGCCTCGCTATCAAACTGCGTTAGCTGCTGTTTTGAGTTCCTGTTCAGACATTCGAGGCTGTATTTATCTTAAATAAATCCGCAAATTACCAGTGGCCGGTTAAATATGGACTGCCTTGAAGACGTTGGGCGTTCCAACCTATTTCATACTCTGTCTCATCAAATGATACAGTAGCGGTGTCTACAGGAAGTATCAACTGAGCGTTTGTAACTGATCACAATGAGGGTCCGATCCGGTGGATGGATACCTCATGCTTCAGAGGCATATAACGCTCTCGTTCTTCTTCGCAGACACGTTAACCCTTATATCCAACAACGGCAGCCTTATGACGCTCTCGTTCCTTTTTCACAGACACGTTCACCCTGATAGCTAACCAGCGACTGCTGTGTTCATCCTCTCCCTCTGCCGTTGGACCTGCGGTCCAGACTGAGGGAGGCCGGCCTCGCACATGTCGCCACCTGTCGAGTTCTACACTGCCCTCAGGCGTTCGGAATTCGCATCAAAGCTTCAGGAAGGTCCGTCGTCTACTCCGGCGATACACGACCCTGCGAGGAATTTGGTGGAGCTGGGTAGGTAGGCTCGGTGTCGTCCTCTCTCCTTCTGGGTCATTTATTATCCAAATCCATGAGTCTGTTAAGCATTCTTTAGAACCATTTGCTCCAAGGGAAATACGTATCATTGTTTCTGTATAGTTAACAACGATGTAAATTGGTAACAAAATGCGCTTCGACTGGTGTCGCAAGATATATGTTACGAGTATTTTGTTTCAGTCTATTT
This sequence comes from Lepas anatifera, assembly GCA_034440635.1. Taxonomy (NCBI): domain Eukaryota; kingdom Metazoa; phylum Arthropoda; class Thecostraca; family Lepadidae; genus Lepas; species Lepas anatifera. Next base: position 712,567 of record JAOTON010000213.1, read on the forward strand.
ACGTACTGCTGAGCGCTGCGACTGCCCATCGGCCTTCTGTGGGTAAAAGGTTTGTAAGTGCGTCGTGATTTAATGGACTATGGATGTGTTGGGAACCTAATGATCCCGATATTGTGGTAAACTCTACTGGCCGTGACGTTCTGCTTTTGGTCTCGTGCCGCTAATAGGAAGGCGGTTGTTTCCCGCTTTGTATTTGTCAGGGCTCAGCCGTGTTTTTACCGCTGACAGTGTGGAACATTCAGTAACTTACGGGGAAGTGTGACAGAGTTCGACTCTGACCGACTGTGTTGTTTAATGGAGTGCAGCGCCGGCTGTGACCTGTCCCTAACCTGCCAGAGTCGGGGTGTGACCTGTCTCTAACCTGCCAGGGTCGGGGTGAGACCTGTCTGTAACCTCTGCCTGCCAGGGTCGGGGTGTGACCTGTTGATCCACGAGGCTACCCACGAGGACGCGCTGCAGGATGAGGCCGTGCTCAGGGCGCACTCAACCGCCTCCGAGGCTTTCGGTGAGTGGTCGGAAATGGCGCCAAGTCGGCGGAAATGGCGCCAGGTAGGTGAGTGGCGCGAGTTGACCGGGGAATTCCGAAAAACAGAAGAATGTTCATGTTTATATACAATGGAGGTCATGCATTTGTCTTGCGGGTCCACGCTGTGTTTAGATTTGATGATGTATCTTATATGGCTCATACAGCTGCTGTTGCGAGCTGAATTTCAGACATTCGCAAGATAATTAATCAATTCAGTTACCAGCTCTCGAAGCCTGGACCGCGAGGACGCGGTTCGGGCCTCTCTGCTGACCCTCTGTCCCGTACCGACAGGCGTGGCCGCCAGGATGGGGGCGCGGCACCTGGTGCTGACCCACTTCAGTCAGCGCTACGCCACCATCCCGGTGCTGCCGGAGGACACTCCTGACAACGCCGGCGTCGCCTACGACAATATGGTGGTGAGCCGGGCTGGGGCGCTTGGATGGGGGCCAATTTGGATTGGGTTGTGTATATTTTCCGGATTAGGTTTTATCCATATTAGGGGTACTAGATGTGCTTCAGGTTTTTCAGGTATGTCAGCACTTAACACGGCTGCCTTCACGCGGCTGCCTTCCTGTATCAGTGAGTAGACTTTTCTCAGGATCGAGGGGATTAAATGGGAAAACCCCGCCTTTAGAATGTATATTTGGAATGAAATGACAGTTGTGTTGATGAACCACCCAGAATTTGTTTCAGTTCTACCATACTGATGCTCACAGATGCTGCTTGCGGACGTGATTTAGAATTGGGGAGCATCGTCAAATGTCCCTCTATCAAGTTAAGAGAGAGTCGTTCTGTGTTAATGAAAGGGAAGGCCAAGCAAGAAAGAGCCCACAATAAGCCATCTTGATTCATTTCAATTCATTCCTTACGAATCCGAGAGGAATGAATTGAAACAAAAGCGGAAATATCCGCGACTCACAGTGGAGACACGTTTTATAGGGGACAGCACAAGTGCAGGCACTGTGTTATAGGTGGCAGCACTTAGGACGTCGGTTGGGATTTTGAATGCATCACAGCATGAGCTCCAATCTGGCGTTTGTTTGGCCAGATCCCCGCGGCTGGCTCTTATCTCGTCGTGCTCTGGTGACGAATTCTTGTCTCTCTGTGATGTTGGTTTCGATGTTCATGTCGACAATTGTATAACAGTGGTTGACAGATATTAACACTTAAAACGGGATGGCGTTGAAAATTGTCTTCTTCGCATCCTCCTACCATAGATGCTGAAGAAGACAATTTTGTCGAAACGCGTTCATCTGCCTGCTGTGTTGGTTTAAGTGTTAATACTCGTCGTGCTCGTTGTTTTTTTTTTGTCACGGAAAGAAAGTCTTTGCCGTATGGTGTTTTGTAGTGAACAAAGTTACTCGAGTCAGTAGTCGACACATTTCAACTTTGCTAATCGTAAATTTTACTGCCCGAAAAGAGCGCTTGGAACACACTGTAACAAACTTAACAGTTTCAAACCGAGATGTTGATGTGACCCCGAAATTCCTGGCTTTGGGGCAAAATTTACTCGTCCCAAAACACCAATGCGACTGGAAGCAATGCCAAAATTAGAGGTTCTACTTTTAATTCCGCCTTGGCCGTTGTCGAGAGCGACTAGGACTGTTGGGCGATGAAATGGTGTCAGTTAATTGATGAATCGTGCGCACATAATCAATTATTGTGGTGTTCTAGTATTTCACAAGATCTCAACGGCTCGCTTAGAGTTCAAAGGTATCAATAGGTTGCAGCATTGATGTTTCCAATTCGAACGGAGTAAATTCTAGCACGAGAAGGTTTGCATCGCTATCTCTGGCACTGTATTTGATCCATACAGCTCCCGGATTCTCCTCCAAGGTCTCAGATTTCACCAACCTTCTTGACCAACTAATAAAGCTTTTTTTACTTTCATGTTTCAAATTTTTATTTTTTGTACCGGGACCTGTGCCGTGACCAACTTAACCTCGCCGAGACCGTAACGTTGCCCTTTCCGGCTAAATGGTGCCTCAGGCAAAAATTTTAAAAAAGTAGAACCACTAATTCAAACGTTTTCTCTCGTGTTCCAGATTAGCTTCGGTCATCTTCCTCGGCTACCGTTGATGCTCCCTCCACTGAAAGAGGCTTTCTCAGAATACGTGGACCAATGTGTGGAACGGATTGTTAAGCGCGAGAACCGCAAACAACGGGAAGCCGAAGTGCTCGAAAAGAACGGCACGTGATTGAAGTGTAATTGGCAAGTGTGGGGAACTGGACGGAAATTTGTGCGGACTTTGTCTTGTGACGCACACCTGACTGGCTTGAATGCTGCACTAGTCGCTCTTGTGCTTTTGCGGGAAAGCCCGAATGAGGGGAAACTGCTTAAATGCTATAATTGTTGATGGTGCGTCCATAGCATCGGTGCAGTCGTTGTCCTCAAATGTTACAGGGATATGTGCGTTGTCATGAATGCTGCCTGTGATACCTCATTGATGCCGATTTGTCACCAGATGGACGTTTTGTGGTGCATTGATCTGAGGCTATTCGGGGCGGGTTTTGATTTTGCTTTTTATGGCAGCGGTATGGGAAAGAGTACGATTTGTCGCCTGTGTGGTGCTACAGTGAAACATTAAATACGACACTTGTTACTGCGAGATGGGTGGTTTGTACTCGTTTTTGACGGAGAAAGGTGTTTGTACCGCAGAGGCATTCGGGGGTGGGGGGGGGTCCCACGTGCGACTGTGTGTGGTTGTGGTAGCAGTGGTTTGCATTTCCTCGGGAATCGGCACGGATTCAGGCTGTGTTCATTGAAACACTCCAAACTGGAGTTTCTGGTTCGGTGACGTCACTATTCTGTTGTTTTTCCCGGGAACGAATCGTTCTCGAGTTCCTGGAGTTTCTGGTCGGGTGATGTCACTATTCAGCTGTTTTCCGGGAATGGAACAGGAACAGATCTTCTCGATGACGTCGTTTGATAATATGATGATGCGCGTCACGTATGCCGTCTTCCAACGAAATCCAGCAAACAACGCAAAACCCCATGCCTCACAGGGAAAATGGTACTCAATTAAATCTCCTTTAATGGAATAATCTGTTAATATTTGTATACTGTAGTAAAACAAATTTGAGCATGTAGCATACACCTTCGCCTGAGGGATCATGGTGCTCGCCATCTTGGATAATGCCACCCAGACTGTGGTTTTTTCCGGATGTTACCTACAAGGGAAAGGAGCCGGAATATTCCGGGGGCATGTTGAAGAGATGGGCTGTGACGTCACGTTTCTGGGAGTTCCAATTGGAATGTTTCCAAGAATCAACCTTAGTCACATGCATTCTGACTTGTAGAGATATCAAGCACACAAAGTGCCTTACGGGTAGCACAAGGCCTTCCAACTCGTCAGTAAGGCTGTCTAATGTATCAACAGCATGTGTCGTCTCCTTATACCATCATAGATAGCGACCAGGAGGATCTCAAGTGATACCAGTGAGTTGGACGCCTCCAGCCGAGAAGTTGCTACCGACGGTAAACACGTCGCCGCCGGCAGGATTCGAACTCACGCCCCCCACTGTTGGAATCGGAATACCAGACGCCTTGAAGACTCGCCCACGACAGATTACGTGCTAACACATTAGAAAATAGTTTAACGAAGCGCCGACTGCTAAGGTGATAGGGAGGCGTCAACTCCATCCAATTGAGAGATATTTCGAGAGTCAGCTTACATTTATCTACTCAGAGACCCCACCGGGAGTTGAACGCGAGACCTCTGGCTCAAGAAGTAGTCGTTGCACTATTGAGCCACCCATTCCTTTGCATGGTGGCAAGAGTGATGTTAGTTTGGGTTGAACGAGGCACCGACAGCAACGGTGACATGACCTGAGACCGAGGAATCAGCGAAGGCAAGGCTGCAGATGGAAGTAGGCTATCCTGCAACTGTACGGGCTCGAACCGGCGATCCTCCGAACCAAGTTGCTTCTAAACACCGAGATAGAACTATGACCGGTAGAAGACGGATCTGATTCATACACTTGTCTGAGTCGACTCAGCACCAGCTCTGACTCATCCACGTGATGCAGACTATGAATCACCTTCGCCATTAATTACACGAATTACTGTTTCGCAACAGTTCGGTGAAATGACTCGGTCTGGTGTGAGTCACTGAGCCGGAGTCGACTCAGGACTCGCTGTGAGTCATCCAATCTCGTATACGGGACTCAGGTTCTGCAGGTGGAGAGCGCTGCCAAATTCCGGTGCAAACTGGTTAAAACCGGCTCGGCCCCGAGTGGGAGAAAATAGTCGGCCGAATCCAGGGCCGATCCAGGTGTACCAAAGCGAGGGGAGCGTGTCACAAACCAAATGAGGCATCTGAAACGAACAAAGATTCTGGGGGGCTGAGGTCAGAAAAATGTCAAATGCTTTCAACGAAATTTCAAACCAAGCTTCTGTGGTAAAGGAGTGTTGAGGTTTGGTACTAAAAGAGGATTATTTGCCAAGCCCTCTGAGTCCTCCAAATTTTTTTAAAGACGTATTGATAGACTGAGGGTCAACTTCTCGCGCTGAAGCGTGCACAATCTTGCCTTTTTGTCACCAGTATTGTTGGTGAGTTGGCTGATTTTTTTCCTCTGCTGTGAGGTTCATGAAAGGAAAACGTCTGACAAGCATAAGAAAACCACCACTGTGCAATGCCACCAGGACATTTTTCCTTTTGATGCAGTCTTGCGTCTAAACTGGTTAGAGGAATCTGTATTCGCTGCCCCAAATTTGTTTCGGACCAAGCTGGCATTTTTCCTGACATCTGGAGACGTATCCGTCCTGGGCTCCCAGCGATTTCTGGCACCCTCGCGGAACGCTAACATAATCCCTGTGCAAATTACCATTTCCTTACAAAGTCACGGTCAGGATTACAGCGTCGCTCCAGCTTGAGATCCCCTACCTCGGTCGGCATCCCCAAATCCGTCCTGTCGCTGCTCTCCCCTCCCCTTCTCCCCCTCTCCCCTGCTGTGGGGTCTACCCCTGTCCTGCCCCATTCCCCAGTGCACCAGAGGGGAGAAACAACCCCCTGGGAAGTGTGAAAGCACAAAGACGGGCGCAGGTGAGGGGAAACGGTGCAGCGGTAAGTTTAAAAAGGATGCCGACGAGCGGGAGTGAGGAGGAGACCCAAGAGAAAAGCATTTTATTTACAGGTTTAATGGATCATTTTTCCGCCCTGGTAGGTGCCGACAATTCCTGCTGCTGGTGATTTACCCGATGATCTGCAGCAGCATGTCACGTCTGCACAATTTAGCACGCTGATGACGTTTGTACCAACGGAACCAGTTACATTGGGAAAATAGTCGCTGTAGCGAATGGACGCTATAGCGAAACGACAAGCTTGTGCAGGAATATTGAGATTTGTTAACACTACCTTCTTATCCCAGCAGTAACTAGCCCAAATGAGTGTGCTCTATAAATGTATTTGAGGAAATATTTGACCGCTCAAGCTTAACGGCAGAAGCAGAAAAGCGCGGTAGTCGTGAGTCGAAACGATGCCTTTATTGCCAATTTTTGGAGCTAGGGCATGCTGATTAATAAACCCAGATTAAATAGATATAAAAATATTCAGCGCAATGGGGGAGATGTAAAGACTTCGAAGGCATGAACGAGATTCCAGGGGCTAAGAAGCGGTGACTTATTTCTTCGGTGGAGGGAACGGGACCGCTACCTGTCTCCGAGAGGTAGACTCGTGACGAGTCCCCTTTTTAGTCCGTGGCGACGCTCACATTTTCCCTTTGTTGGATAAAAACCGCTGGAGTGAGCCGGGATTCTTGCGTACAAGAGCTGTCGCCAGGGGAGGTAAAAGCCCGGAACCTGTCCCCAACCCAATGTCAATTACCTAATACTGTCGCCTTCAAAAGGTGAATAATTTTGAAAGGTGCCTACGAAATCCACGTACAACGCGAACAATATTCCGTGACTACAGAAACAATAATACAATCGCATTCTTGAATCTGCAGTGAGGCTTGCTGAACATCACACTTACGTGTATTACTGCCACCGTTGTAAACTGTCCAAAAGCGCTGCAGGGCAGCACTGACGACAAGCACAAACATTAGCCATCCGGAATTCAAATTTCTAAATCAGTGCTCTGATTTATGACTTATCTGATCCATCCGGCCATTGAAAAATGAAGTCACCGAAGATCATGGGTTTTTCGTCCAATCGTATATATATATATATATATATATATATATATATATATATATATAATTGCCACATAGGCTACCGGGTGGATCCAAAGGGGAGGGGAGCAAAGGGGCCGTAGCCCCCACCAAAGCCTCAAGTATTATCTTTTGCGCCGCCCCCTTCCCACTGGACCCGATTTAGACAGTTTTTTTATCAATGTTTTCGCGATTTGTTCTCGATCTGGTCTCCCCAAATGTTAATTTGGCCCCACCGAAGTTGGCCCTGGGTCCGCCAATGTATAGGCTACAGTTTTTGATGTGGCCGCCGTCCTCCGCTGCAATGAGGTAGGTTGGCTGGTCGGTAGGGGCGCAGCTACTAAATATGCAAGTGGTGTCCATTTGAATAGCTTCTTGTCACAGAACCACATTTATTTTATTTCCAAGTGTGTCGTACGAGCCGAATTTTAGAAGACGAACGGGGGAGGCAGTGACAGATGTATGTAGCGTAATTAGGGTAGGGGAGAACGGTTAATATTGCTGAAGCTGTTTTTGAATCGAATGCTCTAATTCGTCCCTGAATCCAAATTAAGGAGCGATGTCGCGTCGTCTATATTAACTGATGGGGGTCATCACCGTGTAAGGGTGATTTGTTTTTCTGTGGAGCTTTCCTGATATCTTTGATTTTTTTCTAGCCGTAGGTCTTCTGTTTTTCACAAGTCTTTTATGTCGCGCTTTATAATTACTATGCTGTTGCTATCCCTAGTTGGCGAGTTGGTGGGATTTCCACCTCCGAATTTGTCACGATCATATTGAGGTGCTACTTTTTACCCGAAACTATTCCCTCAACTGTTGGCCTATCATATTTTGATACGTCATTTATTCGTTATTAAAGTTGTGACGCTCCAGGATAACAGGTGTCTTGGAACTTAGATAGTTCATACAGTCAATCGAAATTCATCAGACGAGTGTTCATTGCATCAGTTGGTTGGCTCGCTGATGGAAAGAAAGATGAAGGTATTTCTGCGTTTTTGCTTTTGTGCTGATCTTAACACGCGCATTGACGGGGGGCGGGCGGGTACCCGCCCCCTCGGGTTTTTCGGAGAAAGTAGAAAAACGGCGGCGCGTAGCGCCGCCGTACTTGGTATACCTTTTTCCTCATCATTTTTACAACTTCTGTGAAAATTTTAAGGTTAGGTCATCTCAGGTCAGGTCACCAGTACAGGTCAAGTGACCCGACCTCAATAAAAGTTTAAGATAGCATAAGTCGAAGCAGGGTGAACTTATCCGATTGAAACTTATATCACATAATGGCCCTACCGAGTTCTCTAAAATACGTTCCGGTATTTTTGATATCGATGACCTAAGGTCAGGTACGAGGCATAACCTCTCCATAGGAAATACATGGGAAAATGGTTTTTACGGAATAACTCAGTAACGGATGGTGATAGAGCATTTATTTTAGCTGCACTAGACTCGCCTGGGCTTTGCGGTTCTAATGATATGCATTTTATATAATTTGACCCTGACCTGACCTCAGGTCAGGTCAAATCCTTGATTTGACCTAGCAAGGTCAAATTATATATCATTCGATTTGGCTTGCTAAGAGAATTCATATAGTTTAAGTCGTTTTGCTCTATCTTTACTTGTTCAGATGTAATGGCCGAAAAACTGAATTTACATGTTATCCCTATGACGGGCATGTTTTGACCTCTCGTGACCTTAAATGTGACCTGACAAAAAAATGGTTCAAATGTTTTCGATGGAGAAGTGGATGGGCAGTCCAACGCCGTTTACTGCTACCTACCGTGGTTCTCGATATCTTAGGGGGGCGGGTACCCCCGTCAATGCGAAGGTGGCTCAGACCCCCGTCAATGTGCGTGTTAAAAAGTTATATGTATTTTTGCTTCTTACTTTCGTGCTGATCTTAAGAAAGTCAGAATCAGTTTTGGGTCATTCTTTTATGATGACTTTGAACAACTTAGATGCATTTTTGCGTTTTACTTTCGTATTGATCTTAAATTTGGAGGCAATTCTGGGGTCTTACTTTTTTTGCTGGTCTCAGGAAAGGTAGACATTTGTGTCTTATTTTTGTAGGGGAAAGTGGGAGACTATGGACCACTTAATTTTGAAATATTCTAAAAATGTTTTTATTTATTTATTTAGATTAAATTACATTATGTCTTGTCGACAGCCGGACACTTAGGTACAGCTCTGTGTAGTCAGATTTTGTGAAAATGAACTCATTTTTTATGGATGTGACAAAAGATGGGACAATGTCAAAATTGGATCCTCAAAAATGACGGGGTAAATCGGACCACCCCTGGTCCAAATTACCCCACCGCTGTTCCGAATCACCCCGCCTAACATTGTCGGCCAAAGCATATAAATACGCACATTTTTGGGGTCAAAATGAAACAAGGCTTGTTGAATCAAACACTGCACTGCTTTTATTAATTACAAGAACAAACCACGTGATTTTTAGTGGAGTACGAGACTACCGTATCGTCTATTTCACACAGCCCACACGTCACAGGATTATTTGTACAAGAAAGTACTTCGGTAAACATATACCTATTCACGTTGAACAGCATCTTCCTATCCACGTCCATCCGGTCTCATCGCAATTGAAAATCCTGTGCGGCGGGAATTTTTTACTGTCTAGTTCTTTCTCTAACACGTTCAAAACACTTCCCCACCGTGACTGTTGAACGCCCTCGCTCAGCTGCAGATGTCGCTTCCGGTAATCTGAGTACTATTTTTGGATTTCAACCCCTCCAGCCAGTCCTTGCCTGCGAGACGAGTCTCCCTGTTGAAGTTGTGCGTTATATTATTTCTTTCTGCCAACTGAAATGCCAAGAAGCGGACATCCCTTTGTGTCAATCCAAATAACCACTCTTCCATTTTAAGGATGTGTTCCACGACCTCCTTCTCTTGTGCTTCATTGAGTACCGCGTTCATTTCGGATAGACTTTCTGGACGGCGTCTGGAAATTGAAAGTTCCCTTCACATACCTCCTGAGTGTAGACTGTCACAGTATGTGACTTCGCTGCTTTTGATGTCCCATTTTACCTGACTTTACCATATTTATGGCAGCTGCCATATTTTTCTCGGTCCACTGCGGACCTTCCGTATTCGTTCTATACTTCTGTGGCATCGCTGAAAACCAAACAATAGATATCGCTTTCAGTTTTTTCGTCAATAAATACCAACACATTTCATATTTGCCACAATTTGGACTATGGGGTAACCCGGACTACCTGTGGTCCAGATTACCCGATATTGGCTTTTTGGAAACAGCTTGTCACCGTGGGGAATACATTCAGGTTATCACAAGAATAGCTATAAATTCCGAGAGGCTAAACTAAGTTGCCCCAAAAACAGCTGAATGATATTTGCAAACATTATGAAATGTCATCAAAAAGCTGTCAGTTCATGACCGCTTATTTTTAAGATCAACAATGCAAAAATCAAAATTTCTTACCTGGAGGTTTTCCCCTGCGTCGCAGTTCAACTAAACTAAAAGTGAAGGTTGCCCATCCGACGACAAACGTAAACTACGTCTTTCCGACCAGGTGACAACGTTGGAAAATGCGGTAAAAAGGGTGTGTCGAATTACCCCGGTGGTCCAGATTCCCCACTTTCCCCTACTCATCGTAAAGAACTACATACATTTTTGCGTGTTGCTGCCATGCTCATCTAAGAAAATTTTCATTTTTGCGTCTTAATTTCATACTGATTGTAAAAAATCGAGGAATTTTTGTTTTTAATTTCCTGCTGATCTTGGGAAAGTTGGTATTGTTACGTCTCACTTTCCTTCGCACTGGTTGCAAGTGACCGCTGGCGCGATAGAGGACGACTCGAATTGCGACGCAACAGCAAAACTTTCCCACTCGCTCTACCCGGTACAAAGAAAATACGACAATTTAGGGGATGTACCGTTGGTAATGGCATGATAATACTGTATGTTTTTTGCTGATAATCGTTATCAGTAATGTGATCTGTAAAGCTAGACAGGGGGCAAAGTTTTCCCCAAATACATGACACCAGTGAAGGAGGCAGCTATCGTTGTCGGGCGGCATAATAATGAATCCAACTCTATTCTGGCTGTTTTCACTTACTTTAACCTTAAATAGCGTCGTCCCAGATGAAAATGTAAAATATGTAGTCGGGCAGCTTCGTGTATCCAAATAGTCCGACAATTCTCTATGGATAGCAAAATATTCTGATACATCCATTTGGACTGGCTCCAAGGGGAGACATCGATGACGGCCAAAACGTGCTAGTGAAGTTTTGAAAACGAATAGGATTACGGGGTCTTTTTATTGCTGGATTGCGATGAAACTTGTTGTACACTCACAAAACACGTGCTTGTATGCATTAACGGTGAAATATTTTCATATTTTTAAATCGATGTTGGTTATTTTTGGCCTAGTTTTCATTGTCTCATTTTTCGACCCGTAATTTGTCATCTTCCGAGGTATATACCAACAAAATTGCGCGATCAAAGTCTTTGAAAAGCTAACATATGAAAGATACAACATTTTTCTATGTATCTCATCAAAGGCTTGATTCAAATCCAAAGCGTTCACCGTATTCTGACGCATTTTCCAAACGTACAAACACAGAACGACGGTGGGTCGGGCGGCTGGCGCCCTGCGTGGTAAATGTAGACGGGCAGCTCTACACGGGCTGTGGCAAGGTTATATAAAGGACGCGCGCGGCCAGTAGTACACAAACAGTTCAAACGTGGTGGGGTGCGGACGGTAGCGCAGCGCAGCGGAGTGACTTTTGAGAAGTTGGAAAACAAGTCCGAAAAGATGGCTGATACTGCACCAGTGGCTCCGGCTCCTGCTACGCCGGCGAAGAAAGGACGCAAGCCCAAGGAGGGTGGCAAAGCAAAGGCAGCTAAGTCAGACAGGCCTCCAACCCTCCAGCTGATCACTAAAGCGATCGCCGCCGACAAAGACCCGAAAGGATCCTCCGTGCGGGCCATCAAGAAGTACATCCTGGCCAATTATAAGGTGAGGTCGTCGACCATGCTGAACCACATGTTGAAGAGAGCTCTGACTGCTGGAGTGGCCTCAGGGACTCTGTCGCGGCCGCAGGCACAGACAGGAAACGGTACTTTGGTGGGAAGATACCGCCTGGGTAAGGATGATAAGAAGAAGGCAGCTGCCAAGCCCAAGACAGCCGCCAAGTCTCCGGCAAAGAAGGCTGCTGCGAAGAAGCCGAAGGCCAAGGCAGCTAAGAAGCCCGCTGCCAAGAAGGCTAAGTCTCCCAAGAAGGTGAAGAAATCTCCCAAGAAGCCGATTGTGAAGAAAACAGTCGCTAAGAAGTCTCCAAAGAAGGCAGCCAAGAAGTGAGAAAAGCTGATTGTATTTTTTGTTGAAAGTCTTTTGTGGAGAGACTGGTATTGGCATCAGTACAAAGAGTGAGTTCGATCGAGCAAACAAGAACTCATTTTACCACCAGCGGTGGTATGATGAAATATCTGTTGATGTTTCACGTCACAGACTTGGCGTCAGTGGAGAAGATTCATTATCATATGTTGTGTGATTCATGTCGTCATAACTCATGAAATATCTATAAAGATTCACGACTCATTGAGCAGATGTGTCTGTGATGTTAAGAGGTGTGTTTGTGTTGAACCTTTGTGTGTATATAATTTCACCATCACCTACAAATATATGATTTATATAAAGTGTGTTGCTTTTGTTGGGTCTTTGCGAATTTAGCTAAGCAGAAGCGAAATCCAAGTTGGTGCATACCAATTTCTATGGTGCCCAACACTACGGCGAAGTCAATTTCTGAAGTGAAAGGTAAATAACGCAATAATTTTGTCCGATTTACGCTAGGCGAGTGGTTATCAGTTACATCGCGAGTGCATAGTCCACACGAAGGCTCTTCATAAATATGGAGACACTCACATATGTATGAGTGAAATGGCCCGGCCCGACCGTTAACCTTATTTCCAACGGGCTCCCGGCCACCCCTGTTTCCAACAGAGACAAATTCTGCCCCTCCCCCTAAGATCTCGATATCTATCCGGCTGATTTTAAAGGTTCAAAGTGCATTCGATTCCTCTCGCGCTAAGCTCCATTTTATATGAGAGAAATGTCACAATTTTGAAAACTGGGGGTAGGGTTCAAAATATACAAAATTTGTATTTTTAGATTATCCGTAACTCTTGTCTCCGAGGTGTGATTTTCGCGAAACTAGTATGGATTGACAGGGAATGGCTTGGAAATGGTGATGACTCATTGAGGCGAAATTCAAGGGCGGTTCTAGGGCCAGAAATTTGGGGGAAATTGTATGAGCTTTTTCATGTCTTTCCAGAAATGCACACGTGTGATATCTCTGATCTCATGCAAAATGCTCAAATGCCAAACATGTTTCAGGAGCGGATTCAGGAAGGCGAAATAGTGGGGTAAGACACAAATTTCCCCGCCTTTCAGGGATGGCTACTTTTCAAATTACCCCGCCTTTATCCACCCCTGCCCTGGGGACCACTCCTGGATCCGCCTATGGATGAATTGTATCCATTTGGTGTTAGGACTAAATGCATATCTACGATGATTTGCCCCATTCAATGCAGACACAACACAAAAATACGCTTGAAAGTTACTGGACCCCTAATTACGGTACCTGAGCACGCCTATGGTTATAGTTCCTATTATCATATAATGCATCGATAGGATCAATACATCCTTATTTTTACCCTCCCGTCCATTTTGTAGGCAGTTTATTCACTTTGGAAGAGTTCGAATGGCTAACATTTTAGACCACCATTTTGAGCTCCTGGCACCACCTATGGCCAAAAAACACATGAACAGTCATCCCAAATCTCATTTGGCGTTAGAACTAAGTGCACAGTTACAATGATTTGTCCCATCCAATGCACACACAACACTAAAATGAAATTAAGTGCAAGTGAACTCCCTAATTACGGTACTTGAGCACGCCTATGGCTTCCTATTATCATATAATACACCTATGGGATCAATCATGGCTATGTTTACCCCTCTCGAATTTTCTGTACGCAATCTATTTACTTTGGAAGAGTCCGGATGGATAACATTGTAAACCCCCCATTTTGAGCTACTGGAACCGCCTATGACCAAAATTATATCAAAATACACATCAACTGTCATCCTAAATCTCAGTAATAGCATTCAAACATTACAACTACGGCCAATTCGTAACAGACAGCTTTATTGTAGGACAAACGCAACACCGGCGACAATGCTCGGCTTCTGGATAAAACCCTCCAAATTAGCGAGCCATAGATCCGCCTCTGACTAATATATAGTTTCAAAAATTTCAGGGAACACGCACCATTTAGTTTTAGGAAAAATTCACAAAATTTGGACTGAATCTGCCCCCACTGTTGGAAATAGGGGTAAGATAAGGAAAGGCTCGTTGTATTAACACGCGCATTGACGGGGGCGGGTACCCGCCCCCTCGGGTTTTTCGGAGATAGCAGAAAAACGGCGGCGTGTAGCGCCGCCGTACTTGGTATACCTTTTCCCTCATCATTTTTACAACTTCTGTGAAAATTTTAAGGTTAGGTCATCTCAGGTCAGGTCACCAGTACAGGTCAAGTGACCCGACCTCAAAAAAAGTTTAAGATAGCATAAGTCGGAGCAGGGTGAACTTATCCGATTGAAACTCATATCACATAATGGCCCCACCGAGTTCTCTAAAATATGTTCCGGTATTTTTGATATCGATGACCTAAGGTCAGGTACGACGCATGACCTCTCCATTGGAAATACATGGGAAAAATGGTTTTTACGGAATAACTCAGTAACAGATGGTGATAGAGCATTTATTTTAGCTGCATTAGACTCGCCTGGGCTTTGCAGTTCTAATGATATGCATTTTACATAATTTGACCCTGACCTGACCTCAGGTCAGGTCAAATCTTTGATTTGACCTAGCAAGGTCAAAATATATATCATTCGATTCGGCTTGCTAAGAGGATTCATGTAGTTCAAGTCGTTTTGCTCTATCTTTACTTGTTCAGATGTAATGCCCGAAAAACTGAATTTTACATGTTATCCCTATGACGGGCATGTTTTGACCTCTCGTGACCTTAAATGTGACCTGACAAAAAAATGGTTCAAATGTTTTCGATGGAGAAGTGGATGGGCAGCCCAACGCCCTTTACCGTTTTTCGCTACCTACCGTGGTTCTCGAGATCTTAGGAAGGGGCGGGTACCCGCCCCCCCGTCAATGCGAAGGTGGCTCAGACCCCCGTCAATGCGCGTGTTAACAAATAACCATCGCACCGGGCAGCTCGTGAGCAAAGGTAGCGGCAGCCATTCAATTCTTGGAATTACATTTTCAAACAAAACCACGACCCTACATACATAGGGTGTTTGCTCCCCGTGACCTTCCAACACCAAGCTAATACGGATTTTGAGAAGTCCCAACATTGGTAAAGCGAAATATTTACACCCGGAATGCGTGTGAGCCTTCGGGAAAAATGTATGCATTTTCGGAGAACTTTTTCGCTAGTTTACACGCGCATTGACGGGGTAGGCGGGTACCCGACCCCCTCAGGTTTTTTTGGAGATAGCACATAAAAACGGCTGCGCGTTGCGCCGCTGTACTTTGCATACTTTTTATCATTTTTACAATTTGTTTTCAAAATTTTGAGGTTAGGTCATCTCAGGTCAGGTCACTAGTACAGGTCAAGTGACCTGACCTAAAAAAAGTTTATGATAGCATAAGTCGAAACAGGGTGAACTAATCCGATCGAAACTCATACCGCATAATAGGCCCACCGAGTACTCTAAACAAATATGTTCCGGTGTTCTTTATATCGATGACATAAGGTCAGGTATGAGTCATGACCTCTCCATTGGAATACATGGGAAATGTGGTTTTAACAAAATAACTTGGTAATGGATGGTGACAGAATGTTTATTTTAGCTTTGTTATATTTGCCTTGTCTTTGCAGTTCTAATGATATGTATGTTGACCTGATTTGAACTTGACCTGACCTCAGGGCAGATCAAATGACATATTTGACCTGTTTTGACCTACCAATGTCATATTATACATAATTCGATTCGGTTTGCTGCAAGGATTCCAAGGGTTTAAATTGTTTTGCTCTATCGTTACTTGTTCAGATGTAATGGCCGAAAACCTTCATTTATATGTTTTCCCTATGACGGCATGTTTTAACCTCTAGTGACCTTAAATGTGACCTGAGAAACAATGATTCAAATATTTTCGATGGAGAAGTGGATGGGCTACACAACACCGTTTACCGTTTTTCGCTACCCAGCGTGGTTCGCGAGATCTTAGGGGGGGCGGGTACCCGCTCCCCCGTCAAAGCGAATGCTGTTCAGACCCCCGTCAATGCGCGTGTTAAGCTGAGGAATTAGTTTTGCGAAAATTCCGAAAGAAGACAAATTATCTTATTGGTTTTGTCATTATTTTCATGCCTATTTTTGTACCGTGTTCTATGCAAATTGGTTGTGGGTTGGGCACTCATTTATCGCACTGACATATTGTGCGCTTTGGTAACGTTTATGCTAAAGAATAACGGTGAAACATCCCAACGAGCTTAACCTGCGCCCCGGTGGGCGTCCGAGCCACCTTCGCCCTGGAGGGGTGTTTGAACACCCACCCCCTCGAACTCGGCCCGTATACGAGACAGCGAAAAACTACGGAATCTGGTAGATATTCATGCAAATTCAGGAAGAAACTATATCAGTCACTTTTTGGCTCAGGTCAATATTGAGGTCATGAGAGGTCAAGGAAAGTGGCTTTTTGAGAAAAGTTGTAGGGCTCTAACGTCTGACATAGTTGTGTTAGAATCATGTTTTGGGCACTATTAGCTTCCTCTTGTCACAGCGAATCGAATGTATAACCATAAAATCAATGTCACGTTTTAATTTAGCTTAGTCAATAGGCATATCAATCGACTCGCAATAGCAATCCAAACGCAATGATATCAAAATTAAAGCTGCATCGCCATTTCATGCAGTTATTGACCTAGGTCTGAAAACTGCTTAAATAGCCCCAGATGGCCTCTCAGAGGTTACAGGTACAGAATTGCAACATGAACCTGAAAAGGGGGCCAGGGTACTACGATTTGGAGAATATGAAGGTATTTTCACCTGTATCTGCACAAATACAGCCCAATTTCTGTTTTTTCCCATGCATTTCCAACGGAGAGGTTATGGTTAGTACTTGAGCTTGGTCATCGATTAAAAAAATCCCGGACTAAAAGTTGTAGCACTCGATGGGTCCATTATGTGGTTTAACTTTCAATCCGATAGATTCACGCATTTCTTACTTATGCCAGCTTAAACATTTTTGGAGGTGAGCTCACTCTTGACCCGCACTGGTGACCCGACCTGAGATGGCCTAACCTTAAAATTTTGGTGAAAGCTGCGGAATTGATCAAGGATAATGTGTGCTAAGTACGGCGCCGTACTAAAATGCCGTAAAAAACGCGACGCTCGCTGGTTTTGCCGAAAAACCCGAGGGGGTGTTGAAACACCCCCACCGGGGCGAGGACTAAGCCTGCCTTCACCTGCCCTCTTGAAAAGCATCTGGTTTACTGCCTGTACCGGCGGGAAGTCCGAATTTAAGGGGAGCGCCATGGGCCTTTCATCCCATGTATTTCCAGTCTACACCATAGGGTTAGTGCTAAAGTTTCTGATTTGAGGGGTAGGGGCACCGGGGCACAGTGCCCCCCCCCCCATTTCCGCCGCCAGTGTTTACCGCTGATAAAGGTGATCATCTTGCAAACGCAGTTGGGGAGAATGTAGGAGTAAGCAGAAAATTTAACGTATTTTTCAAACTGCAGGTGGTATTCATAGAGGTGCAAACAATCCCTTCAATATCATACGGCATCATAATCTTGTGCCGAACGTAAATGTTATTATGTACTTTGGGGATAATCATGATGTCTTAAGATTGTAAAATTGGAAAAACTCCTTTCAATGGGAAAACTTTACTCTCCGGGGTGAAAATTGGCCTCTGTTGAGGAAAATAAGGGATTTTTCTGATCTCTAAGTAGTCCAAAGAATCAGCCACCTCCTCCGAGCCACTCTGGGCTGAGCAGTAAATATTTGATACTTTTGAGAGAATTCTTAGGTGGTGTCGTTTAAAACTTGTTCTACCCTGGGAAAATCGATTAATCCCTCTATCCTTCATAGTCCCTGAAATTTTTGAAAAATTGTTTTAATTGGTGCAATGTTGCTCAGAATATGCGGACCTTGTTCAGTTTTACATATCTTGCATAGTTTCAAGTCCAGGTCACGTGAGGTCACGGAAATGCAGGTTCATTCTCAAGGGCCTACGCGATGTTAGTCGTCTTATTCGCTGCGCTTAATTAGAGGGCAATAATGTGGCACAGGCTGAGTCCTATCTTTGGTTCCAAGCTTCAAGGAACATTGCTTGGTGCCATGTGACCTCTGGAGCATGTGACATGGGTCATTGACCTCTAGTGACCCCGTGGCAGGTTTACAACCTCAGTACAACGGGTACGGTCCTATGGTCAGAATATACAGCTCGTTCCGTCCTGATGCGTCTAACTCACAAGTGTCGCCACGGGTGAGAAATGAGGAGGCCAGTCTTGTTACAATATTTTAGGATATGTCCTACTCTGACTGAAATTGGGTAATTTGGGTCATACAAGATCATGGCCATTGGCGGACGCAGGGGGAGGGGGGCATTCCGGCCATGGCCCCCAAAGCGCTGGAAGGGGGCCAAACTATCTTTTGCCCCCCAAACGCCGGATAAATTTTTGAAAAAGGCGTTGACACTAGGTCTGTAGAGCAAAAAAATCTTCGCTCCCACCCCCCCACCCCCCAGGAGGAGAGGCAGACATGAGTTTGGCCCCTCCCAAAACTTGGGTCTGCGTCCGCCCCTGATCATGGCCTAGGGTCGTCCAATTTCATTAAGTAATTTAAGCTACTGATAGTCAGCCATGAAGCTGCTACGCCTTTGAAAGTTTGTCAGTCAGGAGTCATCCAGGGTTGACTGTCACAAATATGTCACTGGCCTTTAAAGACCTGTACCAGTGTAATGCAATACCCGGATCTGTTGCCTTGATCATAATTCCCCGAACACATGGGTAAACCTCGGCTGGCTGGTTGGCCTTACAAGGTCCTTGAAGGTCATTTATCTGAAATTACCTTATCTGCAATTCAAAAGCGTTTGCAGAAAAATATAATCATATCGGAAGCCGTATTTGATGCTGCAGGTGCTCGTGTACTCGGGTTTGTGAAGACTTGCAACGTTATATTCTTTTACAGAGATCATTTCTTGACCCGCAACATTTTCGGAATGTCATTGCACGTACAGGAAACTTTCAATGCCTCCAGACATGTTCCTGTAACGTTTCGTTGCTAAAACCTGGTGCAAAAGCTCTTCCTGGCTGTTTTGTACTTGGTTTTAGCATGTCTGAGTAATATATATGTCACCTCCCAAAGTCATCAAGCGATTCAGTGTCATACCATCGGGATGCTCAGGTCACAAGCAGCATGCTGGCATGATTCTATCTTTATAGTTTCCAAATGGCTGGAGAAGGGGCCTAATCGACTCCTGGTAGGGGCGATGGAGGGTTAAGAGATAAAAGAGCATTGCATCTCTCAAAGGCAGCCAAACCGGATTGTTTCCTTTCATTCGGTATAATATAAAATTCTTATACCAAAGTTTGTCAGCATTGTGGTACACATCATCTCGATAATTTTTATCAATGATCACTATTATCAAACTTCATTTGTGGTGTCTCAGGTGAAACGCGCTAAATAAAAAGGATGTTTTCATTTTTCTCGGCATTTTATTGCCAGTTTCCGTACACATTGAGAGAGACATGCGTCCTCGTAACAGCGGCGAGTAAGACCCGGTCTTCCCAACGTAGTGGTGGAATCTGCGGCAACCAGAAGAACAGATATAGGATTTTTTTAAACTACCGCTTTTTCCCATTAAGGTGCGGATTACCCATTCAATATAGGATGGCGACCTAGTGTGGTACCCCACCCACCTATTCCCTGCGTTTGGGACAGTCATCTCCACTTTCCTAAAACTCCACAAACCTGTCTCTTTTCGGAGGAAACTTTCTTATCTCGAGGTAAACATTTGGGAATACATACATTCTCCACTTGGGAATGTAAATACTTTTTCTGACCGCTGCATTCAACGAATAGACGAATTCTCCTTAAGTATGTGCTGTTGTTCTGCTCATTGAACAACAGCGGTCCTGTTTTTCCCTCTGTCGCACGGCTTCGCCTATATCAGCTTTTTTAGACTGGCCTGCAGTGCTGGATCGAAACGAGTGGCTGAGGGGGGGACGCCCAAAATCGTGAAAAACATTAGTTAATCTTCGCCCGGGTGTGGGTCTTTTTAGACCCGCCTCGGGTTTTTCCGAAGTGACCAAAAAAACGGCGGCGCGCAGAGCTGCCAAACTTAGTCTACCGGTTTTTTCATCATTTTTAAATATTTCGTGAGAATTTTAGCTCAAGGTCATATCAGGTCAGGTCACCAGGCCAGGTGAAGGGACTTCACCTAAAAAATGCTTAGGACTGCATTACTAAAAGGAAGGTTAATCGATCAAGTTGAAACTCATACCACATATTCGGCTCACCAGGAGCTACAACATAGGTTTCGGGATTTTTGATATTAGTGACCTAAGGTCATGTGCAGAGCATGACCTCCCCATTGTAAATACACGGGGAAAATCACGAAATGAGCTTTTCTCAGTAAGTATGGATGGAATCAACTTCAAACATCGGTTACGACTTGCTCTTAGCCCATTTCTGAAGTTAATGCCAAAAATTTTGACTTGTGACCTTTGAAAGGTCACCTTAGGTCAAGTAAGCATTTTTGGTATTTTACTCGATAAATTTAGAATAAAGAAAGATATATCTTTTATTTTGTCACCGAAGTGTTTGTATAGTCACTGCAAGTCAATTGATATACATCATGACTATACCAAGTCAAGTTGGGTCAGACTGTTGACCTGGGTCGGGTCAAATTTTTAAATTTGACCTGGTATAGCAATATTATATATCATTACATTCTTATTGACCAGAGGATTGCAATGGTGCATCAACGATGGCTGCATCTTGCTTGGTTTGGAAGTTATTAGCGAAAAAGGAAACACCCTAATGCATGGTGTTTGGACATTCCCAAGCACATTCCCAATATTCAGTGACCTGTAGCTCCCCAGGCTTTGACCTAACCTGACAATTTTTACAACTGTAATAAAATAACAACTCAAGAGCTTTCGAATGGTGTTTAAAAATGTTTCTACCTATCATAGTATCTGAGATATATGAGGTTTTCTTAGTACACCTCATATTAGCGATTTTGACCTATTTTGACCTCTGGTGATCTTGATATTGACCTGACGAGAAAAATTACCTAAGTGTTTTTCGATATCATTTTTGAAGAGCTTTCAATTGCCGTGTTGCGCTTTTTCTAGCTCTCTTAGTTTCTTAGATCGTGGGGGTCTTGTTAAGCCCCCCATACCAGGGCGAAGGTGGCTCGTACCCGCCACCGGGGCAAGGGTTAAGACAGTGGGCAAACACCAAGGGCTTAGAGGGAAATATCATTTTGCCCGCCCCCTGGATCCGCCCCTGCTGCGCTGCATGATGTCGCTTGCAATTATACTGCGTCCCACACTGCAGCCTGCAGCTATACTGTGCCTCTAACCTGCAGCATAGTCTGCAGCATCTGGTGATCCAGGATCTCATTGGGGAGGGGGGGCGAGGGGATCGAGCATTCCTCATCGGATCAGCCTCTGGCTATACATTAACCCATCACCGCCTGGGAGGTGATCCGATCGGACCCCTCTGTTTTTGGCGAATGGTTCTGAGCCAATTCAAACGAGATGCACGTCACTCTGCTGCCTTTTACAGTGATGCATTCGACAACTTATGCTCGAAAATTGGCATCTAGTCAAGTCAGGTCAACGAGTTATGTCGTAATTTCTAAACCCATGTAAGCAGCTCCTGTGCTTGTACAATGAAGCTGCCAAAACTAGAGCGTAACGTTGGCTTGTAGAATAGCTAGATAAGTTTCTAAGTATCATTCAAAGCTGGTGAACCGAAAATCTGCATGGTGTCATCCGTATTAGGTCGGATCAATGCCAAGGTCTGCAGAGGTCACCAAAGGTTATGGTTCTTAAATTTTTTAGTCTATAGCGTTTGAAAGAGACAAGATACAGTCTTAAACCTCGTCCCGGTGGGGGTGTTTGAACACCCCCTCGAGTTTTTTCCACCGGCCCAAAAAATACGGCGGCGCGAAGCGCCGCTGTACTTTGCACACATTATCCTTGATTGATTCCGCAACTTTCCCCAAAATTTTAAGGTTGGGTCATCTCAGGTCAGATCACCAGTGCAGGTCAAGTGACCTCACCTAAAAAATGTTGAATGTGGCACAAATAAGAAATGGGTGAATCTATCAGATTGAAACTTGTACCGCATAATGGACCCACCAAATGCTACAACATATATTCTGGGATTTTTTATATCGATGACCTAAGGTCAAGTATGGACCATGAACTCTCCTTTTGAAATGCATGAGAAAAATAGAAATTGTGCTGTTATTGTGTAGATATTGCTGAGAATGCCTTCATATTATCCAAATCGTAGTATCCTGGGCCCCTTTCCAGGTTCATGCTGCAATTTTTGACCTGTAACCTTTGAGAGGTCATCTGGGGCTATTTAAGCAGTTTTCAGACTTAGTTAAATAACTTTGCATGAAATCATGATACAGCTTTTATTTTGATATTGCTTTCGGATTGCTATTGCAAGTCGATTTATATGCATATTGACTATGCTAGGTTAAAAAGTGACTTTGACCTGACCTGAGGTCAGGACCTTTTTATGTTTTGACCTAGTATGGTCATATTACTGGGCCACAGGGCCTATAAGTCTTGCGTGACAGTTAGACTGTGCCGCAAGGCTTAGCCTCCAGCTATACTGTGACGGAGGGCTTAAACCTGCAGCTATACTGTGCCGCAGAGCGTCGCCTGCAGTCATACTGTGCCGGAGGTCTTAGCCTGCAGCTATACTGTGCTGCAAGGTGCGCCATGGCTTTGCGCGGATGGTACCTCACGACAAGGCAGTCAGACGACTAACACGGAATTTTCTATCCCCTCCGACGGTCTGCCTCCCCGCATCTGGCTTTTTGGCCATCCGCCGTAACTTCAGCACCTTGAGAGTCGTCGTCATTTATCAGCAGAGGTGCAGAAACTTGCCAACTCGGCTACCGGAGTTTGTGACACATTTACGAAAATTGAGGTGCATAATTGTGACAAAATAGCGATCCTGAATGTATGGCTCAAAATCAAACCACATATTTTCGAAATAGAGAATGAAGCGTGTAGGGAATATTTTAACCCAGCAGCTCGGTTCTTCAATTGCACAGCGTACCATTAGTGATACAATATTGGTACTGTGTTCAGTTTCTACTAAAACGGGGACCCCCGCTGCAGAAAACCCGCAAACCGCTGTCACAGTTGCCAGATTTTAACATGCAGCCCAATGGTGCCGATTGTTAGTAGTTTGCAGAAAGTTGTCACCTAGATACCGGAAATGTGACAGTGAATTTTTTCGAGAAATCCACGATTGTGGGCATATTTAAGGCATTAACGATAACGCAGATACTTTATCAAGTACTTCTCTGTCCATTTTTCACGTCAAATCAGATTTACAGTTTGAGTCTCTTCGATTTAGCGGCCCCTATTTCTTCGAATTTAGTATTAAGTACGCCTAAAAGCTACTAATAAAAGTACTAAGTGAGTGAAAAAATAAACATAGCTGGGCAGCAATTCTACTTAAGCTGCGCAACAGCGACAACACAAGTTAGAAATGTTTATGTGATGTAGAGCCTGCCAAAAATTTAAACAGACCGGAAGCCACTTATTTTGAGGGTATATTTATTAGGTATATTTGAGATAAGTGCAGGCTAAAACTAGCTAGAATAAATATTGCTGCCCATGGCTTATCTAAGATGAATGTAGGCTATTGCAAGACTGATGCACTTTCCCATATCAAACTTGGGTTTTCATTCCTTGACCTGTTTGTGCCTTAGTTTATTTCTGCCGTAGATTGGTTAGATATATTTGGAGCTGGAGGAAGTTGGGAGAGTTGGCGCCAGCAACAGGCTGGCAACAACAGTGATTCAGGTGAGTTTTCATGATCAAATTATCATATCAATATTGTGCAGATAGCAAATGTGTGCTAATGCAGTCCTCCACAAAGTGTTAACACCCACACTGGAGAGGGGCCTGGAACTAACGTGCACTGGAGGGGGCCGAGTAGACCCCCTTCTCATCTCAGAAAATCACAGCAAATCGCAGAAAGAAATAGACTTCGAAAAACGCTGGTTGGGCACTGTTGCTTACTACCAGTGGTGGTAAGCAACGCACAGGACCTGAACTGCATGGAGTTAAAGCAGGATTTTGACTACACTGGATCTTTCTTTGGTATGTGAATTCCAATACCTCTGTACCTATTAGGCCAATAGACATAATTTTACATCAATGCAGGCTATTTGCCTCAGAGTTTTTACTGCAAGAAGGAATGACCAGGCAGGTGATGATCGTGAGTGGGATGCAAATTTTAAGCATTTGATGTGTTTATAAAAATGCTACCTAAGGTCCACTTAACCAACACATTTTAGGTAGATCCAAATACTATGTTGATATTGACATTGTTTTCCCTTTTGTTGATATGTGAGATGGAAGTTTAGTGGGGGGGAAGCTGTGGTTAGGGTTCCAAATTGTGTGTACATGTACGCTTCCATTCATAGATAGGTATGTTCCCAATAATGACTATTTTCATGATAATTGCTACATCTAATCATGTGGAAAGTACCGTAATTGGAAAAACTCCTTCCAAAAATGGAAACTTCTTCAAAAAGGGAAATGCATGTCATTGGGGGAATCTGCGGTCAGAGTTGCCAATAATAGTTATGACCCCAACACGGGAAAAATGACCCATAATTGGAAATTTTCCTTCCAAAAACAAAAACATGATTTATAAATGAAAACTCAGTTTACTACTTTCATACTATAATGGTTTGGTGCTAGAACCTTGTCTGCTGCAAAAAGTAAGGGACAGGTAGAGGACATTCAGCATATTGGAAATAGTATTCAAGTATACAATTATTATTTCCAGCTGTGTGTGACAGAGGAGGCACACGTCGCATTGAGTTTGTGACAGCCAGCATATTTTCTGCACCTCTGTTTATCAGGTTCGAGCTCTCCTTCCAGGGACCGCCCGTGACCGTTTGCAGGACGCACTACATGCTAGGCATCAAGGTGTTACTGGAATGCGCCTTCGCGGCGAACGCACTCTAATTTGGCCCAACATGAACTATACTAATACACCCCTGTCTCCATCCTGCTTTGGTAATTCTCGTATGTTCGGTCGACGCCACCGCGTCCGCGTGGGGAGGTCCCATCACCAAGCCCACGCGCAATAGTGCATCGCCTCCGTTGTTCCAGCGCCCACCAGGACCGCTCGTTGATCTCCGCTCGGAACACACGAAGGTCAATGAGCCGCCGTAATCCACCCATCATCTCCATAAAACCCAATAGCATGAATTGTAATTTACACCACATTCACTAGCGCTGCCCATTGGCATTGCCAGGGATAGCGGCGTAAATTACGTCGCATTTCTACAACTCATGCTGCAATGCTTATGAAACCGGGCCCTGGTTGTCAGTTCTTCGCTGGCAACGTCCCTCATCCCAGTGTGACGCCGTCCGATGTTCCCTGGTGTGTCGCAGTGCGATGTTCCCCGGTGTGTCGTGGTGTGATTTTGTCTGGTGTGTCG
Source organism: Lepas anatifera (assembly GCA_034440635.1). Taxonomy (NCBI): domain Eukaryota; kingdom Metazoa; phylum Arthropoda; class Thecostraca; family Lepadidae; genus Lepas; species Lepas anatifera. The sequence goes on from JAOTON010000213.1 coordinate 738,023, forward strand.
CGGTGCAATGTTGTCTGGTGTGTCATGGTGCATTTTTTTCCGGTGTGTCGTGGTGTGATATTCCCTGGTATATCGCAGTGCGATTTTCCCTGGTGTGTCGTGGTGTGATTTTACCTGGTTTGTGGCGGTGCGATGTTCCCTGGTGTGTCACGGTGCAATTTTTCCCTGGAGTGTCGCGGTGCATTTTTTTCGGTGTGTCCTTGGGATGTTCCCTGGTGTGTCACGGTACGATTTCCCCTGGTGTGTCGTAGTACATTTGTTATGTGTTGCGGTGCGTTTTTCCCTGGTCGGTCGTGGTGCGATGTTATGATTTTCCCTCATAGGCGGATCGACTTCACTTGGATGCTTCCCTTCCCACACGCCCATTCCCCGTAGAATATGTGTAAGTGTAGGTCAAATTACATCAATATTGTTAGGGTACTTTAACCATTTATAATTATAACATGATTTGGCCTTCACTTACACATTTCTCTGTCGGTTTCGATCTAAACTCAACATTCCTAAAATATCTTGGCAAGCGGACGTTATACTTTGGCGCCAGGAGTGTGGATTTTTGAACATCATTGGGGTGTCCAAAGTTGAGGAAGCAAAATTTAATGACCACCATATGAAAGGAGATAGCATAATATTTTATTTGTTTTAGCCATCATACAGTCCTTTTAAATCCTGAAAATGATGAACAATAAAAACTTAAACTGCATTCTGACTTTAACTCGATATTTCATCCCGGGTGCCGGGACAGTCGTAAAAATATATAAGTTTACAGCCCTGCATGGTACCGCTCATTAAAATCCATGCAAAAACCCACTACTGCTTTATTTTGGAGACCGTACAACTACTGCTTCCACTAACATATGCCGTGCTATAAATATTTCACAATAAGATTTTAAACATTTTGAGCATGCTAAAAACAGCTGTTAAAAAATGTTGCCGCCCGAAATAATTTAATCAACGTTGCTAGATGTTTCATTATTGTCCTCTCCCATCCTCATATCAAAATTCAAGTACGCTGTATTGTTTCGGTCAATCATGAATTCTGAATCTGAATTAGTATTTGGAAATTGTGAATTAGTACGCTGTATGAATTTTGATCAGTTCGGAAATTTTGACCTAAAAAATCAACATCTACCGACAAAAGAATTATTTCGCTGGGATTCGCCCTTCTAATGCTTGACGCTACTTGTGAGATCACCCAATGCCTCAATTCCACCAAACTAGGTATAATGCGAATGCTAAGAGTTGAACGTCTTGATCTTACAACGGTACATAGCTTTTAACAAATAATGATAATAATAAACAATAGCTAACTAGGAACGGCGACGTCACCCGGGAGATTAGAAGCAGAGTATTATAGCATACAAACCAATTTTTATAGGCCTAAAGATAGAAGGTCCGACAATCACGGTTAGACGGCCGTGCACAGTGGCTTCTGGCTGCCTGGAGGCCGAGTGGCGGTGACATCGAAAGGATGTGGTAACTGGCAGGGGAATGGCGTATGCTAAAGGAATACAGTGATGCTCATGCCATTAGAATATACATACTTATCAGTTAATTCCACCGGGCATATTGTGCTTTGCCTTCAATCCCCCTTTACACGATCATAACTACTTATCTCTCATCCTCAAATTTTCATTTAAGCGGTTTAAACGCCTAGTGTTGCATGCGCATGACATGTCAGATAAGCGCGTATGTCACATACACCGTGTGTGTTCTATTACTGATAAGTGTGTCAATTTTAAAAAGCTGCATCATCTACCCTGATGCCGAAAAATGCTATGGGCTCGAAATCGGTGCCTGCAATTGTGTTCGCCAAGCATACTCGTGTACCCAACTTGTTTAATGAACCCGCACTCATGTTTTGTAGTGTTATTGTCACTGCATATTGCACAAACACCTAATCCTTATATCCACCCACTTGCACAGAATGTCCCCTACACCGATCTCCTCTCTCAGTCTTACACCAGGCACAACGACCACCATTTTTAACACCGCACATGTAGGAATTACAATCCACCCGCGACCCCTCCCCACCGAGGCTTGAACTTGGCGTCAGCGGCGCCCAGAGTGACCTCTGTGACCTCTTTGCCCGCAGACAATCGCGGCTGCCGGCGAATGGCGGCCGCTGATTGGTGGAGACGCGTTCACTTGTATCGCGAGAAATTCAGCGGAAATTTATCCATGAAAATGATAGAGCTTTAAAATATGAACCAGGGGATGTAATACCATTATGTTTTTCAAACATTTCTAGCCATATATTGCACTCTATTGGCGTTATTATTTGTCACACCATTCGAGGCTGCTCTTCGGTACAGGCGAGACGGCGGCAGTCAGCACAGGCTAGCCGGCGGCCGAGTTCGCTGAAGTCGGAAGTGTCGCGATGAGTTTCTGCCGAGTGGAGAGGATTGGGGCCCGGTCCTAAGGTAAACAGGGGAAGGAGAGAGACGTTCATAAATATAAAACGTAACCGTCGGACGAGTTATAGGGAGTGAGGACTAATAGGGAGCGCTGCCGAAGTATAACCAGATAATATACCAGAAGAGGGAAACACATGCTGCTTTACTTCGTTTTGGATGGTAAAAAGGCGCGAAATCTAACCCGGGGCTGGAAACATCATCGATGTCTATTGTCCATTATGTCTGGGGCCTTCCGTTGTTTGATGAAATATTAAGTCGTAGGTCAGATGCAGAATGTCACTATAACGCTGTGGAACAGGTATTTGTTGAAAATTTCCTTTATTTACTCACTTTATAAGGACTTTGCTTCATCTTTTGGTGGGGGTGCCCAAATCACCATTGGGGGTGCCCAGCACATCATTGGAGGTGCCGAGGCACCCCCAAAGAGATAGAAATCCACACCCCTGTTTGGCGCTCTCTGATAGGTCACTCATTACGAATTGACGCCCCTTGTTCAAAATGTCCCCCAGGCCCGAGTGGAGGCCTCCTCGGACCCGAAGGGCGCCTCCTTGGCCAGAGGGATCCTCTCATCTAAAATCCTGGTCCCGCCTATAAGTGCTCTCTTTACATTACTTATGGGAAAATATGCAGGTCTAGGGGGGATTGAGCCCATGTTAATCCATGCTGTCCCATCTGAGGATTATTAATGAAGCCATGAGGACACCCGGCCCTCTGCGTGAACGTTAAACTTATGCAAGCTTAACGTATTTAGTAAAGTGCTTGGCCGCTATTCGGGTGTGCAGACTACTTTTTTATTTTGGTGTATTCCTGGTCGGTGAAGCAGTTTCAGCAGCATACCCTCTTGCTTCTGCACTCGTTTTCGTGAGGGCATATCTGAGCATAAACAGGGACATATCCAGGGGAAATGATAACAAGTCATTTGCCCGTTTGATATTCTGACTTTTTCCCGTTAAAAAAACAGCATGATTTTCACGATGTTGGGCTCCGTTGACCTCCCCAAAAACCAATGCCCTAGATCTGGCACTGCGCATAAATGTACCCAGTTTTTGCACAACTATTTCCTGACATGTGTGCTTGTGACCCCTGACCTGATTTTTTTGCAGTGCGTTGGCTTTTTCAGTAAACCGGATGCCAATGGAAGACCTGGTTTGAAATGCCTGATGAGCTAGCCTGCAGTCATACTTTGCCGCAAGGTAGCTACCGCTCCCGGGGACGTTATTGTGGTTTGCCTGATTTTGTAACATAAATGACAGATTTGAGCCACAAAGATGCTGAATGCCACAACGACCCTCTTCTAGTAGAGAAAATTGGTTAATCTTGTGCACCTCAGCATAGTTCCAGTTTTTATATGTTCTTGAATTTTTTGTCTTTTTTAGCTTTTTCAAGCAAAATACATTAGAGATTTGTTTGTCTGTGAAACTACATCCACCAGTTTCCTTCTCTTCACTGTCTGTATAATTATTTGAAAAGGTTGACATCCTAGGTCTAACGTCTGACACTTTTTGGGACAAAATGTTTTCTTATTTTTAGCCTCGATGGCTGATTTAAATAAGCATCCCGAACCCTTCTATTTCTCAAATTAGCCCGTGTTTCTGATGCCACAAGCCTCATAGTTCAATCACAAAACGGGGATATGTGGCTCAGTGGTAAAGTACCTGCCCTCTGAGGGTTCGAGTCCCGGCAGAGCTTTTGAAGAAGTTGATTAGATTCCCCAAATCCCTCCCAACAGGATGAGAGCTAGGGAGGCCGTATGACCCTGACAGTTAGTGCGTTGTTAAACCCAAACGATCATTTAGGCGTGTGAAAATGGTTGTCTTTTGTGTTATATTCATGCTCAGGACTGGAGATCTCTTCTCGACTCAGGGGAAGGTTTCTTGGGGGTTAACATTGGCACAGCAATACAAGCCCTATATAAAGTCTACAAGAGGCCCGAAATCCAGGGGGTCCTGACCCCCCCCCACGCCCAGGATCTCCACCCATCTCCATACTAGATACTTTCTTCCCGACTTTTTCTGAAACTAAAATTTCGTAATTTTGCAATATTTTAGTTTGCAAAGATTGCGAAGAATGTTATCTAAAAGATTGCAACTGAACAGCGCGCCATGTTATATCACATATATTTTCAATATTTAAGAGAAATTCATTCAATTCATGCATTTTTGCTTCCTATTTTCCCCAGTATTCCGTCGACATTGTGATTTTATTATATTTTTATTCTTAAAGAAATACATCGCGAATTTGCTCCACCGTTAAAACTACATCCACCTCAACCTTCCACTCAAGTTTATGAAAACGCTGAAATCCAACGACTTACCCTTTGGGATTTTTTTCAAGTTCGAATGCTTTTCTCTAACTTTTAAACTCGAATGGTGGAGTTGAATCACAAAAAGCATGTTGTTCATGCCTGAAATTGACCCAATATCTACATGAACTCTACTCAGATGCTGCATCTTGGTAAAATGTTGTTTTTCGCTTCAATTTATCCTAGCCTTTTGTTTAGATTTTTCTGAAAATCTCTATATTTTTCTACTCTGTCGATAGTACGCTATATAGTAATCCAGGGTTTCGATCGGGAAGCAGGTGGGGGGGGAGGAGGTGGGCTTTTGGTCGGGGGAGCCATTTTCGAACAGCATAATCTATCAGGGCGCCAAAATTTATCACCGGGACACCGATACTCACATCCTGAGGGCAAGAGTGGAAAGCCACCTAACAGGGGGTGCTGAGGCTTGATCGGGGGGGACCGGTACGTGTCCCATGCCTCCTGGGATCCGCCTATGCTGTGAGCCTAGCCAGAAGGGTGTAAAAACGTTCACATCCAAAGACCAGCCCCATCCAAAGGTTAAAGACGTCGAAAATGTTGTCTAATCTAACCTGAAAAGTAGGGTTAATCCCTATCAGAGCCCTGGATACTTGCTTAAAATTTAAACCCAGTTTGAATTTTTTCGCCTTTGAAAATTGTTTTTTAGTTATCCAACGTAGCTTTTTTGCTTTATATTTTCTTTTAGAAAAAAACGTTGCGAATTCTTCGTTGATATAATTGCATTGGCGGACGCAGGGGGAGACATTCCGCCCATGGTCCCCTCAAGCTTCTTCACATTCCGCCTATGGTCCCCGTGTCTTCTTCAGGGAGCAAGTTTTGAATTTGAAAGTCATTGATAGCAATGATTTTTAAATTCAATTTGAATTTAGGGCGAACAGCAAGCAGGTACACGTGAAAACAATGTTTAACATCTCGCGAAGGATACAGTGTGATGAGTTACCTACAAAAAGAGACATTTAAAAACTACAGGATACAGAAACTAAACACAAATAAAAGCACAGTATGCAACAAAACTATGGATGTAACAGTGAGTAAAAACAATTTTCAGCGATGGATGTGTGGTGGTGTGGCGAGTGTTTATGCGTGGTGGCTTGGTCTTAAGTGGTATAAGTGTATGTGTATGGTACTGGTTGTAGGAGGCGCCACGAGGAGAATTGCTTATTTATTTGTGGTCTGCGGTTTCGGATTTCTATTGATTCTTTAATTTTGCATTCTGCCGAGTCTTTACAAACATGAATAATTTTTATTGCGAAGTCCTTGTCTGTGATGCGTGTAGTGGGGTGATGTGATATGGCGTGTTCTCCTAGATACTTACCCTTTTCTTTTCTCCTAGCGTGTCCTAAATGTTCCATGAAGCGGGTACGGATTTGGCGAGTTGTTTCCCCTATATAAAACATGTTGCAAAGTAGGCATGTGATAAGGTATACTGTATTTTTAAAATATCTATTGTAATACAGCAGGCTGCATGTATGATGACTATGGGAACACGATCAATTCAACTCTCCGCATCGACCAGCGCAACACTCACCACAAGACAGCCAGTGGCGTATTCAGGACTTCATTTGAGGGGGTGGAGGGGGCGGCTGGGGCTCGAGCCTCCTCCGCTATTGCCTCGGATCAGTCTCTGTCTACGTATTTAGTATAGGTACTCTGACATCTCGGGGGAGTGGGCTGGAGCTCCTAGCCCCCCCTGCATCCGCCACTGCACACGACTATGGGTCGGCGCTGCATATTCGCATACGTACATATCAACCGTGCATCAGACACCAATCTGCCTTGCAAGGCTCCTGGACCAGGAAACGACACGCGATGGCAAGAGGGGGGGGGTGATGGGTGCCAGCTCACGTAACGATTATTTCCTCGCAAACAGTAGGGTTTCTGACTAACAAAACAACCGGCCAGAATTCGGCATATTCTGCATAATGATTAGACTACATGATTCAATAGAGGCACCAAATCTCTTTCCATATCGGTCAGGAAAGCCTCATTCTCGCTCTGACACTCCCCAGCCTTACCAACACAACCAACACGCAACAACACTTGATGCTGTCCCACCTCACCACCGGGGATGTCTCCATCTCTGCAATACTGGCAACAGAGGCGATTCACGACTCCTGTGTCGCACAGCGGCGGCTGTCCGGTATCACATAATACTGAAGACAGAGCTTCAACTAGAGATGCACCACAATGTCCACCTCACCATCGTCTCCTTCGGGTCGAGGTTCAGGCGGTGAGCGCTGCTTCACAGCCCTCTCACAGTCACCACCTCACACCGATCACCTGATCACTGTGGCCCGCTTGGACGATCGTCACTACTTCACATTTCATGCTCACTTTTTCCGCTCCCACCTCTAAGAAACGTTTCAGCTGTCCGTTTGCGGCACCACGATAACGTTCACGCCGTTTGTGCTCAAGATGCCACCTAGCGGTGTTCCGAACACTCGTGATTAGTGGCACAGAAAAGAGGGCGCTGGGGTTCCGGCAGTGGCGGACGTCTTCTGGCTCCATCGCTGGTTGACAACTCGCCGAAGACTGAAGGTTGTTGTTTTTGGGGCTTATCGACGCACCAACTGCCAGGGTCATATGGCGTCGCCAACTCTTGCCCTGTTGGAAGGGTTTCTCGGGAGCCAGCTTGCTCCTTGTTCAGGGAAGCCGCCGGCCCTTGAACCCGGGTCGGCTGCGTGGCAAACAGCTACGCTGACCACTCCACCACCGCGCCCCCCAAGACTGAAGGTTGAAGACCGAAGACTGGTACCTGGGCGGTTGGAGGTACTCGAGAGTGACGAGACAGCATGTTCATGCCAGGTCTGCGACAGAGAGAACCAGGGGTTACAATACGTAACGATAACATGTAGCGCGCCCATGACAAACATACACGTTCCTGAATCTGTCACGGCTCAGAGTCCGCTTTTCGGCACTGACTCAGTCCGGCCCGACACTGCGTGAGCGTTTCTGAGCCCTTTCCCTCGGACCCTGTTGTATCAATGTTTACCTCCGGTAGCAGCCATGGATCTACCGAGGAGGCATGGTAGGTTTCAAACTGATCGAAATGGCCGGCAGCTTCATTCAGCCGTGCGAGAATCCTGAGCCCAGAGGGCCGCGCTGGAGCTCGGATACCGCCGGACCGGAGCTACGACACTTCCGAGAGAAGCTTCGGGTGGGCTGGGTGGGAGGGAAACTGGTTGAGCGTTAACGCGTATTTCATTGTGAAAATGCGTCCACATAGTGGGAGAGACATCTCAGTTGTGTAAATGTAAACCAACAGGCTACAGACTGCGAAAGGCTCCTGAAATTGTCCTCACAACATGGTGGATAATTGTGTGGAATACCTTTTTGTCACTCGTTGCTGATTCATAAACAATGCACCCATATTGTGACTTCAATCTGACTAATGATCTATTTAGTATCAACAGTTTTGCGATCAGCTCCAGACGTCATGCTGGTTAGGACTTCAAAATCGCAAGGCCTTATAACACCTCTCTGGCCTGGTTGAATTGTCCATCATAGGTCAATCTTAGGTAAAAGGAGTAAGCCCAAGAAGCAAGCCTCTTTTACGACGTTAATTATTTGTCCATATAGAGTGAGGACAGGATTTTCGCACTGGTTCTTTTTCTGACAAAAAATGGACGCATTGTTTTTTTCAGTCGAAAACTGTAACTAGCTTTTCGCACTCCAGCGTTGTAGTTTCTCCAGCCCGATCTGTAGCTGCCCCTGCGCAAAAGTAGTAGTTGAGGATGCGATCCACATTCCAAGTCATCCACAAACTGTGCACTGTTAATATTTGAAGATCATCTGATGAAGATTGTTGGGGCTCAACGACGCATCAACTGTCAGAACTGTACATCACCAATTCCCATCCTGTTGGGAGGGATTTGGGGGATCAGACCAACTTATTCAGAGGTTCCGCCAGACTTAAATAAACCCGGCACCTGAGGCTCATCAGACTTTGATGTAATCAACTGAGTCACTGATCCCTTTAAGAGGCAGATAATCGGCAACGTATTTATAGCAAAACAAAAACGGATAATAAATATCACACTTCCCTCAGCCGTGACGTATTCCTGAATGTGTTGTTTTGACAATGTGTCACCTTCTCCAAACCGGGAACGTCGATGTTTCAAGAAATAAGAAACAAGCCAACCCTTACGGCCTCGTATATCAAGTCTGAAAAACGTTTGCAAAATACCGCGCCTCCTCACCTAACTGTGCAGCATCGAGAGTGAGTAGATGGTCAGGCATGCTTCGGTTTTTCCGAAAGCGACTTTGAATATTACCCAAAAAAGTTCATTGCTTTCTAAAACCCATATAAGACGAGGGTTCACCATTATTTGGAAACATCAATTTAGATCATTATTTCGAAAAAACTTTTCGATACAAGATCTCAGTGAAAAAGGAGAATAGTTAACCGGAATGTCACCAACCTTTCCCGGTTTCAGAATGAGGATACTTATCGCCTCCTGCCAAAGCTTCAGAAAGCCGTTTTCAGTCCAGATCAGATTAAATCTAGAAAGGACGGAGACGAGAATACAATCAGGACGGTGTCTCTACATTGAGTCGGCAATCAGATCCTGGTGACACATATCTGCTTTTACCCAGAACATTCCTCAATTCGCGCAGAATCAACAGCACGGTATACGTGTCTGTCGTCACCGCCAACGTTTGTAGGTATTACCTCCTTTCGACTCCGGAAGCGCTGAAACTCAGGGTTCTTTATGGCTGTACTGCACTCCTATTTCTACACGTGTCGCCATTGTATTTGCAACCACCTGCGGATCTATGATTTTAATGTTATTTTCTATTAGGACCGGGACAGGTGTAGAAATGCACTCCCCGTGAATATTCTGAACTCAGTTCCACACCTGTGTTGAAGGAGTGGAGTTATTTATAGTGCTTATATAAGATATTCACCAACTTTACCTATAATTTAAAACGGCTCGGCCGGCGAAAGCTCTGGCCCGTCTGAAAAGGTTCAGGTTGTGATTTGTCGTACGCTTCTTAAAACTCGAGAAGCTCGTTCCATTTTTAAATGAGCTTCTCTTCACTCACAGCTCCGATATGTTTAGCTTTCTATTCATTTTGATGATTGACTATTAAAGCTGATGGTTGGCTATTTTTTAAGCATAATGGACAGTCTGCGGGTATAATACTGATCAGCGGTCAAACGTGCTAAATCAAGTCCAATATTTCAACTCACTGCATTGGGAACACCTATGGATGGTATCCTTTGTCCTTGCTTTATACACTTGTGAGGCAAACTAATACCGTCCCTGAAACGTGACGTCCATGAGCTACTTTTTGTCCCGAGACCGTCTCTGGGAATAGCTATCGACGTTGTTCAAAATTATGTAAAAGCAAAGTGGAGTCAAACACGATCTTTTTACAATCTGTGGTAGGCTGATGATTATATGTGTTTTTAGAAGCATCGCCACTCCCTTGTTCTTGGAAGTTTTGTTTTGCCCTAATCACAAATATGATGGATATCCCTTCTTCCCTGGACCCCTAACTGCTTCCTCGAACAAATATTTTCCATTTAACGCGTCACAATCCCGATTCGGAGCTCACATAAAATCCCGGTCAATATGAGCCAGACCCCATACATGGACATTTTTTAAGTGCCAAGACGCTCTTTCGTTCCATTTTTTTCTTCAAGAAACGTGATGATTTTTAAATCAATCATAGGTGACGAAATTATAAAACGATGTCTTCTGACAACCACCACATTACAACAGGTGCAACACTAAAACTTAGGTTTGGCACCAGCGACACCATCAATCAACATTGCAAAACCCTTATCCGGTTCATAATATAAAAACTGGTAGAGTGTTTTGATGTCTTCTCAACTGGGTATTAGAGCTACCGAGGCACCCCTCTGAAATAAGGCGACATCCCTGATCGACGTTAATGGTCAAAACAAGACACCGTCCAAAATACTATTCAATACTTCAAAAGAGACCAGTATTCAAATTTCCACCCACATCTCGTGAGAACGCCCACCTCCTCTCGAAAACCCACCTTCTCTCTTCCTCCTCTCCCGCTCTCTCCAATCCGCCCGCATCGGCTCCTCTGCCTCCTGCTCCTGCTCCTGCGCTCTCTCCGCCGCCAGCTGAGCCGCCCGCTGTTTCAGAGGCGTCACCCGGTACTGACGGGTGGGGTACGTCTCCTCCTCGGCCTCCACCTCCGACAGCCACACGGGGTACCGCAGGAAGAAGTTGCGCGCCCCGGAGGAGAAGGATTCCCGCCGTGCGGCCGCTGGCACCTTCTGGTCCCGCTCCTGTAGAGGGGAGGGTGGCAGGTTTAGGGGTTAGCAGTGCTATTCCTCCTTAACTCTCAGCAGCATACTACACACCAGCCAAATATTAGCCTTGTTTGTAGTGCTATACCATCCACCATTTACCACGCGATGGACTCTACATTTTCTTGCATAAACCCTTTGTCTAAGTTACTAATTGGAATTTAAACGACAGAAAAAAACTTTAAATAATCACCTTCTAATAAATACTTACTAAACATACCACTTCCCGACCCTAAATTCTCCCACCTATCTCTAAAGGCATACACAGAGGCCATGGATCCCTGCTCAGAACAACTCCCGGTCAGCCGCTGCCGTTGGCCTGTTATCACTGGTTGGGGCTGATACGGTTCCCATGGGTGTACGTGATGAAGTGTGACCCGAGGTACTGTGATAGAGGGGCTGCCATTTAACCCCAGTCAGACATTTGCTTCGATGTCAGTGGATGTAAGGCGATCTGTACTACGAAATGATTTCGGCAATTCGTGCTAAACCTATTCGTGCTAAACCTAGCTTCAAACTGTCTCCACAGGTTATCAAAACAGACAAGCTAGTTAACAAAATCGATTGGCTTCAGCGTTAAGTAGCTCTCACCGTTATCATTAGTGCATATCGGGTACATATGTATATGATAACAAACGAGTCCATCTATGTACCAGAAGTCATTGAACACACACAAGAACAGAGAGCGCCCAATGAGGTGTACCATTCTATCCAGACACCCCCTTCTCCACCTCTCACCCCCCCTGCTCCCACCTTGTTCTGCGTCCCACCTTGTCTATGAGCAGCTGCCGCAGACTGAGTCGCAGCTCCTCCAGCAGAGTCAGCGCGCGTCGGTCAGGGGCCACCTGGTGCTTCACGAAAGCCTCCATCGCCAGCAGAGCCAGACGCGGGTGGGAAGCGCGCGCCGCCGCCCTCAACAGGGTCGTCAGCATCTCCACATTCGGCCTGGACACGAGGAGAGTAATTGAGAGGGTAGGAAGGAGATATAAAATAGGACTTGCATCTAGGTGTGGGGGAAGGGGGCGGGGATTAACGAAAAAATTTCAAGCGAGTGATTGAATAAAACTAATTCCAGAGAACCATTGAAGAGAAAATGTATGTTTTAGTGCTGTTTCATGAGACATGATTTGTTTGATTCCTTGATCTTCGGATAGAATACATTAAGATTAATGCTGAGCCCTGGTATATTTTTCTACTTGACTTGATCCCCCTTATGTGCGGAAAAAGTCCATAGAGTACAGGGAAGAAAAACGAACATTCGGAACTGAAGTGAGTGAAAAATTTAGAGCTGGGTCATGACAGGTGAGTGGAAAATTAAGCTTGCGTGGTTGCAGGTCTCCACCCAAAACATAGGGTTATGAGGCACTGGCCACTTCATACAGCTATGCGTCATTCATAGCCCCTCTAACCAATGGTTCAGCACGCCAGCGCCCTCTATTCCTTCAATACTTCTCAAACCCTCCACAGATGTCACTAGCCACCATTGCACACCGACACCGCCCCGACCCCCGCATCCTCCATACTCACCGGACATCGTTCTTCTCCAGCCGGGCGAAGAAGGCGTTGGCGTCGCGGCAGTTCCGAACAGACATTGCCAGACAGCCGTAGGTGGCCACGTCAGGCTGTACGTCCTTCTCCTGCATCCTTGTCACCAACGCCTGTCGCACACGCGGCCGCTGACGCACAGGTCGGGGCAGGAGGGGACGTGACCCCCAAAATCGAGGAATTTTGACCAGCTTAGATAAATACACCGTGTTTAATGATTTCTCCCGATTTGTCCTCCCCCGCAAACGATGATTCTGCGTCCGCCTCTGCGCTGACACACTGAGCAGGGACGGGGGTCGGGACTTACCGCGACGCAGGGGCGTTCAGCTAATATGTAGGATACATAGAGGTCGATGCTGGAGGAGGAAGGGAGGGGGCGTATCTCCCGACAGGTCAGCGAGGAGATTGTCCCCCCTTCCCCAAAGGTCAATGACTTTCGCGTGTTCTCATGCCTTCTCACCCTTTCGTTGCGCAAATACTCCCAGATTAATTTGCGTTGCACTGCCTTGGTAACTTTCTCCAGGACTACTATTGAGCTCTGGCTTCACCGCTCACGCACCCATCCACCCTTTACCCTAGGTCGGGGTCTAACCCCTCCCCCAAAAACCGTGGCAACGGGCGACACACCCGGTGGTACATTTGCTATAACAGCGATTGAGTTCTCTACTACGGGGAGTTCTATAAAACAATTACTATTTCGGCTTATCTCGAACAACGCACTATGAAAAATACAATGGCCTTAAATCAGCTAAATGACTGTAATTGTGAACATGCTGAACATATTTTCCTGTACAATCCAAAGCGTAAAAACCCGTTGACTATCTCGTGACCGGTCATTGCCGCCGGCCGACGTCAAAAAGGACATAACTACCGCAAAGAACCTCCAGCGGACACACCAAAACGACTGAGCCCCTCAGTGGTAGTGGCGCGGGTACTGGTACATGCTCCCTTGCTTGAACTTCATAAATATTTGATTCAGGCTCCTTGGTGACCGAACGAAGAACAGTGAGCGCACAGTGTTAATGTGTGTATAAAGAAACAGCCCTGATTGTGTGTTATGAGTCTGAGAGCGGTGATGTGATTTAAGTATTTTGCGCCCATCTCGTACGGTACGGTACGAATCGTACCACGTGATAATTGCGTTTTGTTGAAAAAATAAATTCTCTCTCTCTCTCTCTCTCTCAGCCGGGGGTTGCCATAATATAGCCTGTTTGATGCAATTTCTATCCTGTACTGGACGTCCGTTCTGACCTTGTTCTTGCAAAATTGTATGCCATTGTTTAATGACAGCAAAACCAGGAAAGACCAAGTGTCAAACGGTGGATAGATAACATGAGCGAGATAGCAAGCTAACATTTCCGTTTCCTGTGCAATCTCCGGGCTTATCGCACTTGGATTCGCCCGGGTGTTTCAATTGCTGTTTCAAGGCGAGCATCAACGGTCCCTACACGATAAGATCAACTTGTTGCATTCAGGGGCTTGCACAAAGAAGCTTGGAAATCAAGAAGAAATACATATCTCTAGGAGCGAAAAAATAGAGAAAACACACTCAGTTATGCTTCTGTCTTTGTACAATACATCGGACAAAAATAGAAACATGTGAGCTTACTTTAATACGGGAAACCCAGTGTCCGTGAAAAAGCTACATTATTCTACACATTATATTGCTATGCACTGAAGCGCACGAACAAAGTAAAAATGCATTACGACAGCAGCAACGGACTTTTTGCACTTCTCAGCTTGTGTGAATTGAGCTGTGACTCATAGCGTTCAGCACCTTACCACATGACAATATTTAAACGGCTGCAGGGCTTCACAAGTTCACACAATCGACTGGTACACTAAATATCACGCATGTAACTACTTTCCTCATGTGCTATAAGCCAAGGCTGGAGATCTCTTCTCGACCTAGGGCGGGGGGGGTGGGTCCTGGACGGGTTAACGCTGGGATGGCAGCACAAGCACTCTACAAAGCCTATGTGAGACCCAAATCTCGACCAGGTGGGGGGTCCCGACCCCAGCAACCGACTTAGGATCTCCAACCATGCTCCGAGCTATGGAAAAATACTAGCAGAAAGCTTATAACAGCGGTGAAAGTCAGGCAAGAAATAGAGCCATGTCAGAAATGGAGACGTATCTCTCCTATCTAAACATCCACACATCCGGCCGGGGCTGCGGCTCACCTCCACAGTGTGGTGTTGCCGGCCGCTACAGCGCTTCTTGATGAGCTGGTTGAAGAAGCCGACGTCCGCGGCCACCCCCGCCGCGTCCATCGTCCTCATCAAGGACTGCCCACACAACCCCAGCGGGGGATGTCACACAACGTCACGGCAGTAGAGCGAGGGTTCCCCAGAGAGCCTGCTTCGAGATCGGTTACATTTGGCTCCGGGCTTACGTTCGTTCGCCGAGAAGGTATCAACAATCACTATGTTGTTGACTTCACCTGTAATTGGACTTCCTATGACCTGTTGGTGATAAATAAAGACACAAGATGTTAGCAAAATTTTTCTCAGACTACGGCCAACATACAAAAGTCGTCTCCAACTACATAGTTTCCCAAATCAGTAGCTGGTGCACTTCTAGCTGTCCAGGTTCCCTTATCACGGAGGGCGTACTGAGCGTCACGATTCTGTTGCACGCCAATGCAGCAGCCGACATGAATCAATGGCACATGATGGATGACGTCACAGGGTTCGAATAGTGGCGTCACTGTCGTACTGTTCTCGGAGCACGCTCCAGCCTACAGGGTTCGACCGGAACCAGCAGTGCCGCAAAACAGGGCGGCCAGGGAGTAAATGCTTAATACTACCGCGGTGCAATGCAACAAGAAATTAGATGTCGTTTCTTCAGCTCGTCGACGGCTTCTGATTGCCAATCTTGTTGCAGCGAGGCAGACCTTTTCAATAAAATCATTGGCCAAGAGCACTGGACAAACCTCGCTGGTAACGGGCGGAGTCCTGATCACGGCAAAAAGTCATGCTTTTTATCCAACTAGTGCACGTTGTACGTAAAAAAATAACACCAGCTAGAGCTTCGGGTACCATTTTGGAAGAGCAAACCCATAAATTTTTATCTTACGATAAACAGCAGCACTGACGTAAACACGGGTCTGAAGCCATTCACAGCACAGGGGAATCTACAAAAACGTCAGTGGATCTAACACTTTAACTCGACAAGCTGGGACAGGGAGCAGCGGCGCTAGTTTGAGAACCACCGGCCGAGAACCGCCGCTACAACGCTCAATACTTGTGATGAAAACATCTCCCTGGAAAACCAATGCTGATACTGGTTGCAGACATTCTAATGAGAAAACAGGATGCCGCAGAAACACGGTATCTAGTAAGACAGCAAGGCTAGGTCTAGGAACTCCTTCGGGTAGGCGGGTGTAGCTCAGGGACCCGTTTTCTCACCTGGGAGATGCATTGTACAATGTTTTGTTCTTATTGTTCTTTCGGGCCGTAAAATTTGGCAAACCACAAAAATGTGCCAACTCATAAAATCGGACAAACTTGAGACCAGCTGTGGGTGGGACTTCTGGTCCAAGCCCAGCGTCCTTTGATTCAACATGCTAGAAAACCAGTTTTAATTAAGCCAGCATCCATTTCAGAACACTTACAGGAGCTCTGAGACCAGCGGTTGGGGCTAATTTAAAACAGCCGCTGGGACATCCAAGAGAAGAATCGTGGTTAGCATTATGCGACCTTCTCCCTCATACCGAGCCTAGAGTCAAGGGCGTCGCCGAGAATGTTTTGGCAGACGGGCCGGATAAATGATGGAAACCTATATTCATATGTCTCTGTGTTCGGTGGGTTAGGTAAGGAAGTACGATACTTTTAGCGTAATAAACATGGCTACAGTTTCATCAAAACAGCAAAAAGGAACATTTTCGTTCCAAAAATCTACATCTATTAACGATATGCCCAGCCAAGAGTGGAGGGGAGGGGCTCCACGTTTCAAGAGCAGATGGGACATGCCGCCGTGTGGTGAGGCACCTACCTGGAGCGTACCTATCGATATAAAAGGACAGGTTTCAATTACTACAATGAAAAGTACAGCCACACATATATCGAGAAATGTAAAATTTCCAGAGACACGACGAATACGGCAGCTGTTATATTCTCTAGGAACTAAAGCAAACCAAGTGGTCTTCTGACCCGAACAATCACATTTCACAACTACTCGGCATTAAATACAGGCTGTCCAAACCCACCTCCTCCTGATGCAGATCGTGCGGCAGCGCCTTCAGCAGCAGCGAGAAGGTCTTGATGTCCGGCTGAACACCGTCTGAAGCCATTGTGCGCAAAACACCCACCCATCCACCCATCAGACCCACCCTGTGGGACACCGCCACTCACATCATCATCATCATCATCATCATCATCATCATCATCATCATCATCATCATCATCATCATCATCATCATCATCATCATCATCATCATCATCATCATCATCATCATCAAGATGACACTTAGCAAGTCCCTCACTGCGTTCGAAATATTTGATATCAGGGCAGTTGGGGTACCATACCGCTTATGAACAAGTGCATATGATTTAATAACTTTCAGACACTTGAAAAGCACATGTTCAGGTGGCCAAATAACTTATGAACTGGGGCATACTGAATTCATTAACAACTCTTGTAGCCAAGCCGGTGAGATAACTCAGGACCCAGCCCCCTACTAACGCAGTTTAAAGGGAATGTGGCACCTTCACAACGTGATTTTTTTCTGAGATAGCCAAGTTGTAAAGCAGGTCGGAAAACCCGGTACTCCATATTTTATTTGTCTTGTAACTCGATATTTCCGTTGAAAAAAGCTAAAACCTACCTGACACCAGCCCCTCAGCCCCCGTCGCCGGCGGCCATTGTTGTGAGCTACTGGTGTGACGACATATGCTGACGTCACGATGAGCATCAGCCAATCGAAGCCCTTGAAGTATTTCAAGTATGGTAGTAGTTGCCAGATCGTGACATCATCCACAGTCTGATATTTATTTCTTTTTCTAGAGGAGTATTTAAAAAAACAAATATTGAGCTTATTGTACATTTTTCAGAGAAATTAGGAGTGGTTTCACTATTTTCGGCTAAAAGTACGCCTAATTACACTAAATTCCAGGATTCGACCAAGGTGCCACCTTCCCTTTAACAGCGTCTATGAACGAACACATTGTGCCGCCGCCGGGCGCTGACCTGGCCTCCGGCGTATCCAGGTGTCTGAGCTGCACCAGCCCACCCCGGCTCGGCTCCCGTGATACCAGATTTGGCAGCCGACAGTCGTCCTGTGACGTCACACCGGCCTGCACTAGACTGGCTAGTAGCCGAGTCTCCGCCGTCTCCTGCGCGGAGGTGCCCGCAGCCGATGCGGCACGTGCGCTAGTGCTCGCAAACTGTGGACAAATATGCACCGAAAACGTGACATAACCCACACTAGCATCAATCAGGACTATTCACGAGTCACCACTTCGTGAGGTCACCAGCGCGCCGGACTATACATT
The DNA here is from genome assembly GCA_034440635.1 of Lepas anatifera. Lineage (NCBI taxonomy): Eukaryota > Metazoa > Arthropoda > Thecostraca > Lepadidae > Lepas > Lepas anatifera. The sequence continues at coordinate 756,089 of JAOTON010000213.1, forward strand.
TATCAATGTTATTTTTGAAAATTTCACAAAGTTTGAAGTGTTTTGCCAGAAAACAAGACGAAGAATATATTTATGAGTCAATGTATTTGGATACAAGTTTGCGTTTGGATAAGCTCTAGAACGGCCAGATAGAGCATCGTGAATTTCCCAAGCTCAAACGCCGTGGCAAGATTGCATTTCATGAAGGCAATACGATGTAAAAAATGGGTTTCTGACAAAAATAGCGTAAAAAAGACCGCTAAGGAATTGCATCCATTTGGATGAGTAGTCTGAACGCGACCAACTCAACGCGGAACTGGGAATGATACCAATGACAGAATCTTTGTCACACTTCGTCCGAGGCGATTTCCCCAGTAGAATATCCATAAAAAATCAACATTACCCACATCCCCGTACCAAAATATAGCATCTGACAAACAAGACTGGAAAACACACATACCAGTTCCAAATGGAAATATTTTGGGGACTGAATCCCCGCTCAGGGCAAAAATATGGTGCTTTGCACGCTTTGAATTTAGTGAAGCCAGTGAAGTTTGAAATACCAGTGATGGGGAGTTCTTTCGGAAGACAAAGTGATATTAACGAAAAACTCTGCGGCCTACAGCCACCGGTTTCCAAAAAGAGAAATTTGATAATGAAATATGATCTGCTTAAATGTATGACATATAATGCTTCCCATTATTTTTTACCTCGGGCAGCATCTTCCCGCTCTCCTTCCTAGTTTCTGGTCTTTGTCTTGTTGCTGAGTCGTCCTTGCCACTAACAACATCTGACGGTGACCCAGGAACTATAGCTTCCATCGCCTGCTCAAAGATGGCGGTCTCACCCGCTCCACACTCCAGCGCCGCTCGAAGCAGTAGGTTGTACGCGAAAATGCCCGGAATAACCTGTTTTTGCCTCAGTTGATTCCAAACCTGTCGCAGGAGCAGGTTGTTGAAAAACAAAACAAACATATAGGTAATAAGAACTAATTTCACTTAGCATCCCGATTTGATATAACACTGAAGTAGTCTCTTCAGAGTGCATAAACATGTCTACTTCCATATTCCTGTTTACCTGTATGCTGAAAAACGGAAGCGGAAATTATCACGGAGCGGTGGAAAGCAACACTGTAAAAAACAATCGCAAAATAGCAGGCCTCGAGTAAACAAATATTTAAGTACATAAAACATGATAGGAAGTTGTCATTGATCAACAAATGCGTCCATTAAAGAACTCCAAGAACCCGAACATATACCTCGCTGTATAAAGCAGCATGAGAAAAACTTCAGCCCGAACATATACCTCGCTGTACCTCGCTGTATATAGTCATTCTGGATAACTCAATTTTGCATCTCAGATTCTAGGATGTAGACCAGACACCATTATCTACCCTTTCTCTTTATCTTGTGCACGGAACCTTTACTTAAGCTATTTGAAGGCATACAATTCACTTTCTTACATACATTACGTAAACACGCTCGTCAATCTGTCCACCCCCTCCTCGGCTCACCAGTAGAGCGTGCCGGAAGCCGTGCTGTGTGTCGCCGATACAGCCCTGCAGCAGGAAGCTGGCCAGCTCGGCCGTCAGCGGATGACCCAGCTGCAGCAGCTCGTCGGCAGCTGCGAACGCCAGCTGCAGCTGTCCACAGCGGCCGTAAGCTGCCGCGCGGACGCCGACGGTCAGATCTCCGGCGAGGGCAGGTTACCGTCAGGCAATACATATCCAAATCAGTGCATTTGGTAAGGTTTTCCCCGATAACTGCAAGTCAATCTGTTTACACATTAAAATCAATCCGAATCCAATCCCAATCCGAAAAATACGACTCAATCGAGAAACACAACCACGTATCTAATCCATATCAAGATGCAAAAACTGCCCGAATTATATAACTAAATAATACTGTAACATAACATAATAATTCTGGTACACAATACCTACACCCGAATTGTATAACTACTCGTGATATATAAACAATATGGTCAACCCTACCCAATCCCATCCATTGAACTGAGTCGAATTGGAACCATTGCTAATGACGCCATCTTATTTCCAGCTAAGCTCAAGCGTGGAAAGACGCGGAGAACTGCGGACCCTTGATCGTCAGATTTGTGCCGGCGTTCTCTGACATAGCAGGTCTGCCTCATTTTCCCCAGCGTATATCCTAAATCATGCTACCGCTCTGCCTTGCCAGTTGCGTCAAAATAGCCCCAGTAGTTCCGAGCTCCAAAACTTCGATGATTGCCTCTAAAAAAATTCAACATGTTATTGCACAAAATTCAAAAGAGCCTCCCAACTGCTGAGGGGAGTGGGGGAGGAAAACCAAGGCACCGGACCACATTTATCTTCAAATTTCTGCACATATTCCAGAGCTATCTGGGGACTTAGCTCTCAGTTCATTAATGATTATCAACAGATATTCCAGACCAGTGCCCTAAACCGTATCTCACTTCAACATTCCAGACTGCCATGACTCAGTGTGCTCACATTTCGCGTTCAGTCCCACGCAGCCTTTGCCACAATTTTAACAGCTTACGACCAATGACGTCACAACAATGACGTCATCGGTACAATGCTAGTAAACGGGAGCCCACGCCCTCACATCCCGACGACGCAACCCAGCTGGCATTCGAATATACTTGGTATGGCGTCATCGTCCGTATCGACCAATCAAAGGCGAGCTGCACCTTGAAGCGTTGGCGCACGCTACCGGCCGGGGGTATCAAACGGTAGAAAAATCCACACTTCCACCCACGGCAAGAAAATAAATTCACGCTCATTCCACAAGAAGATAACGCTGTATTTGAATTTTTTGTTTTGAGACGGCTCGCCAAAATTTCACCCCAAATCGGCAGGCAGCTGCAGAGCCTGCTCTTACAAACACGATGTTGGTGTATTCCCGGACGGTTGCGGTGGATTTTGACATCACTACCCCACTGGCGCGCCGTTCCAATCCCTCTCTCTTGGAGCCGTGAAAGGCTCAGTGTGAATCGGCGCAGGGGCGGAGGCAGACCCGAGTTTTGGGGGGCCAAACCCATGTCTGCCTCTCCTCCTGGGGAGGGGGGATGGGAGCGAATATTTTTGTGCTCTACAGACCTAGTATAAACACCTTTTTTCAGTGCTCAACAGACCTAGTATGAGCTAGCTCTCCAAGTACATGATCACTCTCGAGGGGAGGGGGAGGGAGATTTTTTGCGCTACAGACCTGGTGTAAACACTTTTTTCAAAAAATTCTCCGGCGTTTGGGGGCCAAAAGATACTTTGGCCCCCTCCAGCACTTTGGGGGGCATGGCCGGAATGCCCCCCTGCGTCCGCCAGTGAATCGGCCCCAATCGCTCCACCCTATGAACAGCGGTGAAGCCGGTGAACTTCGGGTCATTAGCACCCTTGGGTCGACCTCTCCAATGCATTAACTATACGGGTCCATTGGCAACTAGCTTCGGTCGCCATGCTCGGGCCCCCGCCCTCCTGATTTCTGGATGCGCCATTGACAGTAAAATATACGTGAACAATCAGATGAACCAGAATAATCGGATGCTGTTAGAAGCCAGTGGTATTTCCCAGCGTATTCACCCCTTATTTTGGTAACGCTCGGTGGCTCTTGGAATATAATTGTTCCATTTGGGACGATGCCTCAGAAACTCAATCACAGATATAAAATACAATTCAGCACAATTGCTCTCCTCTGAGGCTTTCCCCTCGAGCTTCAGGACATGTTTTATTATTATCTTCTTGAACAATTCAATGTCTCCAGACTGACAAATGAATACATTTACAAATAAATAAGCAATACGTAAGAAAAGAGGTCAGATGAACACTAGAACTGTGACCAGGTCACTACATTGTGGGACTTCCTCGTTCGGATGGTGGAGTCGGGGTCTCCGTGGCAAGTCCCTTGACGATTTTAGTGAGACGCCAGCTCTCAAAACAGGACCGGGAACAACTTGAACAAAACTTATAAAATATCCTGAAGGGAATTCAAAGATCGGAAAAGGAGGCAATATGTTCTCAGGACGAACTTTATAATCAATATAAACAACTAATTTAAGTAGACTTCATAATAGTTCAGAAACGGAGCCATTAGTGAGATGAAACGGTGAAACTAGACGCATAAAATGACCACACAAGTGAAAAATGTCTTTCGCGTTTTTTTCAAACGCCAGGTTGAACACTACAATCGGGGACAAACGAGGCTCCTAAGCTCGGGTGGAGGAGAGGGTGCTAACCTATCTGCAGTTCCCGCAAGCGAGGGAGAGGCTACCCCCGGCCCCCACACACACTCAGTAGCTATGCGGTACTCCCAATTTCCACCGGAATTTGGGACCCAGTCAGGCAGTCTTTAAAGGGAGTGTCCCATTATTATAATGGGTTTTGAACTGATATAGCAGCAAGCCCTGAAGGAATATCTTCCATATGGTAGAAGTAATCTGATTGGTCGTAAGCCCTGAGCCTCACCCACTCGCTGAAAATACCATGCTAGCAAGTGAGCCAGCATGCAACTGCCTGTGGACCGAAAGCCTCGGGCAATTTAGCGTCCAGTCAATGTGCGTTTGGTCCAAATTCCCCCAATGGCTGCAACACACATCCCATCCCTCCTCCCCCGGACTTGTAAAAACGGTATCAATTGGTTTTGTCAAAATCGAACTACGAAATTGTTTATTTACATCAGAAATGTGCACTATTGATCGACCACTCAATAAACACGGCTTCCGCAACATCTGATGTTCTGTTTTTGCACCAGTACTTTTTGTACTGTGCACAAATTGTGTCATGCGGAAACGCTGTGAATGGGCTTTTACAGCGAGTCTATGATCAAGATTTGGGATTTCACTGATTATTAAAACTGTCATTTTAATAACGTCACTTATTGTTAGAAAAGAGGAGATAATTCTGTTTTTAGCGTTTGAAAGCGGCGAAAATGTTGTTTCCAGATTTTCAGACCTCTCTTGTTCCTAAATTGTTATTTGTAGAATTTCGACAAAGTGGTCCATTCCCTTTAAAGACAGACAAGATAGGCAAAGCCAAGTAGCGCCACCTTTACCTAGAAGCATCCCGAGGCGACAGCGGAGTTCGGGCGAGTGCACAGTGGAAGTATTCGGGGCTGCAGCGCCAATCTTGGCAGATCACCACATACCGAAACGAGCTTTAACTATGATTATATGATAAACACATTGAGGAACCTACTCGTGGACCTATGGCAAAAAACTACCCAGGGTGGTATTTCCCAACACCTCAGGCCATTGAACCAAAACGATCACAAAATTGAAAGCAATGCAACACTGAGATTGCAGCAGACTACGCGCTCCCCTTCCTTCAACAAATTTTGCCCCCCCTCCATTATAGAACCACCATCATGCTGGTTTGATTACGCCAATACGGATAGATCATGAATTTCAAGCCCAAATATGATGTATGTTAGCAACTACGATCAAATGGAACACAAATTGCACAAACCAAACTGGGCAGGATCCGTCAGTGAATGGACCTTGCAGGATGGGAGCTGGACATTCTGATCCGAAAATATATCAGACTGAAAAATATGAACAGCACATCGGAAAAGAGTTCACACCCGAATTGGTTGGGCAAATGGAAAAGGAAAACGCTCCTCAAGTGTAGCATGCGATCATTTCGCACGTATTCACACATTGAAGCAAGATGCATAGGAAATATAACATATTCTGGCTGTATTCTCATCCCCAACTCAACAAAGTAAATAAACTTTCGAATCGTCTAACAAGACCCCGACCTCTAACGGCGAATGCCCCTCCTTAGCTTTACATAATTCATGGCGATCTCTCCCTGGCTCAACACAAGTCATTGTGTTACATATTCCCCACGCTATCACTGAACCTATGGCTTAGTGTGATGCATATTCTCGTGGATTGCCCTGACTACAAGATCAAAAGGATGCAACATCTGAGGGAACCAACCTCATTGGAATATATCTTATGTCTTATACAGGGTTGGAAAAAAGCCGGCTTAAATTGAATTTATGCCAGCCAGTGGCTTTTATTAATTTAAGCCGGTTTAAACCGGCTTAAATTAATAAAAGCCGGCTTAAATTCAGAATCAATGAAAGACACATTCAATCCAAGAACACCCTTTCATATCAAAGATAGATAGGTGAGAACTGCACAATACTATCAATTTGCATATTGTTTGAAGAATTTGAGTTGAGCATGTCATCCATCAAGTTGGCTGAGCACAAAGTCAATGCTGATTAATACTGGCAAGCTGGAGCATACTGTTGCGAACAGGTGAATGTGATACTGTTTCAACAGCTCACGTAATCACAACATTTTACCTGGATGTGGAGATAGGTCACATATTCTTTCGCTATTATGGTTGGTTAGATATATGGACTTTACATAGTCATTAAAACAATTCCAAAACAAGGCAAAACTGTATTGGTCTCACACAAAGCATGACAAATTACTATACAAAAAAACATTCATTGGGCAGCAACATACCACATTGCTCGACTACATCATGTCGACTTAATGACGGCCGTGCAGGGCCCTGTGCCAGAAAGACAGCTTTGCATTTGAAAGTTGGTGGTTAGAATTTTGGCCCTGTTCAAACTTAGGCCATTTACTCTATCGTGCTTTTTTGGTGATCTTTTAGTGGATGTTGGCCAATATCAGTTGGTGCATGGTTATTGGAATGCAAAGGTATTTGTTAAAATGTTAATGATAGGTTAGCTTGTGCTAGGGTTTTTGTTAGCGTTTGTGACACCCCAAAAATATATGTTTAAGATCAGTAAGCACTTATGAACATGAATATGATATTTATACTTTAAGTTCCATATTATTTTTGAAAACATGAAAAACAGTTCTCGCGAGAACTTAACGTGAGTGGCTTTTATTATTGTCATGATAAGTGGTTTAAACCAGGGTGGCATAAATTAATTTATGCCAGCCGGTTTAATCCATGGTTTAAACCGGTTTAAACCAGAACGTGGCTTAAATTTGCCAACCCTGGTCTTATATAACAGTTCCTACCAGTAGGGATCTCAAATAACATATCGCTCTAAAAAACATCGATTTTAACGTAATCCGCCGACCTGAGCATGTGACGTGAAACGGCTAACGTTGGCATGTGACCTTTCCGGGCACATGTTAGGGTTTAGGACTTCCTAGGACGTAACCCACTGGTTTTACCAACTGACCTGTTGTAACCCCTCCGTGATATAGGCATCATATGGCAGAGGCTGTCGGAGCGCCCTAAAGCTACACATATAATAATGAATGACGATGGCTCAACACAATCGGTTCCCATATGGTGACACAATCTGACACAATTCACTGGCACAAGACACAATTTGAGGGCACAGAGCCATTCTGCCAGAGTAAATAGTGTATGGAAAAAGTATTAAGACGCGGAACTAGCACACTGCTAAACAATACACACAATTTCAATCATATTCTGTACTTGGCGGCCTATCTATATGATATGGAGCACGTAACGTTTTGTGATGAGGAAGCATAGTCATCCGACAACTAAAAAGGCTTGATCACGCCGGAGGGGCCACGAGTCACTCATCTACACCCACCAAAGAAGCACATACGAAAAATCTATTTTGCATCTGTATGAATCCGAATAGAGACGCAAGCCCACTACCAGCCCTGGGATTTCCATCAGGATAGAAGCTTCAGAGTGTATCAATATGCCACTGGGGAGGCGGCTTTGGTAGCTGCACGGCGGCGCCCACCCAAGGCCAGGTTCGGGAGCTTTCTGGAGGTTGGTTCTTACAAAGTCTCATCGAAAACTAGCAGACCCAGGCTACTGCCGCCCATCAGCAGTAGGGAGTGGAAACAGCAGCTCTGTTCTGGATACCTTCTGAGGTAAGCTTTCAGCCGACTGCATCGCAGAGTTTTGGACATTTCACTGTCGATGTGGAGCGGCCGATGCCTATCGATGTGGGGCGGCCCTGCGGATCTAAGGGGAGAGCGAGATCACCTCTCCGCCCTCCATCCCTTTGATGCGCCCGTGGGGCGGCCCTGTGGACCCCAGGGGAGAGCGAGATCACCCCTCCGCCCTCCCCCTTGGTGCGCCCGTGGACATAAGTGGCAGACTTGGATTGGTGTCCGCCAATGTAGGACTACTGCGAACACAGATGAATGAAAGGCCAGGCCAAGAAGCAGGGAAATGTCGGAACGTCTTCTCTAGCAGAAAAAAACAAAAGTAAATCATGACTGCATTGTCTCTCTCAACGCCTATTTCACCCGCCCCGGTTTAGCATAGGTCGAAACAAAGGAGTGTCACCAACCAAATTTCAAACCACATGTATGTCAACAAGAATATCGACGTTTTACACCCAAGTTAATTATTTGCCAGAGTCTCTGAATCCTCTGAACTATAAAAACACATTGCCAGAAACCATAACTACCGACTTCGGAAATGCAGGCCAACTTCCCATGCTGAGACGAGCCCAATCTTGTACATTTTGTCGCCAACTTGATTAATCATTGTCACATAAATTGTTAGCGAGTTGGCAGACTGCTCGACCCCTTCGGCACAGACCCCGGGGAGAGGGGAGAGGGGGAGGAGTGCCTGGCGGGGAGTAGGGGTCGGTGGGGGTGCTGGTGCCGGGAGGTGCACCCCTGCCGAGGCACCCACCGCAAAGTGGCGCCGTTCCAGCAGAGACCATAGCTGCCAAACCGCTCCTATTTAAAAGGTAAAATAGCTCATAAAATGTCTTAGCAATGCAGAAGAGCCATGGTAAGCTCATTTCGCTCTTAGAGCACGATCTTGATACACATTCTGATGTGTTTAGTGGAGACTCCCAGCACACATATAAAAGCAAACGCAAATGTTTATTCATTCATTCATTCATTCATTCATTCATCCATTCAATCAATAAATCAATTATACACATCAATTACTCCTTCGTCCATCGATTCATTCATTTATTCGTTCCTCCCACCGATTGTCGTGCAATCGATCCGTCGATTATTGGAACCTAGTGACAAAAGCAAGATGTCTTCTATTCAAGTTTATTTGAATATCGAGGACATGTTCAAAAAATTATGTTTAAAAATTATTTAAACTAAAAATTATTGACGCAATCCAGATGCTTTCCAGGCAAAAGGCCCGAGACACTTTTCCTTCCTCGACGGCGAAACTCCAAATAAGAGACAATAATGTCGCAAACCCACAGGGTTTTCAATTGATCCGTAAAATATTTCAAATCAGAAATCCGTCCGAATATTTTGCATCCGGCTATATTCCGGTAACAAAATCGGGATTGGCGTGAGCCACAGTTGTAATCGTTTGTCCCTGGAAGAGGCCCACTATGGAGCAATAGAGTGCTTTCTGAAATAAATTGTGTAGAGGAGCCGGGCTGCCAGATTTCCCTTTTGCTTCCCAGAACAAGCCTTCCCTCCGACCACGGCGCATTGGCAGGGGCTGACGCAGGAGCGCAGCTTTGGGGGAGAGGGAGGGCAAGTCGGGAGGAATCTTAAAAACGTATTTTCTACAACTTCTGTTAACATTTTAAGCTTAGGTTATCTCAGGTCAGGTCACCAGTACAGGTCAAATGACCTCACCTCAAAAAATGTTTAAGATAGCATAAGTCAGAACAAGGTTAACTTATCCGATTGGAACTCATATCACATGATGAGCCCATCGAGTTCCCTAAACTATGTTCCGGTATTTTTTATATCGATGACCTACGGTCAGGTACGAGCAATGAACTCCCCATTGGGAATACATGGAAAAAATGGTTTAAACTGAATAACTTAGTAATAGACGGTGTTAGATCGTTTATTTTGACTGCATTCGATTTGTCTTTTCTTTGCGGTCAAAATTATATGTATTTTGACCTAGTTTGACCTTAACCTCACCTCAGGTCAGGTAAAATCACATATTTGACCTAATTTGACCTAGCAAGGTCATATCATATATCATTCGATTTGGCTTGCTGCGAGTATTCTAATGGTCTAAAAGGTTTTGCTATATCTTTACTTGTTCAGATGAGATGACGGAAAAACTTCATTTAAATATTATCACTATGACGGAATTTCTTGACCTCTAGTGACCTTAAATGAGACCTGACAAAAAACTGGTCAAAAATTTTCGATAGAGAAGTGGATGGGCTACCTAACGCCGTTTACCGTTTTTCGTTATCTAGCGTGGTTCTCGAGATCTTAGGGGGCGGGGGCGGGTAACCGCCCCCCCCGCCGTCAAAGCGAAGGTGGCTCGGACCCCCGTCAATGCGCGTGCTAACCCTAACGTGGCAGATCATGGCAAAGGTATGGACCACCTTCGCTATGGTAGGGGCAGTGTCCCAAAACAGGTTTTGAGCTAGGGTGTTGAGTGGAAAATTCAGCGCGGAATGCGAGGCAAGCGAGTGGAAAATTCACCTCAGAATGTATGGTGGAGTGAGCATTTTCCAATTTGGGTACTGAGAGGCAGAAATCTCAGAACCCTTCTTCGAACTGAAGGATGGATATTTCTTTTAACTTTTCCCAACATTTTAATCCTCCTGAACGAGCAATGTTTAACTATAACTATGTTAAAAAATTGGGTTAAGCAGGTGAATCTTTAGCAACGGTAACCCTCTGTTGTGGCCTCAAATTGTTATATGAGGCATTGGTGAGGTGCCACCAAAAATAGCTTTTGAGACTCTCAGACCACCCTTTGGGGGACAGAACTCTGGGAGCCTCCAAGACTGACATTTGTGGGCTCAAGATAAACTCTTGGGGCTTTCCCTTGACAATAGACTCTTGCTAGGTATATAGTTTCTTCTCTATACATCTCATATACTTTGCTCATCTTCACATACTTGCTCATCTTCATATGAATATGCTTACTTTTTATCTAATCAATGCAATAGTGAGATTGTCTGTTGTCGCAGCAGCGTCGCGGGAGTTAAAGTAAAAAAGGCATCTTGTCGCAGAGCTACTATTTTAAATTCTGGCTCATTTGTTTTTGCCGGTCACCTTTTCAAAAAAATGTTGTAAATCCATTTTTTAAACCATCGCAGTCTACAATATATTAAAAAAAATATTATACGCAAACAAGAAAACCCGACACATTTTTTTGTAAATATCGAAAATTCAGCCTGGCTTAAAAGTTTAAAGATACCGCATTTATATACTACATGTAAAGACGGCGTTTTGGTAAGTCTACGCCGTAGACCAACCATACAAAAAATTGCCTATGTTTTAAGGGTAACTGGATGCGTTTTTGTGGCCAGAAAATTTCATTTAGTGAAAATGTAGGGCTTTCAGTTATTCAAATACCGGACACTTTCAATCCAAGTTAAAATCAGCGTATTTATGCCTAGGGTGTCTAGGGTGTCGTGAGTGCATTTAGGTGTCACACGCCGTGGACGCAGCAATGAACGGCTAGTATGGATAAAATTGATTTTATCGCAATACATGGTCAATTTTCTATGGTAAAAACTCCACAAAACATGGTGCTTGCCATCAAAGTTTCAAGATAATTAGTTTGAACACGAATATGACCAAAACTTATTTTTACTATTCCTGGTACCAAAAATACAAGGTTAACTAATCATGAACATAAACCTAGAACTCAAATAAACAGATAAACTCCTTTTCAAAAATGTATCTTTCAAAGTGGTGGGTTCATTTTTTTGGTAGTACAAAGCTAGGGTGTCTAATTTTCCACTGACTTATTTTGTGAGTGGTGGAATTTAGTGTCGGTGTTAACCTATTGGAGCTTTCTCCGGAGCCATTGAGTGTCTTGCCCGCGCCAGAAATTACATTCTCTGGTTCCACTAAAATCGGTGGAGATAACGATGCCAGGTATTATTGGGCAAAAGAAAGGGAATTCTCCCAATTTTCTTTCAGAGAGGCCAAAGTAGCTTGAAACGGCCGAGCTAATTTCGAGATTTTCTGATCCATTCCGCTTTCTTTAGCTAAAAATGCAAACATTCACTTTCCGGTGGCAGTTGGCAGAGCGGGCAATGGAAATGGCCCTTGATCAATTTATATTACCCCTGTGGTTAACAGGAAGGGTACATTATGACATGGTTGATATTTATTATTTATTATTGGCATGACCGTGAAGCACATGGAATGCAGCAGTGCCTGCGGTCTGGGTTTTGCGTCACTGTTATTGTATCGCTGTCTCCTATCCATGCCGTTGGTGTATATTTTTTTCATGCAATTCTATTGCTAGAAAAGGTCCGCCATCCATTTAAACGGGTAGCCAGGCGTGCCCCTCCGCAATCCCAACGACAACAGTACCCTTACGTTAACACCACCAGAACATAAAATATTACAAGTCGCGGCACGCCCTGCTAGGAAAAATAAAGTAACTTAAAGAAAGCATAATAAATATCATACTATTAGTAAAAACTGCCAGTAGTAACTCCCTGTAAATATACAGGGAGCAGGAATACAGGTCTATTTAGGTTAAATGCACAATAATTTAGCTCATTACCGGTTAGATTGTTAGTCTTTTTCCAAACGGGACTACCCAAAACTGGAGATTCGTGTTAGCCCCTCAGAGATTCTGGCGAAAAGATAGAGGCCTAGTAACATTCGCCAGAGAACTCGAAAGACAGTAAGCAAATTAGGGCAGACATGCAGGCATAGGCAAGCAAGCAAGCAAGCAAGCAGGCAAATTAGCAAGCAAGCGCAGCAGGGAGTCAGACACACGCACGCACGCACGCACGCACGCACGCACAATATATATATATATATATATATATATATATATATATATATATATATATTGTAGACTTTACATTTCTAAAGGACTTTGGGCTAGAGAAGTTTCTATAAATCACCCCTCCCAGTATATATGATGGAGGGTGCATGGTGCACCCCAAAGTAGGACTTGCCTATTTTCCAATCATAGATGATCCACCGCAAAATTTAAGCAGTAGTTGTTTAACCTTTAAATGGTTTATCGTAGGCTAAGGATAGGTTATGTTAGGCTAGCTATGAAATCAGGTTAGGTTAAATAGGTTAGATTTCTTCACCTTAGTGATACCTTTCACTGCGGGTCTATGCTAACCACACCTATACTCTTACTAACAATCTAACTATCCTCTCACACTTCTTTTCCTCTGCGCGGCGGCTACCCAGCCGGAGAGGGAGCTGCAACCTCACCTCCGGGTTGCAGGGTAAATTCGCGGCACCCTGGCCAGGTGTTTAGCGCACTTTCTAAAATACGAAAATTATTGAGTTAACGGAGGATTTCGAGTAACGTAGACAAGCGGACATCAGTAGCTGACACACAAAATTCTAAATTCTAAATTCCAAATTCTAAATTTAAGGTCTTCAACCACAGAAATAACCTTCGCACTCTGCGGGTCTAACCTTATTAAAAGACCTCCCTTGGCATGGCTATGCCATTGCCACGACCGTCCATTCGCAAGCTAAAACATCTTGCAACCCATTACTTGAAATAACTCCCATTGCTTTAACAGACTAACGTAGCTTGCCCTCACACAAAATTCTAAAATTCTCCCACGCACTCCTTTAGAGGCGGGCAAAGGTGCTATGCACAGAACGCCTAATAAAAAGCCATTGATTGATTGATTGATATTGTGTGGCGTTCGCGTGGGCTGCAATGTTGAATAGGCTGATGGGGGAAAATGGTGTTTTTGAGCGTGTAGACGGCAAGGAGAAATGGTCACGTCAGTAGTCGCTCAGTAGCCAAAACAGCTGATGCGTACCCAAATCTCCTGCGCACTCTTAAGCGCCCTTACCCTAAAAATTTGGGGGGGGTTGAATTGACAAAAAAAGGTTACATAATTTATGGGCAACCCCAAAGACAAATTTATTAAATATATTCTAAATCCTTGTACTCTTTATCTAAGTGCTTCTGGCACAAGGCACCAGGCCGCATCAGCGGCTCAATACAATTCGCTACTGATTAGCTGAAGTAGCTGAAGTAGGCATGGGAAGTGGTACCACTCCACTGAAATCAGTTAAGAGAGGGTAGAAAATGTTCTATAAAGATACCATACAGTACTTGGGACAGCCAGGGTACAGGTACCACTTCCCATATAGGTATTCATAAGTGGTACGTAGTTGGAAATCTTTTGAATCATTACATGGCAAAAGATGATGCTTTTTGCCCTGATGAATATCCTTATGTGTGCTTGTTTGTGCGCTCCCAACAAGTTTATTCGCCTCTCTTGGAATCTTGCGGGCTAAATTCAATGCCCATTTCTATATGTTTCCACTGAGGTTCATATGCAAAATTACTGTGAATGTGTCAGATCTGAACACGTAGTGAGAAACAAGCACGTCTCATCAGCGAAGTGAGTTGTATTTCGATGTTAAACCATTGCGAGCACATATTTCATTTTCTAATGATCTTTCAGGCCCGGAAGAAAATGCAGGAACATGTCCACAATATTTGTACGTTTGTGTAGGAACATGTTACAGATAACCACTTAAGGAAGCTGTTGTCTGTTCACCATCAGGTAATATGCTTACTGCCAAAAAAAGAAAGAAAATTCACAAAATTATGTCTTTGGTAACTAGATTGAGAAATGAGTGTAAAATTTAGCTAAAAAAAAGTGTGGTGGAAAATTCTGCTCGACTGGGTGTCGCTCTGCACCCAGCACCCCAGGTTTTGGGACACTGGGTAGGGGAAAGGAAGCGAGTCTCCTCTCACTAAAAGTAACAGGGGCAGAAAGAGGCGGAAAACAATGAAACGCACGCCCGAAATGTTATTTAAGTTCCTCGTATAATTTCTTCGTCCGGTCAATACTGAGTTCTTTAAAGGTAAAAAAGGCAATAAATCATTTTGATAGCTACGAAGCCACTGGCTTAGCTTTTTCATACCGAGGCCTCCACCACGTCAGTAGTCGCTCAGTAGCCAAAACAGCTCATGCGTACTCCAACCTCCTGCGCACTCTTACGCGCCCTTACCCTACAAATCAAATGAATTCACAAAAATATGTTACATAATTTATGGGCAACCCCAAAGACAAATCTATTAAATCTATTCTAAATCCTTGTACTCTTTAGCTAAGTGCTTCTGACACAAAGCACCAGGCCACACCAGCAAAACCAAGAACAGCATAGAGCAGCGGCGTCAAACGAATCTCGTTAGAAAACTCCTCACTGACAACACATTCACACACAGACAGGTCAACGACCAGCTCAGAATATGGATCGCCTGAGCACTAGACATCCACGGGCGCAACTCAGAACTCGATACGCGACCAGGTCAGAGCTTAAACTCCAACTCTGAAACACATGATAAACCAATAACTTGTGTGAAATGATGTATGTCTTGCAAATTTAAAATGCACCGTAGAGGAAGCTGATTGGATCACTCTGATTTTTCTTTACAATGACGTGTTGTATCTTTGAAAAATCAAACAGGACTCGCAACCAATAAAGCAAAATAATGATCCAAAGTGTTTTCTTCCATCATCCCCAAAACATTTGGCAGCGAGCGGCACCTACAGTCTTCCCGAACTATTGCTAATATGTTTTCGTCGCTGGTCGCAGCAGCTCCGTTCAGTGGCGGATCCAGGAGAACATTTGGGAGGGCTAGGGGCTCGAGCTTCCCTCGCCATTGCCTCGGAACGTCAGGTTTCCGAAACTCACTGAGAAGTTTATTGGGCCTGTAAGTGTAAGCTCGCAGTATTTCATATCATATTACGTGTGTGATTGCATTTGAGTACTTGTGCTTTTACTGCCTGTATCGCTGACTTCACTGTTACTTTTACACTATCCACGACCCCTTCATTGAATTGACGATAGAACATGAAAAGCCTTGTATCGAGTGTAAGGATGTTCTGAAATACATTGATTGATTGATTGACTGACATCCTCCGGCTTTGCATTAACTACAGGTACTCGGGCGGGGGGGTGCTTGAGCCGCCCCAGCCCCCCTGGATCCGCCACTGGCTTCGTTGTGCATGCCTAAAGACTGCATACGACCCCACATGGGAGTTAAGTTCGGAAAAAGATATGCCAGTCTAACCAGAAAAAGAAAAATATCAAAGTCCGATTCAGAAACCGGTTTGACAAGCCCAACATTTTCGGACACCTACCGTACACCACACCAGAACTGCGCTTTTACTGACAGTGCAAGTTTCTTATCTGGTCTTGCATGTCAGGCAAAATCATTGTCTATTTATTTTAATTTACCAGGGTAAAATTTTATTTTCTTGTAAATAAAACCGCAATGCTAGTTGTATATCATATACATACATATATATATATATATATATATATATATATATATATTGTTAAAAGTCACAGCAGCTTTTACGTTAATGAGCTTTCTTGAGAGTTTTTCGATGTTTCTTGCTTGTTTCCTTTCCTCTGGATGAAGATTGTTAATGACCGATCCGAAAGACATAAGTAAGGTAAGAATAAGGTATTTCATGGTTCCATTTCGTTTATATATATATGTATATATATTTTTTTTTATAAATTTTGTTCAAGTTGTTCCTGGTAAGGCTGCCGGAGTCGGAGTCTCACTAAAGTCATCAAGGGACTTGTCACGGAGACCCCGACCCCACCACCCGAACGAGCAACTCCCTCAATGGAGGGTTAATTTAGAAGCCAAAGTTTAACGTCCCACAAAGCACAGGGACGGCCGCCCCGCTCAGGTCACCCTCTCACCAGTCAGTTGCCAGCCGACTTGTACGTCGGGTAAACTATTGAGCGCCGGAGCGTCTCAGGGGAACCGATCCCAAGCCTGGACATGCACTGCCACTGCATGCTTCTGAGCAGCGGGGCCGGAGCCCAACGCTCTACCAACTGAGCTACCGGGGCGGCTCAGTATATATATATAGCGCGACGTTTCAAAAGTTACACACTTTTATCCTCAGGCATTTAAATATAGTCTGTGGTTTGGTGAAAAAAAAACAGCCCAACACAAGATCAGACACCAATCAAACAGACCAATGTCATCTACTACTATAAATGCAACATAGGAGACTGTGCGCTCCAGCCAAGAAGTGGGAAAACAACCACCACACTCAGCAGACGACTAACAATGCATTTACAATCAGGGGGCCACTAACGCACACTGATAAATTTCACGACGAACCACTCACACGAAGAACACTAGTAAACAACACGACCATCCTCGCAAAAGAACATAACCCACGCAGACTTGAAGTTTTAGAAACCATTCTGATTAGACAAAAACAACCATCAATAAACCTTCAGACACAAGCAAGAGGTATACTCACATTATATGAAGGTAGCAGATTGAGAGTGTGATTCGTGATATGTGTTAGTTTATGATTCGTGTAAATACCTATTGTTAGTTGTTAATTTGAACCTTATTCAAAACTGATATTTGCGATCTGCTACAACTGAAACTGCCGTGTGGAAAACATTTTAAAATTTTGAAGGAATAATTTTCAAACTTGGAAGAGATCATAATGATTTATTCTTCACCTTTTCACCAGACCACAGACTACATTTAAATGCCTGAGGATAAAAGTGTGTAACTTTTGAAACGTCGGCTATATATATATATATATATATATATATATATATATATATAACGCAAACGCTGCTGTGACTTTTAACAATATATGTTTAGAAAATAACTTGCTTCCTAACTATTCATATATATATAAATAATTCAT
Source organism: Lepas anatifera (assembly GCA_034440635.1). Classification (NCBI taxonomy): domain Eukaryota; kingdom Metazoa; phylum Arthropoda; class Thecostraca; family Lepadidae; genus Lepas; species Lepas anatifera. The sequence goes on from JAOTON010000213.1 coordinate 773,626, forward strand.
ATATATATATATATATATATATATATATATATATATATATATAATGCAAAAATGCTAGTTATATATTGAAATGATTGCCGCTGACTTCGAACCGTTACACTATATATATATATATATATATATATATATATATATATATATATATATATATATATATATATATATATTAGTGTATTTGGGAAGTAGTTTTTCTTTAATGCAGGTATTATTAAAAATCACAGCTTCCTTAGCGTTAATTAGTTTCTTGTGCGTCGCTTCGAGTTGGCGGATAAGGCTTCGTTCGTTGTCGTTATATTTATAAAGAATTGTACAAAATGACATCTATTGACGTTTCACCTTCCATAAGGCATCTTCATGAATACAAATAATATGCAGTTACATTTTACAAGTATAGAATAGATAACATTTTTAATTTCGATACGGTACAAAGCACATTTTAATCTCTTCGCTGACATTTTTTTTTAATTGAACACTGGTCGGAAGACAATCGAATGATTCATCACATAACACGTTCACTAGATATTAGTGCACCTACTCCGGAAGAAAACCCATCAAGTGAAACACACAACAATATGAAACATATCATAACTCAGCTAAACATGAATGGAAATATAAAGCTTAGCTGAACCCTTCCTAATCTAAAGTGTTTTGTCATAAAGTGCCAGTGTTGTGGATTGTTTTGTCTGGATGTTGATGATGGGTGATGTGTTTCTGATGATAACTGTTTCTAGGGTGGTGAGTCGCCGCCGATCGTTGCAGTGTGCGATGAATTCTGTGTTGGTGGTAAGCATGTCTCTGGTGATGCTGATGCCATGGTGTTCGTGCATGTGTTTCTTCGGTGAACCTTGTATATGCATTGTGAATCTGCGGCTGAGTGTTGTTGCTGTGTAGCCAGCGTAATATACCTCGCGGGTTTCGCAGTCCCCGGCTGTACATCGGTAGCGGTATATTACGTTGGTCTGCTTCAGTGGTGCCTGCTTGTGGGTGTTGTTCTTCATGACAAGTGTTGATGTCTTGGGGTTAGTGTAGTAGATGTTGAGGCGTATTTTCTTGTTTGCGTCAGTAGGTACTGTGTTGCGTTTCACGATGTTAGTGATTGCCTTCTCATCCGCCTTCCATGATGAAGTGAGAGTGTTCTTGTAGTGGACGGTAATACTTTCCTGCGGTGTCTGTGTGCCTTCATGCCTACGTGTCTCCGTGGTGCCTGCGGTGTCTTCGTGCGGTGTCTGCGGTGTCTGTGGATCGTTTTCCATGTAGTCATTTAACATTTTGTGTGTGACGCGATCAAAATCAGAGTTGCTGTAGCCGTTATCAACTAGAATTTTCCGCACTCTCTTTAGTTCTAGGTTAACTAACTGCCAGGAGCTGCAGTTTCTCAGCGACCTACGCACGTAGGAGCGGATGACCCCTAAGCTTATATGCATCTGAGCAGTCCCCTTCTCCATTCATACACCTGCCTAAATTTGTCGGCTTACGATAGACATCAGTTACAAACTGGCCTTCCTGCACATCGATCATAACATCAAGGAAGGAATGGCAGTTTGTTGTTGACACTCTTTTCAACTGTGAAGTTGAGTCCTGAGCTATCCTGTAGCGCTTTCAGAAGTCTATCCAGGCATTCATCGTTCGTTACATCGACAAAGATATCATCAATATACCGATAATATGGAGAGAACGTCGTTTCGTGGCAGAGAGCCTGACTCTCAACATGCCCCATGAAAGCTTGGGCAAATAAAACGCCCAAAGGCGACCCCATTGCAACACCATCCACTTGTACATACAGCTTACCTTCTGGGCTTCGGAAGGGGGCTTCCTTAGTACAGAGCCGTAAGAGCCCTTCGAGGACTTTCCTGGGAAGGTTAAGCGGCGGGAGAGAATCATGCTCGTAGACATTCTTCAAGATTATATCAATGGTAGTTTCAATAGGGACATTCGTGAACAAGCTTTCTACGTCCAAAGAAACTAGAGAACCTTTTGGCTTATTCAATTTCAGGATATCAACAAACTCATCCACTGACTTAATGGCATGATCGGTGTTTATGTAGGGCGTAACTAACTCATTAACTTTCTTTGCAATATGATATATGGGTGTCGGGATTTGGGAGATTATGGGTCTGAGAGGCTTACATGCTTTGTGAGTCTTAACGTTACCATATAGGTACCCCGGACTAAACTCACCACCACTTTACTGAAATGAACACCTCCGTTGTGGGCATTGGCCACATCAATCAGCTTATTCACTTTAGTTTTCAAGGATTTCGTGGGGTCTTTGCTGATCTTCTTAAATTTACTGGTATCTGATAGGATCGCACGCACTTTATGTAAATAATCGTCTCTGTCAAGGATCACAAACACAGCACTTTTGTCAGCTCTTCTGATGACGATATCAGGGTTTTCTTTTAGTTCTTTGGCAGCCTGCCTCAATCTAGGCGTGAGAATACCGGTGCTGGTTCTATGCCTCTTTCGCGTAGATTCTGCCTGGAGCTGAGGCTGGATATCCGGGTTGATTTATATTTTTCCCTGCTCCTTAAGCTTGCACAGATCTTCAAAAAGAATTGCAATCTCAGTTTTCTTCTGGTTTTGGTCGTATTTCGGGTAAAAATGACAATAAGTCCGAGGTTAAGAAACTCTTCCTGCTCTTTAGTTAGTGAAACGCTTGAGAGATTAACGAATCCAACTATACTATCTGCTACTTCCAACGGGCCTTTATACAAATGACCAAGCTTTTTCAGTATTCTCGTTCTTACTACTTCACGGTGGTCATCAAGGATGGAATCAAGACACACATCCGTCTCACGTTTCAGTTCAGGAGATACGTTCAAATCCTTATACTGCGTATAAAGGTTATGTAGCTTACCTTCAAGTTCGGTTATCAGTTTTTTCTTGTCTTCTAGTTGCTTGGACGTCAGCCTTAAGCGAAAATCAGCAACGAAACTTGCCTCTTGCACTACTTCATTATGTATATTAATATTAGTGTATTTGGGAAGTAGTTTTTCTTTAATGCAGGTATTATTAAAAATCACAGTTTCCTTGGCGTTAATTAGTTTCTTGTGCGTCGCTTCGAGTTGGCGGATAAGGCTTCGTTCGTTGTCGTAAAAAATGTCAGCGAAGAGATTAAAATGTGCTTTGTACCGTATCGAAACTAAAAATATGTTATCTAGCCTATACTTGTAAAATGTAACTGCATATCATTTGTATTCATGAAGATGCCTTATGGAAGGTGAAACGTCAATAGATGTCATTTTGTACAATTCTTTATAAATATAACGACAACGAACGAAGCCTTATCCGCCAACTCGAAGCGACGCACGAGAAACTAATTAACGCCAAGGAAGCTGTGATTTTTAATAATACCTGCATATATATATATATATATATATATATATATATGTAAAGTTGGGGAGCAGATTCTCTTTAATGCGTTGTTCGTTAAATATAATTGCTTGTTGAGCCGCAGAAAGCCTTTTAGATTTAGATTCAATGTTCCAAATAAGTTTAATGTTATTTTCGGTATGTTTGTGCAAAGTCGCAGGAAAGGACATAAAATGGGTTAAAGTTTCACATAGTAATATTTCACCAAGCTTAGATTTAGATTCGAAACATTGAATCTAAATCTAAAAAACTTTATGCGGCTCAACAAGCAATTCTATTTAACGAACAATGCATCTATATATATATATATATATATATATATATATATATATATATATATATATATATATATATGTGTGTGTGTGTGTGTGTGTGTGTGTGTGTGTGTGTGTGTGTGTGTGTGTGTGTGTGTGTGTATGAAAGAAATATCTTAGACGAACAATGCGATCGAAAATTTATCGGACACGGAGGCAGTATGTGAAACGAAATTGAGTTGGTAGCCAGCACGCAAATACCGAACGTGCCACCACTATTGGGAGCTATTCTCCATACTCTTGTAAATATTTTTCTGGGAAAATCCAGTCGCTTCTTAAATTTTACCCACCAAAATATCACGGGTAAGTTTAAAATCCCAGAAGATGCAGCGTTTTGCGGTGTCATTCAAGGACGCCCTGATCTGAACGAAACAAACACCGCAAAATCAATTCTGCGCGAGAACAAAGAGCGTATGAAGACCTGCAAAAAAACTATCGCAAGCCCTTGATACCTCACAATATAATCGTTTTGTGTGCATACTGATACGAACTACATCACCTTTTCGCTCTATTCAGGCATGATCACATCGCTATCGACGAGTTCCAAACGGACAGATATCCAAACCGTTACCAGCCTGTGTATGGGCGTAGTACCTAATTACCCGTCCATGGCCGAGAAAACGCCATCTGCATCAGCTACTCCTACCGAATGCCAACCTCAGAAAGCCAACCATGCTCTATCAGTTGCATACCGGCGATGCATTTTGTTGATACAGCAGATGCGTAAAAAGGGGGCTGGACCGACGCCATCACAGTTGGGCGGCGTGAGCCGCCGGGGGCGTCACTAGTCATCGACCCACACCTAGCTCACAAATCCACCTAACCGTCGGAATCCAGCTTCGCCGACAACACACTACCCTTCAAACGCAACATCGAGTATTGGCTATACCGAAATAGCTAAAAAATTTCGCGTCAGAGGATGGTGTTGGGTTACTGTGAATCGGTGCTAGCCAAATGCGTCACAGCATCACCGACCGTTCCCAACCGAGCCTGAACGTCACAAACAAAGAGCACGACTCTTTTCCCGCTTGCCGGCGCTTAAATTGTGACCAATTCCACGGAAACACGCACATCCATACACACTGACGCATGCTCGATGGAAACTTAGCATATTTTTCAAAAAATTGCTCATGTAGGTTTGCAAGCGGACAACATTCACGATTCGGCTATCCAAGCCTGCTGTGACAAGCGAGCTCAATCCGAGCCAAAATGTGCTTGTGACGGTCCAAAGACAAATAGGCCCACCTCGATACCGCGACGAGCTTCGGATACCAAATTTGGCCCACACACAGATAAATAGTGCAGCTTCACCCTGCCGTGAAGAAAATTCACCGTCCCAAAATATTAACATCGAATTTCGGGGGGTTTCCTTATGGATTTTCTTTTTCACAACTACATAAGCTCACTTTGACGTCTTTTTCCTCGCTAACCAACCATCCGATTTTTTTCAAACTTTCACACAGTCTAGGCCAACTATTCCTCTACGCACTCCAAAAAACTCCGCACAAATATTCGTCACCGATCGATATGAAAAAGCGGGGACAGCGATGGTACAAGCACACCTGACCAGCGCCCGGGACGGGCGAAGCGAGGCTCAGCCACCGACGATGGGTGGTGCGGCCTGGGCCGTAATGCGGCTATAAAGCCGCCGCGTCTACGGCGCCGCGTGCAAACGCTGCTGAGGGCCGACGGAGAGCGCACGTGCCGTCGCCGAGGTAATTGTGTCAGGTTTTCGGAGTTTTTGTGAAAGTGAGGAGAGTTCTGTGTGATCGACAATGACCGACGCAGCATCTCCAGCAGCGGCCACGCCGGCCAAGAAGGCTCCGGAAGCCGAAGGACGCCACCAAAAGAAGGCGGCCAAGCCGTCGCACCCTCCCACCTCGGAGATGGTGCAGCAGGCCATCTCGGTGGAGCAGGACCCCAAGGGTGTCTCCGTGATGGCCATCAAGAAGTACATCACAGAGAACTACAAAGTGTCGCCGTCGATGTTGAAGCATATGCTGCGGCGTGCCTTCGAGGCTGGCATTGCGGATGGATCGCTGACACGTCCCAAGGGCCAGGCCGACTCTCCGCTTCTTGCAGGCAGGTACCGACTGGCCCCCAGCAAGCCAGCCAAAAAGCCAGCTGGAGCCAAGCCCAGGAAGGCGAGGACACCAGTGAAGAAGCCCGCCGCTGCCAAAAAGCCCAAATCTCCCAAGAAGGCCGTCAAAAAATCGCCGGCGAAGAAACCAGCTGCTGCCAAGAAATCGCCCAAGAAGGCTGCCAAAAAGTCGCCCAAGAAGCCGGCAGCAAAGAAGTCTCCCAAGAAGAAGGCGGCGAAAAAGCCAGCGAAGAAATAAGTGTTTTAACACCTCGTCATCAACCGTTATGTTGTATGTGAACCGAGTGCTTATTTGGCCCAAGATGGGCTACTGTGTACAAATATGTTGATGCGCGAGTGCGCTCTCGAGTCATATTCATATTGAAAGGATCTTCACAAGCTAAGGCCAAGTGTGCGGTATGATCGCTGCCCGTACTGTTGTTCGCTTTATAGTATGGACTGCGAGTCGTATATATATAGCGGTGCTGCTGCAGCCTTCATCCCATTCTGTGCATTCAATTGCCGAGCAGCCATCTCATGTTCACAATCAAGGCTGGTTATCATCACTATTTTACAAATTGCTAATTCCATCGAGTCATATATTATCAATAGCTAGTAGGGAATTATTCACTGAAGCGAATTCGGGAATTTGTTAGCTGTGCATACATTTTATTTTCAAAAAAAAAAACCGACGGAGCGGTTTCTGGCCGGAAAAGTGTCCGCTTGTTTTCAGAACCGTTCAGAGTCCTCGGCAGGGGCGGCGTCAGCTGCAGTGAATCCTCCGCGGGGAGCGGGGGTGATCTCATCCATCGTTGCTGACGGCACTAATATATGGTACCGCCTGGTGGGGAGGCGTTTCGTGTTGAGATGAAGAGGGGAGATACCGCTTCCGGGGACGCCGTGAAAGGAAGCGGCTGTTCCCTATTTCCGTCCCATGAGGTGTGTACTGGTTATGTTTTGGGTTTTACGTTGATTCAAATCGTGGCAGCACAACTTACCCAAGAGTTGAAGTATATGCCGTAAGATTATAGACAGTAAACCGGCGCCTTTAATCCTTCAACTGCCCAACCCTGACAACAGCACAGCTGTTTCCAGTCCGACCAATGCCTAGTATTTTTGGAGGCTGAAGTTCGTGTAACAAAAACTGAGTGCAGTCCAGGACAGCTTTTATGTGTTGATTACCAGTTTTAGCTGTAAATTTCTGCAGCAACGGGAGCGTAAAGATCCGCTGACGGTTATGTTTTGGCCGGTTGCGACTCGGCTGCCCAAAAGTGCACCATGTAGTCCTACTGGTCGGGCAGCAGCCCGGTGACCTAGATCCTAACCGCGACGACAGACTCATGGTAGAAACTGAAATACGTTCCCGATTCAACGGTAAAAACTGAAATACATTCCCGATACAACCGTACTGAACAGCATGCACACATACTTAGACGCTCAAAATCAGACTAAAACAAACACAAACACATCGAACCGCAAACACACTGAAACGCATACAGTGAGCACTGGTGGACACCAGAGGGGGGTGCAAAGGGTCATGCCCCTCCCCTATATGCTGAAGTTTTGGTCGATTTTCTTCATAAAAACACTGTTTTAACTATTTTTCTCGAGTTGTCCCCCTCCCAACGGCACTCCTGCGTTCGCTCCTGATACTGAAACGCATACGATCACGCTGAAATGCTTGTAAACACGCATCAATATTGAACCGTCGGGCTCACTATCACAGACTGAGTCGTTCAGACGTTCGAATGCGTGACATGCTTGGTGGGGAAGCGCTGCAGCATTTTACAAAACTCTGTAACCATGTTAAAGGCGAGGCCGATTCAGGTGTTTATTCACCGCTGCACTTGGCGCATCGGACTTCAATCACCTGGCGCTCGTTTGCGTAGAACATATCCAAAGGGTCGGTGAACTCTTTTCGCAGCATTAGCCCTCGCAAGTGGAGTGAAAGCTGCCAGCTCGCCACTATAGTAGTGAGTGGGCCCCTTTCCATCCTGGATACGTATTGAGGCTCCACATCTGGTACATATGCTCTCGTCGAAGGTTTTACACGATTTGTGTTGTAAATATTTGAATGTGGGTGGTTAAGTGTATTCCCATTGTTTGGCGCAAATGGGGGAGGAGGCTAACAATATAATGAATGACACGTGTCACAGTTATGTAAGAATACAAGAACGAGAACCGACCAGTGACATCATTAAATGCACACTGGAAACGATAAACGGGTCCAGGGTTGTTTTTCTGGGGGGCGGGGGGCACTTTTTAACAGCAAAACCAAACAGATGAGCGTCAAATTATATTATGGGGGCGTCGATATCCTGGTGGGATGGGAAGCGACATTCCAGGGGGCGCCGTGACTATTTCAGGACGCGCCTGCGGTCGATCAGGGAAGACTACTTGCAGCCTTTTGCCCCCTGGATCCGCCTCTGTCCGAGCCGGGGCCGATACCGAGTGGTGTTATGGGGAGCGCCAGCTTTTCCGATCCCGCGGCCCGCATTGAGACACACGGGAGAACCAGTTTGACAAGCTGATTGAAGCTAGGGTTTACACAGTGGCTGTAGAAAAGGCTGAAAGGCAGCAGGGATGACGACTAAGGCTGATCCGGGGATCGCGGTCTAAAAATCACTCAGGGGCCAGTGAACCTCCAACCTCCCGCTGATAAGAAGCATACAAGTCTTCGGATTTATATTTGGTCTGACTATTCCACTCCCGCTGATGGCAGAATTTGTTTTTGATCTCAGTGTGGTTGAATCTGAGAGTTTTCGGACTAAAAACGTCCCCGCTCCATATCCTGACGACAATGGTCGTTGGAGTAGCTGGCACGTGCTAAGTGGAGCAGCAGTCCTCCGCTCCGACCATTTGAAAGTTCTCCGCCCGTGGCTGGCACGCCGGAACAGGTATCAGTCGGATCTACTATCAGAAACAACGTCCGTGATCGAGATTTGACGAAACAATTCTGAGGATTACAGGTCTCGACACACGCACCCACGCTACATTAGATTCGCTATTTAGAATATAACAACGGGTAGAGTATATTGAGAGTAAAGCTGGTTTGCGCCCCTGGTTATTTTCTTTATAACATTTGCACCGACAGGAGCTGTCACGTTCTCTTCTAATTGTTTTGTTATTTTAATCATTGAGCCACATCTGTCCTCACTACGCAGTAAAGTCAACAGTGGCGTTGAGCTCAGTCATGTGTTTTCTGGCCGTGATTTTATACATAGACTGGCATACTCTTTCGCCCGTCGCCACGGCCGAGGCGAGTGGCCTTTAACCTGTTCATCGTATTCAAGGAGTAGTCAAATCCCCCCGGAGCGGTGTGTACACAGGACGACAGCGTCCTTCCCTAATTGATGCACAGCCGAGTTTTTGTCCCACTAATACAGGGAATAGACGGACGACGTGTGCCAAGCATGTGCTAGTCGACATCCAACACTTCTTTAATTCACCACATCATGGACAAGGTTAAATCACATACGATTCACAAACTCATCGCAAACTAGTAAAAGCCAGGGTTGACACTACTGCCGAAAAACCTACCACCCCCTCATACAGGCGTCCTGGCAGCGCCACTGTCTACACTCTTTGGCACTAGGCCGCTCGCTCCACATTCGCGGAACGCCGCTCTTGACCCACTGACAGCAGAGGCTCATACTGCACGCCTCTGCCATCTAGTGACGAGATGATAAACTAAGACTTGTATCTTTCTTTTAAAAGTGGCGCCAGCAAACAAACAGGACCGAGTTGTATCGAAGTTTAGCCGTATGTCCCTCGGCTTGTATTCTTGTTTATTTTTTCTCAAGAGACACACGAAACACATAATAAGCAAATTCCTAGATATAGTTATAAATATGTTTTCTGAATGGTTTTCTTGCGGTTTCGACGGGTAAAGTTTGTGGCAATGCAGAGCAAAACTAGCTCTATTTTTTAATCACAATAGCATTCCCTGAACTGCAGAGGGAACAACTGAAAGAGGAAATGCACATTGAAACGCAATGCATGCTGATAGTTTGGAGTAAATTAGTAATGCAAGAGCGAACGAAACCAGCAAGTAAGAAAACATCCCCGCAAATACAGATTAAAGAGGGTGAAAAAAACGGACGCTAGAAAAAATTAACAAGTGGCGAGACGCCAGGGAATTGAAGTTCTGTTTAGGGTGGCTTTTCTGTCTTTTGATTTTGAAGCCTGAATAATTTTGAAAGTCGCAAAAGCTCTGGAGGTTCCTGAGATCCCCCCTCCAGTCGTGGACGAAGATGAATCCTGGCAATGTGTCGGTTTTGTCGGTTTGACTCAAGATACGGTATGACCTGCATCTAAGACACCGCCTATATCAGAAGACGTGACCGTCCCGGACACTCCGAACCCCCTAGGCGTCTGCAGCAGACTGCGAGCCCGACCCACCTTTGATGAGCGCGTGGTAGTTGATGACGTTCATCTGGTAGCCTTTCTCCAGCATGATCTGTCGCAGGCGCTCAATCTTCTTCAGGCTGTCGGCAGGATGGAAGCCATTTGCGCAAGCGTTCAGCAGCGATGTGTAGGTCTTGTGGTTCGCCTTCAACCGCCGCTTCTTCATCTAGAGGGAGGGAGAGACAACTGCTGACGCTTGACAAGATACCACACATAATGGTTGGATAATGTCGCTAACTTTAAGAGCATTGGGCAAGAGGAAAAAAGTCTACTAGAATTTGCGGTCACAATTTTATTATCACGAAATTAATATACTACAAAGACATTAGATTTCTGAAGCTTCTGTTTTCATCTGGCTTAATCACCGTAACTGGAAATAAACTGGACGGCGTCATTTCACCGTCCCCGCCACTGTTAAAAAACGTTCATAAATAGAAACTATGTTTCATTCTTTAAATCACAGAAATTATTTTTCGAGGAAATACCGGAACTTCTCGTCATATTCCTGAACTTCTGCAATGATTCTAAAAAAGTATTTTCGAGACAACGCGCCTTATTGGCTCCAGTGGAAACTAGTGCCCATTGCTGGAAACAGTCCAAACATCACTTCAAGAATACAAGATGCCTCAGTGGCTTCGGCTCTGTGTCCTGAAATTCAGATTTCAGTTCGATCCCTACACCGTGAGTCCACAGCGCAAACATTTTTATAAGTTTAAATTGAACTCTCACATTCCAAATGACGAGGTGACAAAACAGCAAATAATCAAAGCATTCGGCACAATGTGAGACTACTCGGACCTTTTTATCTATATTAGCGAGTGCCACCTACAAGGTTCCACACTCATTAAAGTAACTATGAATAACCTAAAAATGTTGCCAATAGATGGAAACATTGACTTTGGCAGTGGTTTTAATGAACATGTTGTGGTGCTCTCTCACTCGCTATCCAAATTTTCCACCTTTTCATGAATTCGTATATCCTTGTTCACCGGAACTACTCTGGGTGAAAACAATTTCAGGACGATACTTCGACTTCTTAGTTGACCTCCATGCAACTTCCAAGCCTCCAATGATAGAGAAAGTCCTCTGATACACAGACTTCGACCGGAAGCTCATCATAGACCTATACAGTTTGTCCATCACCTGAACAAAACCCACTTTTCACACAGAAAAATCCAGCAAGATGTTGATTTTGTGCTCTGAAACACGTCCGCTTTATAGCATTCGTAATTTCTCTCTCCGTGAAATTGGTCCCTTTTTACATAACCTGCTGTGTGATCTACGTTCTGGCCTGGTCGTGGGTGCCGATGTGGTAAGAGATGTCACCGGCGTTCCGGCCGTGATCCGGCGGATGGAGTCCCAGCAGCAGGTGCGCCACTACGTGGCCGTCACGCTGCTGCTGGAGCTGCCCTTCCCAGGCTTTCACCATGAGCAGCCCTTTCCGAAACAATTCTAACCAAGTGATTAACCGGTTTCGCGCTCGATGCCATGAAATCGGAATTGAAGCTCCAAATGACGGAGATGACGGAATTGAACTGACGCAGCCACGTAGTTGATCATATGATGGTGACGGGACGCCAAATGACCTATCTCTAATCCTGTAGGTCCTTTTATTCTTAGTTACACTAACGACCGTCTGTAGAACGACGCCAAAGGCCAAAAAGTAGCGACAGGGCTATAGTGCTAAAAATCAGCAGTCCTCTTCTCCCTCTCCAAAAAAATCTGACCGATTAAAAAAACAAACGATATACTACGGACAACAGCAGCCGTAGTTAGGCCGAACCTCTCTAAATCACACCGAACTGACATGTCTGCATCCATCCCAGTAAGGGATGAACAGAGACATCCGTGACAGAGACCCTAGTTATAAAAAGCGTCCTCATCCGGTGCCAAATGGTATAAACATCTTCTAATGACAAGCATACATTTACCAATCATGGATTTCGCACAGCCATTTTTACAGAGGGCTGAAGTAAGCTTAATATCCTATTCATACATGAACATTTTAAGCCTACTTCTACTTACACTGTCGTGCAAAGGAAGAAAAGGGTAACTCTCATTGCTAATACATTGATTACCTTTTTTCCTTTGCATGGCATAGCACTGTCTGTGAGGGATAATGGCTTCTTTGAGATTCTACGGTCTCGGAGACTAAATTCACTGATGAAGTTTGTGTTTTCCTGCCTTGAAATGTATTTTTACGCGCCGGAGCCATCACATGCCCTGCCACGATCGTGCCGGGCTTGTCGGCCCGTGAACGAAATTTTTACGACAAAATATGAGATAATAAAAATATATATATATATATATATATATATATATATATATATATATATATATATATATATATATATATATATATATATATATATATATGACAAAATATGAGATATATGTAAAATAAAAAATATGGGATATATATATACAATAACAAAATATGATATATACATATATATATATATATATATATATATATATATATATATATATATATATATACAATAACAAAATATGCAAAACACGCACCCGCGGGATAATCTCACATCGTTGTAGAGCCTGAAGGCCTTGTAGGTGTCACCCGCCTGGCCGCAGCCGGAGATGAGCACGTTGTAGACAAAGTTGTCCGGCTGTACCCGATCCACCGGGAGCATCTGGTGCTCGAACAGCTCCAGCGCCTCCTTCAGCTGGAGACAGGGCGGGGACGGAGTCACGCGCGAGTCCAGGGTCCAGCGCGCTGGCGCTTAGAGAAATTGGCTGGAACTCACAGTCACGTGGTGTTAAATTGGCGAACGTATCGACAATGTGATCATCCTGAGAGTGTGTTTTTGAAGTTGTTGGTAAATATCCGTTTGAACAGAGCGATCTTAACAGTTTCATCTTTCCGTTTAGCGCAAAATACATGTGGCTCATTGCACGCAGATATCATTTTACCATTGAAACAAGAAACATATACCAACTGCAGATGAACAAGATAAGCCAAGGGAAGCTGATAAGGGCATTGCTTTACTTTTTCCTCATGATCTTCATACATTTTATTAGAGTTCATATTCTGTGTGTATATACAAGTGCTCCAGAGGAAGGAAAATGGCTCAAAATATTTGGACTATGATTTTTATTTTAATTTCAGTGCCTGTTCGTAAAATGTAAAAAAACACACGCAGATTTAAATCATATATCTTACCTGACCCCGTCTGATCATTTTCTTCATCTTCCGGCCGAACCCATGAGAATTCATTCCTGTCTTGGGGATGCCAGAGATGAGCTGATCCAACTGCTCCTTCTCAACATCATCTGCATCATCCTCCACCAGCTCCCAGTCCACAACCGAGGCAGACGATGAGGCAGACGCTGTGATGGCCGATGTTGGAGACGCAGGGGAGGAGTCAGAACGTGACACGGGAGCGACAGCTTTGTAGCGCCAATGCTGTGCATCAGATGACCGTGAGGATGACACAGATGGTGGACCAGGTTCAGCCACCTCGTCACACACATCAAATCTTCCTTCTTGGCCGTCGAGGCCGCCTTCAGAGAGTTCCTTCTCCTTGTTGCTTTCCGAGCAGCGTTTTCTAGGTGCCTGCTCCTCCGGTTCGGCATCGTTCGCCTCCTCCCACTCCACAGGAGACCGGAGATCTCCAAATGTATCCGGATCGCCGAACCTTCCGGACGATACTGCGCGATATCCCGGAGTTACTACATGACATCGAGGAGTGAGAGGGCTGTACTGTGGGCAGAGGCCCTGAGGGCCCCGGTATTGGCGGAGATACTGTCTGAGAGCACAAGCAGCGGCCCTCATGATGGCAGCGCACGGGCTTGGAGTTCAGAAGGTATAGGCTTGGCTAACTAGGGTTTATCTCACTTTTGCGGCTTCTGGTCCATTTCAGTCCATTAGAAACTCAAATGTTATCTTTGATGGCCCAGCATTTACAGAGTAGACACTTCGCTGTTGTTGAAGAAGGGAGCTCTTTTCTGGCTGCTGAAAAAGTGCGATTTCTATTAATATATTGGTCATATTTACCAGCACTCGACCAGGCCAGTGCAGTTTAGGAAACGCCAATCAATGAACAGTTGGTTTGCACCTCACTTCAAGTGAAACATAGCAAAAAAATAGCACACCATTCACCCAGTTCACTTTTGATTATTTTCCACACACTACCAACACATCAACTGCAGGTTTGTAATGCCAATGAAAATACAAATGTATGTTTCTCCTGATAGTAGTTGAATGTGACACTCATCCTAAATATGGTTATTTGTAATCAAATGTTAACACGCGCCCCGCTGGGGGCAAAATTCGCTCCTCTCCTAGTTTTCCCCAGATAACGCAAAAACGAAGAGACGCAGAACAATGAAACTTACAGTACCTTATCCCTGATCAATTGTACACAGGTCATGTCAGGTCAAGGAGCAATTCAAGGTCAAGTGACACGACCTCAAAACCTAAAATCACGAGTTTGAAGCGGCGCCCAAGGAACATCACCGAACCCATGAGTTTGAAACTTTCACAATATGATAAGGTCATTAGGATCTACAAATCTGCCATCTCGAACTTTCGATATTGTTCACCTAAGGTGGGGTGAATTTTTTGGTCACCCCATTATAAGTCTACGGTGAAAAATAGAATGGGCTCGTTGTCAGTAAACACTGGATAGATAAAGCTAAAAATCCTGAACCCATCTATTCTTACCACGATCTTGACCATAAAGTTGAGCTTTTTAGCATCTGACCTCTCAAAGGTCATGCCAGGTCACAGGAGCATAGAGTGATTGTTTTGCCAATAACTCCTCACTGAATTGAGATAAAACTCCCATTTTGCTTGCATTGTGCTTATATTGTAACGGGGAGTCGATTTATATGCAACATGACCATACCAGGTCACTCTGTTACCCTGACCTAGTTCGAGGTCAGTTTATTTTCACTATTTGATCTAGCAAGGTCATATTATACATCATTCGATTCGCCGCGATGAGAGGAATCCAATTATGTATGAATATTTGCTTCATCTTATCTGAAGACAGATCTAGAGACAGAAATTTACACTGCTGTGTTGTAAGCCTATGGAGCCTTCTTTGACCTATGCTGACATCAATATTGACCTGACATAAAATTATTTGTATAAAATATATTTGCCTTGTCAAGAGCTTTCGAACGCCACCCGTAATTTTTTGTCAGCTTTCGTGGGAAATGATATACGGATAGGCGGTGAGAAATGCCCCCAGCGGGACACATCATGCCACAAACCCCAGCCGGGTGCATGTTAATTTCTTGCATTCAGGGGGGCTATGGAATCCCTTTAGTTTTAACAAGCAGGCACACCATCTATACACGTCGATCGTCAGTCTCCTGCACTCCGTCTGTGGCTCACTTGTCCGCCTCCTCCCCGCCGTATATACACATTGTTCCGCGCCCGTCTTCTCGGACCCCACTCACAGGGCCCCGCCCTGCTCATCCCAGCATACTCTGTCCAGAAATCCCCTTCCAGTTTGTTTTCTCTTTTTTTCTTGAATCCTGTCATGTTTCTCTCCCATGTTTGTATTTCTGTGATGCAGTCTGGTGCCACATCCATCAAGCATCACATATCTCTTACAGTGACTCTTAAGTAACATTCACCTCATTTTCTTTCAATCCTGTCAAGTGTTTTCCTTCTGACATATTGTGTTGTGCATGGGATGTGGCAGTGTACCTGAATACTTGAATGCAACTGCAAGTATGTTCCCAGTTGGGAGGCATTTTGAACCACAAACACACCTCACCTTCCGTCCCCACCAATGTCACGAGGAGCACTCCGGACAATCTTTCAGAAAACCCCTCAAGCTACCAAAAATAATATGGGAAGCTTTCTGCCTGGTCAATTTGAACCCTAAATAAATTTTTGGGGCAGTTTCATATTAATTTAATACATTTAACTTTGAACTCGATCTTAAAAATGTGTTCAATTTTTACCATATTGCTATAAGAAAATCATAAGGGGAGGAATGAAGCTGAGTCCATTCCATACATGCATTGTAAACACATATGTAAATTGGTTTTTATTCCTTCTGAGATATATAAACTACAGACACTCATATTGACAAAATAATCAACTTGATGATTGTGGTCAATACATGGTAGAGCTAGGTAGGTGGTCTTCCTTGTCTTGAAGTGGATTCTCAGATGCATTTTTCAGAGATCATGAAAAATAATGCTAAGAAACAAAATTCTCACCACAAAAATATGCCCTAACAATTCCAATTTTTACAAAACAAGAGCTGCAAGGCATATGATCAGTAGGGGGCTAATGCACAAGAAAACCTGTGTATAACTGAAGGAAACCAAATTAATTCATTACAGACTGGTAAAGCATGGTTTCCTATGTAACCAGACATTCTGAGCTCAAACATGATACTCACTTCCCACGCTGATCTAATATTATGATATAATTCGGCACAAAATCTGTCATATACCTCACGAGTACCAATGCACCACCGGAAGAATCGTGTAATAAACAAACATGACGCTAATTCACGATGCCAGATTGGATTCCAGAATAATAATTCAATACAAGAATAATACTCTAGATCTCTGAAAAAATAGTCCAGAAAAATGCTACATAAATCAGCAGATTTCCCGCCAAGAGAAATCAATCTCAACTTTCAACTGAGCTCCCCTGCCAGAGATGACGCAGGTACAATAACTGAATATCCAGATTTATCAATGCAGTGTGGTCCAAATATTTCACACATCAGGACAGTATGCGAGCGAAGCGAGCGCAGCCCATGAGCGAACACGAGTCCTCCAGAGGCCCGGCCTTTGCCGGCTAACGCCAGCAAAGCTGAGCCCGCCGGAGGTGAAAGTCGGCGCTGCAGGCTAGGTGAGCCGCAGGCAACATCTCTAAATAAAAATGATTAGCTACCATTACGTTATGTCATGTTTTCAAAGAAAATTTTGAGGTTTTAAAGGATTTTGTTACTATCTGGAGTTATCTAAAGCAATGTTTATCAATTTAAAGGTTTTAATTTACATCAATGTGAGATTGGAAAACACCAGATCTGGTATCGTCTCAACATTTCCCGCACAGTTACGGTCTTCTCCGCCCTAAAGGAACTGTGTTCTCGGCCGTGTGTGGTGTGGTGGAGTATCATACCTACTACTTAGATTTTCATTTTTTGGGGATTTGGTGCTTGGGCGTGGGGAGCTGTGTTGAGCATCGATGAGAGTGAGGTGGAAAGGGTCGGAAACCATATCTCTTAAGCGCCTAAGTGATTAGTTTGTCTTCCTTCAGAATTACCAAAACCTGTTGATCCTGTGGGCCATTAGCTGAAATAGTGCTCAGAAGCAAAGATTGCACAGTTTTACATACATACACACACAAAAATCCTTAATTGAAGTAAAGGCAGTGCAAATACTGAATCAAGGTTGTACTGGGTTGAAATGTATTATATTTAAACATAAAACCTGATCCAAGCAGGGAAATTAAAGACACAAACAGTGAATTTAACCATGCCGCATTCATTAAACGAACACTAGCCCCTTGGCCTGTGACAGCTACTCACATATCCCCCGCCTCACACAGTCTACACCACCATAATACCATCTACACCACCATAATACCGTCTACACCACCATAATACCGTCTACACCACCATAGTACTGTCTACACCACCATAATACCGTCTACACCACCATAATACCGTCTACACCACCATAATACCGTCTTCACGCCACCATAATACCGCCTACGCCACCCATAATACCGTCTACGCCACCATAATACCGCTCTACGCCACCATAATACCGTCTACACCACCATAATACCGTCTACACCACCATAATACCGTCTACACCACCATAATACCGTCTACACCACCATAATACCGCCTACACCACCATAATACCGTCTACACCACCATAATACCGTCTACACCACCATAATACCGTCTACACCGCCATAATACCGTCTACACCGCCATAATACCGTCTACACCGCCATAATACCGTCTACACCACCATAATACCGTCTACACCAGCACAGCAGCGGCCTTAACTACCCTGGTATATTTTAGGGCCTTGCCCTGGCAGCAACAACCCAAGATACCTTACCAGCAACAATAACAAGGCAATAGAGTAACAAAGGTAATAAACAACAATAACAAGAATCACCACCACCGCCACAAACAAACAAACAACGCTCGCGGGCATCCGCGCCTGCCTGGTGCGCGCCAGAGGCGCGAATTTGAGGCTACTATAAACAAGAAGAATGCCGGTGAAAATGCCAGACGGTAGATCATAATCCCTCTGAAAAGTATCATCCAATTCCCTATAAATCCGCCCCGGTAGCTCAGTTGGTAGAGCGTTGGGCTCCGGCCCGCTGCTCAGAAGCATGCAGTGGCAGGGCATGCCCAGGCTTGGGATCGGTTCCCCTGAGACGCTCCAGCGCTCAATAGTTTACCCGACGTACAGGTCGGCTGGCAACTGACTGGTGAGAGGGTGACCTGAGCGGGGCGGCCGTCCCTGTGCTTTGTGGGACGTTAAACTTTGGCTTCTAAATTAACCCTCCATTGAGGGAGTTGCTCGTTCGGGTGGTGGGGTCGGGGTCTCCGTGACAAGTCCCTTGATGACTTTAGTGAGACTCCGACTCCACCAGTCGTACTAGGAACAACTTGAACAAAATTTATTAAAAAATTAAAAAATCCCTTCAAACTATTGACGACTTTCGCGCATCCCTCTCAAAACCAGTGAGACGGCTCTGTGGTGGCGCCGTCTCGCTGGCCGTACCCTCCGAGTCGAGATTGACTCATTGTATTTATTAGATATGACTTCCTGATGGCGCTGGATGCTGGCGAGGGTCCAGGGGCGGACGCAGACCCGAGCTCTGGGGGTCCAAACCCTTGTCTGCCTTTCCTCCGGGGAGGGGGGGGCAAAGTTTGTTTTTGCTTTACGAACCTAGTGTAAACACCTTTTTTAAAAAATGGGGGCCAAAAGATAGTTTGGCCCCCTTCAGCGCTTTGGGGGCCATGGCCGGAATGGCCGCCTCCCTGCGTCCGCCAATGCGAGGGTCTGTTGTACGCTGCCTCGTGTTTTTAACACGTGGTGCTCAACGATTTTGTGCCCCGGCAGTATACCGAGTCCCCCATTTATTTTACGTTATTTAAGTTTATCTTCCCTGGCCCAATGTATTTTTCATTTATTTTGCATGCCTGTCCTGACTGCAGGTGTATCCCCTACAAGGTGTGCTTGCCTGCGCAACGGCGCGTGTTGCTACCGCGGACGTTTTACCTCGTCTGCTTTACCTTCTGGTCCACTTGGGTATGTACTTGTGTGTTCTTATGGAAATATATGTATGGATGCAAACCATACTGGCAGTGAATCTCACCCGTGCGACCTCAAAAATAAGATCTTCTGTTTTCGAAAAACCGTTGAAAATGTCAAACCGAGATCTCCAATGACGACTAAATTTAACCTTCGTCCCATGGGGGGGGGGCATTGGTAGCTCCCTAGGTTTTTTTCGAGATAGCAGCCTGCTATGCTATCTTTTTCGGAAAAACGACGAGACGCAGCACAGCGGCTGAGGTCTTTATCTCTCACCCCATCATTTTCCCACCGTCCCTGAAATTTTTTACCCCGGGTCACCCAAGGTCAGGTCACCAGACGAGGTCAACCAAGGTCAACTCACTTCAACTTCTGAGCTCTATAAGAGCTAATTTCTTAGTCGATCGATTTGAAACTTCCTACACTTCATGACCCCTCCAGGGTCTACAAGATGCGTCTCAGAGATTGTTTGATTTCGTGACCTGAGGTCAGGTCACGAGGTGACCTCTCCCATTGAAAAGGCATGGGGAAAAGTTGTCTTATGATCTTAAAATCACGGAAACGATTGCAAATGCTTAGCTTGCTCAAAAAACCGTTCTTTGACACCCTTTCATGGATCCCTGGGGCCAATTTTGCCCTTTGAACTCTCCGAGGTCATCCAAGATCACTAGGGGTCAAAACATAGTACCTATTTTGAAAATAACTTTGAAAATAATCACGCTTGAGCACTGAATCAAACATCATCGTGTATGTCTCGTCACTGGCTTTCATTTGATATACGGTTAGGTGAACAGGTGACCTCTGGAAATCAAACCACTGGCGGGAGGTCATTACGTTCCACATGGCGGAAAAAGGTCTGGAATTTTCGTATCAAATGTACTTAACCAGACCTCAATAGCTCTAATGGCATAAGAGTTATGCCCAGTTTTCTTAAAAATTGCATATTTGAGTGAAAATAGCCAATCGTGACCTGACTTGACCTCTAGAGGTCTAACCATTGACCTAAGCGCTTAACCCTTGCCCCGGTGGCGGATAGGAGCTATCTTCGCCCTTGTGGAGAGGGGGGCTAAAAATACCCCCACGATCTCAAAAACTAAGGGTCCGGGATGGCCTAGTGGCTTCGTTGCCAGTCTACGGATCGGATAGCATGGATTAACGAGGGTTAAAATAAATAAAAAATGAATAAAAATAATAAATGAAAAATATAAATAAATAAATAAGAGAGCTAGAAAAAGAGCAAAACGGCAATCGAAAGCTCTTCAAAAAAGGATATCGAAAATACTTCAGTCATTTTTCTCGTCAGGTCAATATCAAGGTCACCAGAGGTCACAATAGGTCAAAATCGCTCATATGAGGTGCACTAAGAAACCTGATATATCTCAAAAACTTTGATAGCTCGAAACATTTTTTAGCACCATTCGAAAGCTCTTGAGATGCTTTTCATTACAGTGCCAATGATTTTCGGATCAGGTCAAAGCCTAGGGAGCTGTAGGCAGGGGCGTAGCCAGGATTTCGCTCAGGGGGAGCGGCGCCCCGAAAAGGGCCCCTGCAACAGGGCTAAAAGGGCCCTGCTGGGGAAAAAAGGCTCTGCTTTTTACAAAATAGTGCTGAAGAGGGCTTAAAAGGGCCCTCTCTGGTATGAAATTTCAAATTTGGCCACCGACCATAGTGCGGGCGAGCCGCGCTTCGCGCGGCCCGTGTCCTCTGGGGCGTCCTTCGGGCCCTCAGGGGGAGGCTATCCCTGCCGCCCCCTCCGCTACGCCCCTGGGTGCAGGTCACTGAATATTGGGAATGTTCTTGAGAATGTGCATAGCCACCCATGCATAAGGGCGTTTCCTTTTTCGCTAATAACTTCCAAACCAAGCAAGATGCAGCCATCGTTGATGCACCATTGCAATCATCTCATCAATGCAAATCGAATGATATATAATACTGTTATTCCAGGTCAAATTTAAAATTTGATCTGACCCTAGCCAACGGTCTGAACCAACTTAACCTGGTACAGTCATGATGCATATAATTTGACTTGCAGTGAACATACAAACACTTTAAAGACAAAATAAAAGGTATATCTTTGTTTATTCAAAATTTGGAGAGCAAAACACCAAAAAATGTTTAGTTGGCCTAAAGTCACCTTTCAAAGGTCGCAAGTCAATTTTTTTGTATCAACTTCAGAAATGGGCTAAGAGCAAGTCGTAACCGATGTTTGAAGTTGATTCCATCCATTCTTAGTGAGAAAAGCTCATTTTGTGATTTTTCCAATGTGTTTAAATGGAGAGGTCATGCTCTGAACATGACCTTAGGTCACCAATATAAAAAAATCCGGAACATATGTCTTAGCTCCTGGTGGGCCCAATATGTGGTATGAGTTTCAACTTGATCGATTAACCCTCCTTTTAGTTATGAATTCCTAAGCATTTTTTAAGGTGAGGTCACTTCACCTGGCCTGGTGACCTGACCTGATATGACCTTGGCCTAAAATTTTCAGGGAAGATGTAAAAATGATTAAGGAACAGCTAGACCAAGTTTGGCAGCTGCGCGCCACCGTTTTTTGGTCACTTTGGAAAAATTCGAGGGGGTCTAAAAAGACCCCCACCCGGGTGAAGGTTAAACATGTGCACATGTTCATTCAGTAAGAAATTAATCCATGGATTAATTTCTTACTGAATTCGCACGAGCTTTCTAATGCACTTTGCAGATTTGCGCTAACCCCATATATTTTTAGTTAGAGGGGCCATCGATGGCCCCCGGTGGAGCGAAGGTGACGCCAGACCCCCGGTAGGGCGCAGGTTAACGCGCGCAGTGGGGGGGGGGTCCTTACGTGCCCTCACCTATTTTTCCGAGTTGGTCGGATAACCAGGAGAACCAGCTTCGCTCGCCGCCGGAAAACCCTACTTGGCTGCATTTGAGAGAATTCATCAGCGCGCCGATTGGCGAAGGAATTTTGAACATCGGTCAATATTTTTTTTACTTTTTGACTAGCAAAGTCAGATTTATATTTTGAGACCGTCGCAATCGCGCGGTCGCACCAGTTCACGTGCACTGTAGACCGATTGGTAACGTCATACGATCAGGTTATAGGTCAAGGTCAACCCACATGAAGGTCAAAGTCAAAGGTCACAGTTCGAGGTGATTGACCCCAGCATTCCGGTCAGATATGACATTATTCAGTAACGTTATTGGGAACATGCCAATTTGTAACGTCATGGGTTATTGACCTTGAATGATCTTGCCCTTAAATTTCGGAAACCATTGTTTGGGACCTCTCCTCTGACCTTAGCCCACTTTGGGTGTTTTACTGGCTTTTTCCGCATAATCACGGCATTTCCAAACAGATATCCAGCACGGTCCATATTCGATTACCACCTGGTTTGACCTTGGAGATATTGACCCATGTCAATGGAACTTCGCCATAAGGTAGATCACCATCGCCCCCACACACACCCTGACGGACTTTTCTCCAACCATCTTGGTTTCTGAGATCTCAGGGGGGGTGCACTTTATGACACCCTCCACTGCCGTTGACGCCAGGCCGCTCTCCACTGCGAATGTTGAGAAGTGAGGGATTCCAGAGTATTCCGAGCATGACGGAGGAATTCCTGCGCTGGTTGCTCAGTTGCGATCATGGTCAGTCCGAAATCAGATTATTAGAGGACGATCCATCTTTCAACCGAAAAGGAGCGGCCAGCTTCTAGTTCTGGACATAGAAAAGACCCAGGGGACAAAGGAGCAGGTGTTTCCCTCAATCGAGCACTTGCCGTTCCCCAGCAATAGGCCTCAGCGCCTAGTGAAACGTCGCTTCCCTCGTCACGCCCCCGCCCCCGCCCCGGATTCAAACATTCGCACCCATTCAACGAGATGTGCTCTTTCCCCTTCCCACCCTCTCACTGCTTGCTTACATTCCAAGAAACGGCACCCCCTGTCCGAGGTCCCCCTCATCGAAAATGCTACATCCGCCCATCCTGCTGAACAATGGGAAAATACCCATTAGATAAGTATCGGTTCATGCAAGTGCGACAGCACCATATACCCGGAGTACTGGAACACCTTAAGCCAATGTCGGCTAGCTTGGCTAGTTTAAGCCAATGTCGGTTAAGCCAATGTCGACAACCCAGACTGGCTTGGGTTGGGATCGGGCAAAGGAGTGACAATAAGTCAAACTGGTGTGATTTGAAAAATCAGCCAGTTATTGGTAAGTCTAGCATTCCTTCCCATACCCTTTTCCCAAATCCGCAAAATGTTCTCCCCCCACGAGGTGGCTTTAATCCCGCTCTGGCGACGGGTGACAATAAAGTTCTAAACATATCATCTATAACACCATTCACAAAATCGGTTGCACAGCCATTTGGCGTTCCTGAAAAAACCAAATAGCACAGAGATTAACGCGCTGCCCTATCGCTGGATACATTCTGAGCACGCTGCAATTATACATTAATATGCGCCGAATCATTCATATGACACAAGCGAAACATAAAAACAGCCTTAAAGGGAATGTGGCACCTTCACAATGTGATTTTAACTGAGATAGCCAAGTTGTAAAGCAGGTCGGAAAACCCGGTACTCCATATTTCATTTGTCTTGGAACTCGATATCTCCGTAGAAAAAAGCTAAAACATACCTGACACCAGCCCCCCTCAGCCCCCGTCGCCGGCGGCCATTGTTGTGAGCTACTGGTGTGACAACATATGCTGACGTCACGATGAGCATCAGCCAATCAAAGCCCTTGAAGCGTTTCAAGTATGGTAGTGGTTGCCAGATCGTGACATCATACACAGGCTGATATTTATTTATTTTTCTAGAGGAGTATTTTTAAAAACCAAATATTGAGCTTATTGTACATTTTTTCAGAGAAATAATGAGTGGTTTCATTATTTTTGACCAAAAGTACGCCTAATTACACTAAATTTCAGGATTCGACCAAGGTGCCACATTCCCTTTAAGGTACGACCTAGATTTATAAAGGGAGTAGATTGGCTGCAGTCTATATTTAGCCGTCCTATGAGTTCCATGTGCGAAGCATGAGCACTCTACACATAGAGTAAGGCTCTACATGCGCACACTGCCTAATTACGCACGATACTCAGAAATATTCGGTAGATGACACCTTGATCAATCTGAAGTTCTCTGATTCGTGGTAAGCGTGTGGGGCCGTGAAAGAACGCAGCGACGATTTGAACAGCGAATACATTGTTTTCCGGTTGTTGTAAAAATCATATCGTATGTCAGGATAAGAACCCATTTTATCAGACTGACTTAATGACTCAGCAAGCAGAGCTTCATATTACGAGGTCACCTTGTTCTATAATCCTCCTCCGTGTGATTTTCTATGAAGAAACATTATCAAATTATTTTACAAGTTAGGGCGCTTTATGACTCGACAGGTTGGCGTAGATCCCCCCACTCAACCATTTTAGAAGTCATTCACAGTGGTGGATCTAGGGGAGGGGACAAAAAGGAATTTGCCCCCCAAACGGAAAAGCTCGCGGCAAAACTGCTTTGCTCCTCCCCCTTAAGCCCAAAAGCGGTCGACCTCCTTTATGCCCCGACTCCTTTTTAGTTTGTAAGCAAGATTTTGGCGCTTCAACTCTCAACTTCAAACAGAACCATTTAAGTTCACTTACTTGAATATCCCAAATAATACCGTCAAGTCATATTATTTTGGCACAATTTTTTACTGCATATTTCTTTTTTTTTTGCTTTTCGACTTTGGTTTGCCCAAACCGACCGGCTAGATCCGCCGCTGGTCCTTCGTATCATTTTCCAGTCATTCGATGGACGCGCTGCGGGGTCCCGAATCTCACAGCGCATGGGCTTCCTGATCGAACACAGCCCTAGCGAATTTATTTAAACCAGGAGCTGAAAACCATGGTAAATTCGTAACTCGCTCCCGCAGTAATGTCGGCCAGGCATGAGCTGCCTAGTCTCGAATATAGGTGTCGCTAGCTTTCACAGATGAGTCCCTTACTATTCATTCCTGTGACGTTGAAGTAGACGGTGCACTACTCTTAGGGCACCCTTATGGGTGATTATGTTAAGGTAGATTATTATTTTTGGAGGACACCTTCACTAATAATTAGTGCAGCGCGACTGGTACCGCTGGCCAATATTCAGCGTCTTTTGATTTTGTCGGGGTTTGTAGCAGTAGCAGTGTGTGATATCTAGGTGGTATCTATCTTAAGATACTTTTGCACACCATCACTTTTCGTGGTGTGCAGCTGCAGACCCTGTCCAGCGGAATCCGCAGTCTCTGCCGCCGTTGCTCTCCGGGGGGTGTATTTTCTCTCCAGGAGGCACCTCTGCTCTCCAGGTGGTCGTTTTTCCTTCCCAAGGGCGGCCATGTTATCCAGGGGCGCCTTTTCTCTTCTTCGGAGGCACCTCGGCTGTCCAGGAGGTGCCTTCGCTATCCAAGGGCGCCTATATGCTACCCAGAGGAGCGCCTTTAACCCATTAACGCCCGCACCTACTTCCAGCTTTCAAATTGGCGAAAAAATTGTTTTCCTATGCTTAGAATATGCCCAATAAGATGTTCCGAAAGTTTTAAATCGATACAACTTTTAGATTCTGAGATATGACACCGGACAAAAATGACCCGCTGGGCGTTTGGGACATCGGCTGGCACTGTGCGGCTGGCTCCCGGGCGGCGCTGTCACCGCACTCAGCGGCCCGATGCGCATCGCTTTTACTGCAGTTCTGTGAAGTGTTTTTATTTCCTCTTGTATATTGGCCATAGTAAAATGTTTAGACAGTTCTATGCTCTTAAGGTTTAATTAAAGACAACACTAACAGCATATTTGCAAATAGTATACAAACGTGGTTAACCTAGACTGATGATTTGCGGGGGATAGACTAAAATTGTTAACATCTTAGTATTTTACGAATATTTGTGAATATCAAAGGTTTTGGGAAACCGTTTCTTTTGTCTCTACCCCTTTCCTTCTCCGCCTCCCAGACTTTGTGACTGATGCTCACAGAGCTTTCAACGAGAAATCGTAATATTCAGCATACAGATAAAAAGTTTTGAAAACTTAATCCGTTAGCTCCCCACGCGGTGCACATTAGCTTGATCAATCTCCAAATCTTCAAGCGGGTCCATTTCCACCTTTCCAACTTTTCTTTGGAACAAGTAGCGCGCTTCATAATTGCATAAATGTGAACCTCCACATTTCCAGGCACGCCACTGGTCATTGTAACGCTGGTCAGCTCATCATCTTTCTCATCCTCATGTCTAATATATTTTGTGATGGTATGATTATGATATGCACCTGATCCGCTCCGCTATCTTGCGCACTTAAAACAGCTTATTTTGCTTATTTTCCTGCAAAACATTTCATCTGTGGCATTGCTAACAACTATGCTTTCGATATTTTTATGTCTCCATGGCTGGAGATTTCTTCTCGATCCAGGATGGCTTCTGGTTTTTTTTAACGCTGGCACTGCAATCCAAGCCCTAGACAAAGTCTGTGGGAGACAAAAATACAGGCAGGTCTTGACCCCTCCTCCTAACCCCGGGATGTTCACTCATGGTAGTTTCACTTGACTAGAACCAAGGAAAAATAGTGCTAGTTGCGTTTTAGACAGAAGTTCTAGAACTTCCCAAGCCTTCGCCCATTTTATACTGCTCCAGACGTTTGACGCTGCACCATCTCGTCAAAACAAACCAGCGCGGCGGCTGCGATAATTTCCAACTCATTTTTGTCAGCTGGTCATTGGCTTTCAATCATTAGTGGACACAAGGGGGCTAGGAAGGCTCAAGCCTACCGAAATGTCAGTGTGCCTATAGTACCTAAATGCATTACTGAGGGCTGTTCCGAGGCCATGGCGGGGGAGGCTCGAGACCCCTAACCCCCCTCCCCACCACCCAATGAAGTCCTCAATCCGCTACTGTTCCCTATCCTCTCTATCCACTACACACAACCCATCAAGGGGAAAAGACAAGGCTCTGCTAGCTTTTATTCAGTGCTAAGATTTCGATAAGTTTTCAAAATCCCTGAAAATTGTATTCATTAACGCCTTTACAAAATGCTGGAACCATCTTGCATGTTTCCGTTAAAATTATGTGATAATCATTCCCAAAATAAGACAGACCCCGAAAACGGTAGGAAGTATTCATGAACTTCAAAGTTTCCAAACGTATCGATGTTACAGGGAAAGTGCGAAATCCGGGATTTCGCGAACTCCCTAGGGATTTCGCGAAATCACTGACCAGCCAGGGAGTTCGCGAAATCCCTAGGGAGTTCGCGAAATCACTGGCCGACCAGGGATTTCGCGAACTCCCTAGGGATTTCGCGAACTCACTGAAACTTCAGTGATTTCGCGAACTACCTGAATGTTTTTCAGGGATTTCGCGAAATCCCTAACATGCCAATATGGCATATAGTTTAAATCCGAAGAATGATCCTTCAGTGATCTGGTTTTACTCTCCCCGTCCATGTTTTCTCTTTTTATGATGTATTTTGCTTGATTTTATGTCGGCCTGATGCTTATTTTTGGAAAATTAATTTTACACCCTCAGCTCTACCTCACACAGGGTCCTTGTGGCCGCTGACGAACTATTAGAGTCACTATCCTTCCTCGAGGTGCATGGTTTATGCAATATGAACCGTAGGTGTAGAGGGGGGGCTCAAAACAAACTAGAGATGCCACTACTTTTTCATTGTCATCTGTAATGAATACCTTGATTCCTTAACAAAGCAAATTTCTGATGGGAAGTATTGTGCCGTAAGAAACGGACAAAGAACTGGTATACTTTCACAAAGGTCTATCTTAGCTTTGTCTATGTTGAAATGTACTACGGACGTCCACAAATTTTCCAATAACAATATTTTGATTCAGGAGGAAGTGTCGGCCTCGAAAAAGCTCTCGGTGTAAGAAGCGGCACGCCTGTCATCGTTTGATCATTGCCAAGGCTTTCAGAAATTTTTTTGTCGATTCCGGCGGGCTAGCAAATGCACTTCAAGCTTAAGTGCTCCAGCCACGGTTATGACAATAGGCAATGAGATAGCACATGGCAAATATGCGTAACAATTGTTTCATTCCGTATCCTGTTTATGCCGACAACTATAGTTGTCGGCTTATGTTCAGCTATAGCTGAAACTGTATAACGCTTCTGATATGCTGGTAAACTGAAAACAGAGATATGGTCTAAGTTAATTTGCAGAATAATTATTTCGTTGTTGCAGCTCTGAAAATTTATCTTAGTATACCCGAACCGTACCTGTAAAGATTGGCAAAAGTTTTGGAATACATTAATGAACTTAATGCAAAAAATAATATAGCATTATTGTATTTTCCTTACCCAGATTGTAATACGAAATGGCCATCAGATAAGCAGCATTTCTCTTTTGTGTGGTTATGAGGGTTGTGATATGATAATGATCTCTCTGCAGATGCTGGATAAGTGAGTTGGAAAGAAGCGCTTCAGAATTTTGTCTCTAACGGTACTTACAGTTGGTGCACCTGAGCGACTTCGTACCGAGTACGTGCATGGCCGGGGCGGGGGCTGGGTAACCATACCCCTTGGGTTTTTTCGCAAAGTCTCGAAAACGGCTACGCGCAGCGCTGCTGTACCCAGTAAAGTTTTTTCTGAAGCTTTTTACAACTCCTGTCAACATTTACGGTTCAGGTCATTTCAGGTCAGGACATCAGTGCAGGTCAAGTGACCTCATCTCCAAAAAAAGAAGAAAACAACATGAGCAGGAAACAGCTTAATCTATTAATCTAAAATTCGTATTGAATAAAGGGCCGATTGAGTACACATCATTTTTTAGGATTTCTGAAGTTGATGACCTAAGGTCAATTATGAGTCATGATGACACCGTTGGAAAAGTATCGGTAAAATGGTTTAAACATAATAATTTTGTTGGGAACGGAGCTAAATTGTATATTTTGGCATCATTGGGGTTGTCTTGTTTCTGCAGTTCTAATGATATGCATTCTGACCCAATTCGATATTGACTTGATCCAAGGTCAGGTCAAATCTTAGCTTTGACCTAGAATAGTCACATTATTAATCATTCGACGTCGCTTGCAGAAAGGCTTCAGATAGTGAATCCTTATATATTGTATCTCTTCTACATCAGATGGTAGGACTGAAGAACTGTAATTCAGTTAGATCACCATATCCATATTATGTCACTTTTTGGATTCCAATGCCGTCGGATTTTACCCGACAAAAGAATGTATAGAACACTTCCTTTAAAGCTTAGGTTGTGTTACTTAGTGTCATTTACTTTTTCGCTAACTAGCGTGGCTTTTAGATTTTATGGGGGGGCGTAACCCATCCCCTCGTCAGGGTGAAGGTGGCTCAGACCCCTGGCATTGCACGTCTTAAAAATTGCATCCCGCGAAACTAGTTTCAGACTCATACCAAACGTTTTTGACTGTGATGATTTAAAGTCATCAAAAGGCATAGTCATAAGAGACTTTGCAATTGATCTCGGTGACCGGCACCTCATCGACACCACCAGCCAAAAGACACGTGATGAGTTTTCAAAAATGTGAGCGTCGGGCACATTCTTTTTCGGATGGCGTGGTTTGCTCTAAAGTAAGTGCGTTGCGCCATTGCCGAGCATTTATTCCATTTTTCAGTAGCGCAAATATTTCTGCCATTTTTTGAACTGTGTTTTACCCAGATTTATTCTAGTTATCAAGCCATGGATTTCGTACCATTTTTTATCGTATCCGTAGGTAAAATTCCATAATAATGCAACCTACACAAAATACCGTAA
This sequence comes from Lepas anatifera, assembly GCA_034440635.1. Classification (NCBI taxonomy): domain Eukaryota; kingdom Metazoa; phylum Arthropoda; class Thecostraca; family Lepadidae; genus Lepas; species Lepas anatifera. The sequence continues at coordinate 803,811 of JAOTON010000213.1, forward strand.
CGTTATTCTGTGATGTAGATTTGATATAAAATAACCGTAGCGTCACATAATTATGAAACGTGGTGATAGCGTAGACCACTTTTTATTGAATACTTGGGTAGTTATACTGACTCCATGCACTGCATATGTATAATACTAAATATACAGATCTATCATAGGCGGATCCAGGATTGCCGATCGGGGGGGAATCTTCCGGGGAGGGGGGAGAGGGCGGGGGCGCTATCCGGACCAGGGGAATGCCTTTTTTACCGAAAAAACCTATCAGGTGGGCGCAAAATCCTATCGATGGGCGCCGATTCTTACATCCCTAGGGACGAGGAATGGAAAGCAACATTTCAAAGTGGCACCGTGACCATTTCAGGGGGCGCCGAGGGTCGATCGGAGGGGGGGCGGGGCACCTGTCTCCCTTTGTTCCCCTATATCCTCGTATAAAACATATCATGAATATAAAATAACCAAGTACCAAATCACAGTGAAGGCGAAGGTGTATTCTGTGGGGAGTGTGTGGGAAACAAGATTTCAGGAGTGGACCAGGGCGTTTTGGAACTGCCAGGGGCCAGTGTCTTTCTCTCCCGCGATCCACATTTGCACTCAGCAGCAACCATGAACTTTTACATTGCAGTACAATATTTATAAGCGAAACTTGATAAATGTATCGCTACGACCTCAACAATAAAATTATGACCTTCCTTATATTTAGCTTAAAACCTTCCTAATATTTAGCTTATTATATTGTTGGGGTTTAACGACGCACCAACTGCCAGGGTCATACGGCGTTGCCAACTCTCACCCTGTTGGAAGGGATTTTGGGGATCAGATCGACTTATTCAGAGGCTCCGCCGGGACTTGAACCCGGGACCGGTGGCTTAGAAGACAAGGGTGCTATCCACTAAGCCACCTCATCCCCCTAATATTTAGCTTAAAACCTCCCTTATACGTGATTTTTACGGAAAATGTCCGGTTACTGTTTGAAATAAATCATAAGAACAATAGTCCGTAATCCTAGCTAGTCATCCTTGAGCTGACTAAATGTCAGGGAATTCGCGAACTCCCTGAGTGTTTATCCGGGATTTCGCGAACTCCCTGACTTCTAAGTCCAGGATTTCGCGAACTCCCTTGGTCACCCAGGGATTTCGCGAACTCCCTAGGGATTTCGCGAACTCCCTGGCTGGTCAGTGATTTCGCGAAATCCCTAGGGAGTTCGCGAACTCCCGGATTTCGCACTCTCCCTGTAACATCTGTTATCGACATTGCACTAAAAATATTCAGATTTGATGAAAAATATATAAACTGGGAACCCTGCATTCGCAGGACCCACAATGCCTCCCTTCCCTCTAGGTAACATTGTGCACCTAACGCACCAGATGGGAGGACAGGGCACATCCTTTTCCTCATTTTCAGCGGCCTGCAGATGTCTGCAACGCCCAGCGGGTCATTTTTGTCCGCTTCATATTTGACGATGTCTCATGGCAAGGCCGTTCAAAAAATCTTACTCCTTCTTCACCATCTGACTGCTAGTGGTCTTGGCTTAATGTCAGTCATGCAAGCCCTTTTCAGCTTTCCATATGTCATTGCGAGAAACAAAATTTGCAGAGCTATCTCACGCTGACCAAAACCTCGCCAAAATAAGTTCCACCAAAATCGTCCCATAAAAACCTAGAATTTTCAAATGCATTTTTTCCAGCTTGTCCACGCTCTAAAACACACATCCACATCATAAACATGAAGATCACTTCACTGGTACCGATTCTGCAGCCTGTCAAAGTCAGAGGACAAAAATGACCCGCTGGGCGTTAATGGGTTAATCAAGGGGGGCGCATTTTGCTGTTCAGGGCGCGGTTATGATTTAAGGTGGCGCCATTCATATATGATAATGTCTACTTTTCACAGAGGATCCTACCTCTTCCGGTAGGCGGTAATTAGGCTTGGTTTTTGTCTGTTCCGCCGGGGGCGCCGGCTGAGGCCGGGGGAGGGGCGCCTCCCTGGACCAAACCAAATCAAGGGGTGCAAAAAGACACTTTTGCACCACTTGAAAAAATCGAGTGGTGCAACTGCACCACTTGCACCCTGGAATCCGCCGTCCCTGCAGATGTCTGAAAATGTCTGCAACAGACAGCAGTATTTGAGCCTATCTTCTTCCCAATTCTCAGTTTCAACTTCCACTGCTTGGACAGCACCTTATCCTGAGGAAACTTGTGAAAGCTGAGACTTGGACACTTTTTTCGGAAGGATACACACTGAGGAACGCAGCAGTTCTGATTGGATCTAATGGTTATCCGTCTCTTCTCCATTTTCTTTGAACTTTCCAAGATTATAACAAACAAGAAAATAACTCCAGTCTTCAATATTCACGTCTACCCAACGTCTCGTATAACCACACTCTTTCACGAGTTCAACACGACTGAAAATAGGACGTTACAAAACAATGGTTTTCAAAAATGCGCCGCATATGGAGAAGCCACGCCAGACGACAGTCCCTCTCTTGGCGTTTACAAAAATCCGCCAGGTGTTAACACTTTCGATGACCGAGGCCAAATGCTACTGCTGCGCAGTAAATGAAATAAGTGCGCTAGAAGATCTGAAAATTATTAGCATGAATATTTTGAGTGAACAGGTGGCGAATTAAAGAGCAGATTTTTCTAATTTGTCCATGCTTGATTTATAAGCGGGAAGAGGGTGAAGCTAAGGGAGCCACGTCAGATTTCGTGAGTCGTGAGCCCTTGATCGTGAGTAACGGGACGAAAAGATTACTGTCCAGCAGTTCAAGCTGAGTGTGTGTGGTGAGGAATTTCCGTTCTTTAACCGCCCAGGTCTGGATATCTCTGCTTTCTCTTACTGAACTCAAGGTAACTAGACACTTTGTTGGTTGAACTGTGGCTTCTCAAAGTGGAATTTGTATGATGGGAAGCCGGAATATTTACCATTCATCTCCAACGTTAAGGGTTTCCTGTACTGGATAGATTGGTGGGATGCAGGTATACATTAAAGATCTACACTCCATGACCAAATTGTGATCCATATTGGACTGCCAAACCATCCCATCAAGGGTTATATTGGATCCCTATTTCTGTAATCGCAACCAGTTCTATCAAAGCATGAAGGGCTTTCACGTTTTCCACATTTGAAAGATGCATGAGCCTTGGAGGCTGAGTGTTGAGGCACCATGATTTACCAGAGATATAAACTCACCCATCCTGGCCCACACAATGCAATACTACCTAGTTACCTCCCTCATCAGTTATAACTGATAAAACTAACTATATAGAATACTAACTAAAGATAATACTAACTATTGTAAAACAAACTATAGTTAGTTTTAAAAGGCCCCCTCCTGTGTCTTTATAACCGTTCATTCATTACTTGTTTGGTTTTCAGTGCCGCCTCCCTCGCACCAGTCTCACAAATTTGCACCACTCTCTCCTGTCCCCAATGGCATTCACACCTGCGAGATCTCGTCCAAAGTGCCATACTTTGCACACTGGAGTCCAATCCAGATAATATTTTGCCCATGGAAACTAAATTAAAAGTTAATAATGGAATTACTGGCCTGCCTACTTGCCATGGTCAAGATGTGATCCAGGTCAGACTGTTATTTACTTTCTCACACATCACAAAATGTGTGAAAGAAGTCACACATTAAGCCAAATGACTTGGGCTTCCTTCTTCAAGATTTGGTATGCCTTCCATCTCTTTTTCAAAATCAGTTTGGCTATTTTAGGATCAGTTAGCTAAATCTTATCTGACATTTTTACACGTACTGTTTTAATAGAGTGCTATGGACAACCCCCAGGATATGGCTACTAATTCCTCCTCTGCTCCTTCCTTGTTTTTTTTTATTTTTTCTTAACGCCTCATTCTAAATTACTTGGGGTCCACATATGTTGCATGTAGCTTGGGTTAGGCCACTATGTTTGATAGTTGGCCCATAAAATAGCTAACCTCCTGTCAATCGTTGCTTGCTGTTTTGTTTGTTTATGAAAATTTAAAAAAATTACAGTTTATGCCTGTTTCAGCTAAGATGGCGCCTCGGAAGCCAGTACTGCTGCTCTTTGATGTGGACGGCACACTGACGAAGGCACGACAGGTGAGTCGCCTGAAATGGAAATTGTCCAGGTACTCAAAGGATCTGAAAGCTGCACACATGATTTGTAAGCTATTAGTGCAACATTTTGGACTAATGATTGTGAATCAGAAATAAGTTTTCTGAACTGGAAAGTGGAACTACTTGGTGATTGCCTGCTTTGGATACATTCTGGAGTTCAGCTTTCAGATTTCCATGTTCTCTCCCAAAACCTGTGACACCCAGGATTCCTTTTCAAGGATGAACTTCATACAGAACCAGTTCTGTACATGGTAGGTGCGGGCGCCGGATCGCACCGTGAGGGCAACGCTGGAGGAGGTCGGGATGTTTTCCGTCGAAACAACGTTTCAGAGGGCGATAGGGTGCAGTCTGGAACGCTAGCACTCCCATCAGGAGAGAGGCACACCAGCGTCCGTCTTTACCCCCTGGATCCACGCCAGGATCTCGGCTGCCCTGCTTATCCGTATGCGATCGGAGAATTGCTGCTTACAGGTCGGTTTTAAATCAGATCACAACATGGATGACGCCTCTGCCTGAGCAGCACACTGCTAGATAACGGTTTGCTCGCACGAAGCAAACTTTGTGGTTTTAATCATAGTTGAGTCTGAAACTATCGAGTAGTCCAAACAACCCCAACCCCAAACAACAACTCAATAGATTTTGCTAGCGTTTTTGTACTAAGCTAGCTTTTTATTATTGTTTAATACTAAAATAACGATTGGAGCAGTTCATTCGTTGGTTTGCTCATAGAGATTTGCTAGGTCTGCCGTTTCAGTATCATCTATTGTAAAATATCTTCATGGTCGGCTTAAACGAACGTCTGCACTGATCAAAATCTAACGTGAGCTTTCTTCTGCCTTATTCTGAAAGATTGTTGGCTTTAGCTCGCTGGCCTCAGATTTGTTTTTCGGCTCTTTTCCGCAACACTGAAATATAGAAAATTGCGCTCACAGCGTTTTATTCCCATGGTATTCATGCATTCGCATCAAACAAATATATCTCTCGCTTCATTCTGTATGCCGCAACATAAAGTGAATGTTCCTGGATACCTACTTTGATATTTCCTGCCATCTGAGCTTGTTATGGACGGAACGGGTATAATGCACAGCACTCGCTCTCTTGTGCAGTTTACACTTTTACACTATGAAATTAGAAACTATAGTATATGCCCTGGATTGAGCAAATCATTTGTCAATGGCTCAGATAACATTTTCGTCAAACAAGTCTTTTGGAAGTCCAGTTTCATGAAAAGTCCGCCTTTGGATAAAGCTTGCAAACGCCACAAACGAGATCACTGGCAGTCCTACTTTCTGACACACTTTTTAATCAGTCACACAAATAAGCTAAATTCTAAATAAGCAGACATTCTCTGTACGCGCCCGGTAATTACGCCTCAGTTTTTCCTCCGCTCTCTTCCTGTCCCTCGTCAGCAGCGCTTCCTCAGTCTCAAGCTGCGACCCCTGGGTGTCCTGCACCGCCGGCATCCCTTCTCCCGACGACCTGGCTGTATCTTCTGGGTCCGGAGCGGGTACTCTTGACGTGACCTGGTCCCCATTGTTGTTTGTTGTCGTTTTGCTGGACGCTGTATCTTGCCGGTGGTCAGTACTCGCCGGCGTCTCCGACACAGGATCCCCGTCCTCCGAGCCTCGGTCTCCGATTTTATCTTTATCTCCACCTTGCTGAGCTGCAGCATCAGTCGACACAGTCTCTTTGGCAGCATCAGCTGCAGCGTCTCCAGCTGGCGGAAGACTTGCGGCATGTTCTGCGTCACCGGCTTCTGCTTTCTTTTCAGCTTCGGCTGCTCCGTTCGCTTTGGTCCGAGCTGAGGTGCTGGCCTTGACGTCTGAAGCGGTATCCGCTGAGTCCTGCGCGTTTCTGTCTGGAGTAGGATCGGCAGACGCTTTTGACGGGATCTTTTCTTTGGCGAGTTTGTCGCGCTTGCCAGTATCGGGCTCATCAGTTTTGGAGTGTTTGCGCTCCTGAGAAGGGCGATACCAGATTCAGAGGTTAGAAAAAGTGAACTAGTCACGTGCGTTGAACTTTGAAACATGTATCGTGCGCGCGATGGGCTTCAAGTTGTTACTATTGTTTGATGTTAGTTTATTTTTTGTAATGTTAATATAACACGTTGTATGGGTTCACGGTTCAGCTCAACAGCCGCAGTTTTAGACCACCAAGACACCCTCTATGCCCTTACGTAGATCTGACACCTTTTTTGTCATTTTGAGTAGTTCATTTAGTCTTACTTGCGACCCAATCTGAAGAGCATATCAGGGAATTCAGAGAACACGGATGTAGAACTAGCCATTTACCGCGAGATCACCCTGCTTACCGGCGAGATCTGGTGGATGATGTATATCTCCTCCGCTATTTGGTGACGCCGAGACGACCGCTTCCTCTCTCGTCCGCCGTGCGCGGCGACGGTGGCGCCACCTGAGCTGTACTCGCCGCTGGTGTAGGGCGAGTCGGACTCGGAGGACTTCCTCTCCGGCTTTGGACTATCTGCGGTCCTGCCGGTGATCTCGGTCCTGCTGGTGGTGTTGACCAGGTCGGTTGCAGGCGCTGACGCTGGGGCGATTTCTGCCGAGCCGGTCTGAAAACGGGTGGGGCAGAAAAACAGGTCTTACAGTCCATAATCATTTTTCTTTGCAAACTTATATATGTGTCGAAAACCTGAAAATATAAATCTAGGAACGACACGCCGTCACATCTAGGAGTTATAAAACACAGTCCGATTATGCCAGCTCTATGGTGTATTAGTCTTAGATTCAGTGCGAGCAACGTCTTACAAAATGGTCTGAGAGTCCTCCAAAATCTCCCACATCCTGCTTCTTCATTATTCCGAGTACTCTCTTAAACCGACTGTCCTCGTCTTCAATGCGTTTTTTATCCTGGTGACTAGACTTTTCCAGCTGACTGCACCAGTCTCTGCTTTATACTAGACTGCACTTTTCTAGGACATGGCACACCTACCTTCTGATGGAGCCGGGCACGCTCCAGCCACGCCCTGCCGAGCGCTACCAGCTCCGACTCGGTGAGGTGGCTGTCCGACTGCGGTGCTGCCACCTGTGGTCCGCCCGACTGACCGACTGGCGACAGTGCTGCCATCTCGGGTGTCGTTCCCTGGCTGCTGGGACTGAGTCCTCGTGCCTGGGGACGAGGCAACTCGATTGATTTTGTCATGTGGGTAGAGCTTTGTTTGCCAGTGATCCATTAAGAAAATAAGTGCTAATATCTTCCCCGAGGTGTTGGGCTGGTCTCAGTTTTCGTGACCCACTTGTTGTACGGCAAGGCACGTTGGGTTTGCGATCAGTTTTGGTTTGACTTTAACTTGGGTAACGTGGTAACTTTGGTAGCGCGATGGCAACGTTCAACACTCTTGGTAGCTTTATAACTGTCTCTGTCAAACTAAAAGAGTACTTGACAATGTTATTATATTCATCAGATAATTGAGAGAACCGGAGGTCACGTACCTTCTGATTGAGCCGAGTGCGCTCCAGCCATGCTCTGCCCAAGTCTGCCAACTCTTTTCGGGTCAGCTGCCCTGTTGGCAGAGGTTCTGCCATCTCTTTCGAGGTTGGCTCACCAAATGGTTCCAACTCTGGTGCCGACGGATACCCTGGCTCTATCAGAGACTCCTGTAATACAGCAAAATATTAGTCGCACGTTGAGTTATGGTATGTCGGGATTTTATAATTTCGGATGCGGGTTATTAACTTCTCGAAGAGATTACTCATGTTTGAGTTGAATGAATGACCAGACAAATTGGGTAGTGCTTTTAAAACATTAAATATGTTCCATTTTCCGTTAACTGTCTGGTTAAGAAATGGAGATAGATTTCCTGTTGGTATTCGAACTTAAAAATTTACAGATTTGGTGACATGCTGTTACCATAAATTATGAACCATACAGCTCACCTTTTCTCTGAGCCTCGCACGCTCAAGCCAGGCCCGCTCTGATGGCGTGAGATGACCGTTCGTGCCCAGTGCTGCCCTCTCTGATTGTGCTTGAAAACTATAAGTGTCGATTGCTCCCGCAGGATAATCTAGTCCGTCCAGTTCGGTCTCCGTCCCGGTCCAGAGATTTCGCGGCAGTGTGTTGAGCTCCATTGTGTTAAACGCAGTCTTAGTGTGGCTGGAGAGTGGTAGCGCGGTGCTGACATCTGTGTGAAGCGGGAACTCGGAACGGAACGCTTTGTGCCGCTCTGCCTGCAGTTCTGCCGCCTGTGAACAATGGGGACCGTGTCGGATGCCGGAATTAAAATGGTGCAACAAGTATTAGCGTAGGTACTGGGCCAGGCATTTTCCGCGAGAGGATAGTTATAGGAGCGGAGCCATCCTGCTGCATATCTTACGTCTCACAGAAGCACGGGATTAATTTTTTAAGCGGGATGTTGTTTTTGAAGACGTGGACATGTAGTCTGTCTAAACAGTACCATGCTTTTCCTCGGATTATGAGCTGTCCAGTCCAAGGAACTTGGAAGCCTGAGCATCATTTGGGTGCCCTAAGGCACCAAAGGTGATATAAGAGACGAGACTAGAATAAATCCTATAATTCAGCACAGTAGAATAGGCACAAGAACCGGTAAACGCTCGCCCGATTTGCTGTGTTGTAGTTGTCAAACCCGCGATGAGTTTCTACCTAGCACTGTGATATGTACGCTGCGATCAGTTTTTGCCTAGGACCGTAATATATAAGCTGTGACGAACGAGCCCCTAGTTACCTGCAAACGTCGTCGGAGCGCCTCTAGTTCCTGTCGGTGCCGCACGGCGGCGCTGTCGGCGTCGGCCCTGGCCTGTGCCGCCGCCTGCTCGTGTCTTTGTGCCTCCGAGCGCAGTTCCTCCGTCTCTGTCTGATGCCTCTGTCGGGCCGACTCCAGCTGACGAACAGAGCAGGGATTATGCTACAGATGTGGGTTCGATTCTCAGCTAAGGCCATTTTTTTACGAACATTTGATATGTCACGGTCTGATGGTGACCTAGAGCGATTTTCAGCGTACTTACATCTGGACATAGATGTGTCCTTTCAAACCAGTCAAAATGTGTTTAATTTGTAGAAGTGTAGCTGCGGGAGTGCTGCTTACGGGGAAGCACACAATAGTCCCTCTTTCTAGCCGTGAAATGTTTGAGACGACAAAAATGCAACGAAATAGCCTGGAACGACAAAAAAGTCGATGGGATGTCAACTATCAAAACATAAGCCGGCACTAGTCGTCAGCTGGAGGGATTCGGTCAGACAGTTGGACCCTCAGTGTATCTGGCGTCCGTTCTGTAAGTCCTCACCTCGGCAATCTTCTCCGCCTGAGTGTCCAGCTGCCTCTGCACCTTCTCGAAGCTGGCGCGGACCGCGCGCTCGGCCTGCCCTCTGGCGGCCAGCAGGTGGCGCTCGTGCTCCATCTGGCGCCGGTCTGCCTCCCGAGCCCGCTCCTCCAGCTCCCTACAGCAGACGCGTTGTTCAGTTATTAAACGTCTGAAACTTGCGGGTTTAGCTGTTCAAAAGTAGGTGGTCATGGTTTGAGTAAACATTTGGGTCCGCAGCCTTGTCTGCACACTTTCATAACGAATAGTGATTTCACATTTTGTCCTTTATTAGCGCAAGGAAAGCTTGTCTAAAGTGACATTTTCGTTTTGCACCCTACGTTTGTGCCCCGAACAAACGGACAAGGTGGAATGGATAATATAATGATTATAAGTCAACAAGGTATATACTGGCCTGTCAGCTCTAACCCGGGATGTAAAATACGCTTAGATTAATAGCTTAGTTGTATTAATGTAAATGTATTTTACATCCAGGATTCGAGGAGACTGGCCAGTATATACCTTGTCAACTTATAATCATGCTCTTCGCCTCAGCACTCCAAAACCTATATATTGATTTTGATCAGGTTCTATAATAAAAAAACTAGACAAACACGACCAGTGATGAGTCCAGCTTCCCTTTGGAACCAGCACGCTGCGGTACTGCCCAGTGCTATGGTGCGAGCTGTACGGCTCGGGTGCTCACCGCCTCAGCTTCGCCGTCGTCTGCTGTTCCTCCATCTGCAGCAGCGTGGCCCGCTCCAGCGCCAGCTTGGCATCCGCCGCTCTCTTGGAGGCCTCCTCCGCCCTTCCGCTCCGCCTGCGCCGCCGACGCCTACAGGCCAGGGTGGCCTTCTGTTTTCTGACTTTGGATGCGTGACTGTTGGCTTTCTTAGCAAGTATACTGATAGTTACTTCCAGCTGATCCTTATCAGCTGATCGTTACTGCCAGCTGGCCATCAGCTGATCGTTAGTACCAGCTGACCACCAGCTGATCAGCAGAGTCGAGGGTGTCGCGCGCTGTTCTCAATCTGTCTCACATCATTGCTTTGCATCTCCTCCCACTGATGCTTGCAGAAGGGGTAAGTTGGAGGGGAGGAACTGAGAGAGAACTCAATATAGACGATTCGGCAGGTTTTCGCGAGGCTGTTTATATGCATGGTGGGACGTAAGATGGAGGCGCAGGTTAGTCAGCGGGATCGCTGATGGCTCCTGATCTTCGGCTTGTGAATCGGATACGTGTTGTGTTGTAAACATGCCGCTATAGGTGTTGGCAACAAGTAAACTGGCAATGGTGACAAAAATTATATTCGGTGTTTCCAACATGTTGTATACACTCCGACGAGTCATGTACACTGTATATAACGCCATGGTCATTAAAGAAAATGTGGCACCTAGGTTGAATCCTGGAATTTAGTGTAATTAGGTGTATTTTTAGCCGAAAATAGTGAAACCACTCATGATTTCGATGAAAATGTACAATAAGCTCAATACTTTGTTTCTAAAAATACTCCTCTAGAAAAAGAAAGAAATATCTGCCTGTGGATGATGTCATGATCTGGCAACCACTACCATACTAGAGACCCTTCAAGGGCCTCTGGGGCGGGGGGGCGCACTCTCTGCCACGCGCCGACCCGGCCCGGCGGCTCCTGAGGCGCTGGCTCCCAAACCTTCAGGTTGCCAATTTAAGGGCCTCGATTGGCTGATGCTCACCGTGACATCAGCATATGTCGTCACACCAACAGCCATGACAACTGTGGCCTGCTGTTAGGGGTACATGAGGGGTACATTGCAGGTAGGTTTTAGCTTTTTTCTACGGAAATCTCGAGTTCCAAGAGAAATGTATATTTAGTACCGGGTTTTCTGACTTGCTTTCCAACTTGGTTATCTCAGCTAAAATCACGTTATGAAGGTGCCACATTCCCATTTAAACCTTTCGTTACTATCAACTGATTCTTATCATCAGTGTTTTATTACCAGCTCACCCTGATCATCCGCTGATTCTCATGGTCAGCTGATCATTACCGCCAGCTGTTCGGGGCCCTGTCAGCCGACCCTCACCTTCAGCTGATCCTTCTCGCAGGTGAGCTGGTCGCGGTCGGCCTTGAGCCGCTGCAGCTGCCGTTGATGCACCTCAGTCAGCTCCTCCTCGTGCTGGACGATCTGGGCGCTGAGCCGGCTCACCTCCGCCCGGCACGCCTCCAGGCGCGCCTCCGCCTCGGGGGACGACTCAGAGGCCCGGGTCCTGGCCAGAGAACGCAGCCAAGGGTGTCAGGGCTGGGGACGTTCACATCCCTGCCGTTCCAATACGATCCGAAACACACCGTTTCGGAGTTTTTCCTGTCAGTCGGGACCGATTAGCTAGAACGGGGTTATGAATCTGAATCTAATCCCAAGAACATGACTAAATGGAGAAAAATACAAATCCTAAACCAGATCCGAAACTACATTAATTCTTTGGTCAATTCAGCTTAATTTTTCAACGGATCTCGGGGTCTATTCGGGCGCCCTATGACCTATGTTGTCGCAGCGCCCTAAAGCCCCAAATTTGATAATGATGATGATGGGATATATTCGGATATTCAGCTCGTACCGCATTCAGAGGCGAGACGTGAGCTCTTGATGTGCGGCTTATTTGATCGGTGTCCAGGGAATTGCTGGGAGCAGCCCTGTGCAAAACTGATAAAATTCAAAATGCTTAAGTTGAGCGAAAGCGGATGCTTCATTCATTCATCTCATCATTCATCCGAAAGCTACAGGATGTGTAGATATGAATATACCTCCCCTCGTGGACAGGAATTTTAATTCGAGTGTCGGTTATATGATTTTGAGAGTTTTATTGTATTGTTTGATCGTAACAAAACCAGCGCTTGGCTATGCATTCTGTCTATGCTCAAATGCGGTGTATGAATTTAATGGTTTTACTGACTGAGCTCCACCAAAAAAGCGGACGTTACGTTGCCCACAAACTCGGCTGAAATTCCTCCACTATCCCATCGGCCGCTTCTTCTCTGGCAGTATCTCCAACTGTGACTCGCCTCAGCTCGTCGGACAGGTTGTTGTTCTCGTTGACCAGCTCCTTGACGTATCCCCGCAGCTCTTCCATCATCTCGCGAAGCAGGCCGTTCTCCTGCTCCAGCTGTTGCGTGAACTCGTCCTGCCGGACTGCGTACTGACGCAGCTCCCTCACCTGCGGGTGAAGGTCAGAGGTCGTGACCTGTGGTTTAAGGTCAGAGGTCGTGACCTGTGGATGAAGGTCAGAGATCATGTCTGCGGGTAAAGGTCAGAGGTGAAGAGCCGCCCTGCGGTTGAAGGTCAGAGGTCGTGACCTGCGGGTAAAGGTCAGAGGTGAAGAGCCACCCTGTGGGTGAAGGTCAGAGGTCGTGATCTGCGGGTGAAGGTCAGATGTCATAACCTGCGGCGGAAAATCTATCCCTTCATGGACCGCTCGGGTTAGGGGACTGTCGGTGAGAACTGGTCACTGGTGGTTGTGCCCTGGTGCATTGTGTTGCTTCAATGCTGAGAGGAGACTAAGAGATAATGACATATTTATTGAATTGTCCACCGAATCACATTTAGATTCAATACCATATTTCGTGCCGTAACACATCCGTGGGTGTAGATTTTTGGTGCGGTAAGTAATTGCCCTCGCCAGGCACTTTGGGTTAACAGTTCACTAGCATGCGGTGGCAAAACCAGTGTCCGCTTCATGTGCAACGTTTCTTTTAGCTAAATTGCCGACCGTGTGTGATATTTGAAGAGAAAAACTCGTACCGTATCGAATTGGCCAAAAGTAACGAAAATACCGAATGCCAACAACAGTATTGCCTAACTTTTAACCCTCTCACCTGAGGACTTTCTGCCTTCGGCGTCTGATCTCCACCATCTCCCTCATCGTTTTCGTCCTTTTCGGAGGGGACTGCCAGCACGCCGTCCTCCAAACTCTCCCGACGTGAGAGCTGGTGTGACCTGGCGGGAGACGGTGCTCGGACAGAGGAACTCTCCAGGGGCAGTTCCGTCCGTCGCGGCAGGAAATCCAGCGCACTGTGTGGACGATACCGGTCTACAGACTCGGACCGGAAACTGCCAAATTCCGGTCGGAAAAGGTGTGGTTCCGGTCGGAGGGATGGCAGTTCCGGTCGACGGTAGAGCGCCTCTGGTCGGCCGAAGCTCTGGGTGCTGATGCTCTGCTTCAAGTCACTCAGTTCGCGTTTGAAGCTTCTGGTTGTCTCTTGTCTAAACCTGCCCAGCTCGTAATGACTACCAAACTTGCCCTGCTGCCTGTATCTGGGTTCTTGGTGCCGAAACCCGGGAAAGTCCTGAGACCGGAAGCGGCTGAGTTCCGGTCGTCGGCGGTGCGAGTAGACACTGCCGGCGTCGGAGCTGTTTCCCCGTCCCGAGGGACCGGTCAGCAGACGCTTCAGGTTGCCCACGGCCTCCTGGTAGTGGAAGTCGGCATAGTCGGGCGCTTTGTGGATGGACGTGCTGCTGAGGGTGCTGTTCATGCTGCTGACTTCTGATAGACGCGGTAGTGGTGTATTTGACCGGTTAGTGAGAGCAGGACGGCGCTGTCAGTCGATCGTTGTCATTCGTTAGTTATCACTCTTGTGAGCTCTTCGTTTGCGGCTGTTTATACCTTTTTGTTCTTTTTTTTCTTTGGCTTTCTTTCTATCTCCAGCTCTTACTTGGTTGAAGGCCTCACGGACACAAAGTTCTGCAAGTAATCACAGAAAACGTTAACTCATTTCACTCGCCTCTCTATCTGTCTCCCTCTGTATTGCCGTTTCTCACCCTCTGTTTTTTCATTTTCTCTATCCAATGGCCGACATTTCCCCCATTTTAAATGATCCAAGTGAGTTTGTAATATTACCCGCGGACAGTCAGTAGCTTGCCCTGGAGTCGCGGCAGCCTGTCCACCTGTCGTGGCGGTTTGTTTTGCAGTACGGACACGTCGGTTTCCAGTGGCAACCGTTTAATCTACTGCGGACACTCGCGGCCTCCACGTCCAGCAAGCTCGGGAACGGGCGGCGAACACTTCTGCAATTCGGAGTCGCAAACTGGTCGTGACTTTAGCGCCGCTAAAGATTTTTGTTGCCCTCTGAAAACGTATTTTGTGTTCTGAACTCGGGGAGAAGTCCTTTACATGCAAACCGACCACAAACACCCTGTTGATATGCCCTAGCCAAGCAGGCTGTTTTGGGTATCTGCTTGTAATGGCAACTTCATGTTGTTATGACGAGCCCAATCAGCGTCTAGCTAAAGCATGTTTCCATCCCATTTTTTGGTCCTCAACCTCTCTGAATTTTGCCCAAGGGTCAATATTTCTGAGATAAAATTTGGGGGGGCTATCGCACAGTGTATATCATTCCGCTGGGATCAAATTATAAATAATTTTGTCGGACGGGAAAATTTAGACAAACATGCCGACTGTTAGCGCATAACAAACATAACGCGACGCCTCCTCCAACACCTCCCGCCATCACACCACACACTCCACAGCACCTGTTCAGCCGCCCCCTCGATAGGCGCGGTTAGCACCTGTGTCCTGTCGCCGACGACGGTCGCCGCCCACTGGCCGCGGCGTCGGCAGCGTCGATACGCCCCGCTCCCTGCCGGCGTATCGACGCTCGCCGTCGGCATACCTTTGTTGTAGCTGCGGGGTGGATGATTGGCGGACCGGTATTGACGCGCAGACTGACCCCCGTGTCTTGGAGCGGTACGGCGGTGCCGGCGACGACCTGGGGTCTCTGGTTGGATAGAGGGCAAGCTGGCTTCCGTCGTACGCGGGCCGTTTCCGGCCGGTATTTGTACGGCCCAGACATGTTTTGTCACTGTTTTTATGGTGTTAACACGACAGCAAATACCCTTCAGTGTGATGTTCGTTTTCTACGCTTACGGTTGTTCCGATATATAAGGGTATAGAACTGTCCTAGACATATTATTGTATGCTTTGAATTTTGTAAGTATTATGTCTGGTAGCCCAATTTCAACACTCAAGTGTGGCTCCAAGACCGGTGCGGATGTAGGGCATCAATCTGGTCAAGTACGAGGCTTCCGTCTGGACCAAACACCGCCTGATCCCCCATTAATCAGTATGCTGTGAAAACCAGACTGAAAGCGGGTCCGTTGAATGGTTTATGCGATGTTTGGGTGGGGGGCAGGTCTATGGAATTAAACTACTCAATCTTGGGCCGCTATTGGGATTACTTGTGAGTCTTCTGTTTGTGATGTATGTACCAATTCCTTTCCAGCGTGATGGAAGTGAAACCAAACCGATCAGGCCATCTAGTGGCATGAGTGGCTTGAAGTCGCTGGAAACGGATGTGCTGTACTGGTGCGTTTCGCATTGATCAGGCAATCCGATTCAGGGTGGCTGGTTGTATTGCATGGCACGTTTTGCGCTTTAGTTTTAATCTAGTGCTCGAAAAATTATTGATTTTTGTCTTTTTTATGAATGATTTGGCTTTTTTGCTTTCAGGCCTTTGATTTCTTGCCGTTTCAGCTTGCTCATAATTTGTTACCGGTCCTATCTCCATTTCCAGTCCTGGCATTTCGTTGTTGTTTGTTTGTTATTTGAGTTTAAGGGGCGCCAACCAGTGTGGTCATATAGCGCCCATTTTGGTTTCGGCTACGTTCAAAATTGCTAATATAATTATCTAGAGAGATACAAAGGCCAAAAGTCTTGCGTTAAAAAAGAGGTCACGAACTTTGTCTACTGTAACCACGAACTATTTTACTGCTTAACCAGGGTCTATATGGCGTAAAACCAATGACTTTAAGAAATGACATAACGCGCACAACCATGTTGAACTCGCCAATCGATCAGTTCGAGAGTGCATGCGTTCAAGTGTCATGATTGCAAGTGTGATTGTATCCCCGCTTTGATAATATATCCCCGTTTTATAATATTGCCTAACGTAATCATGCCGGCCGGCCTTAGGATTTTAGGGTGCGCACCCATTGTACTATTCGTTTTTTACCGTTGTAGTGTTTTTATCGTGTGTGCTGTCGCAATACATGTATGGAATATACAACTAATCCAAGAAATGTAGCATAGCCGTTTTCCGTCACATAATTCTTTGAACTATTTCACAGAGCATGGTACAATATTTCGCAGTAGTTACGAAATATTTAGATAAGGATTCGTGTCGCTTGTGCCATTTCGATAATATCGAAATAACACACATACGCACAGGTCACAATTTTCATTCACCAACCTTGTTTGCCCACGAGGCTAGCCATCGATTCCATCCTTCGCCCAGCCGATTGGCGTGTTGGATTGATGAGCGTTTGTCCCCAACACGCTTTGCCCCTCCCTCGGGGTCGTTCTGGTGCGGTTTGCTGGGTCGATGTCGTGACCTTGACCCCTCCCCCTTTTCCTGTGGATGGAGGCGTCTGATAGCATTCCCAAGCAGCGACCTCTCGGGCGCGGTGTTGCGACGCTAGTGAGTTTATGGAACCCCGATGTTTTCTGTACCAGGTGGTGGCATCGGCACAAGCATGTGTTTAGGCCGTTGAGATGCTCTGATGTGATGGTTGATACGGAGAACGGCGGGCGAGCGATGATTGACACGGAAAGGGGGAACTACCACTTAGCAAATACAGTTGTCAACCGACAGTGACGGACACAAGGGGGACTAGGGGCTCAAGCCCCCCCCTCAAATTTTAGACTGCCTGTAGTGAATCACCGTAGACTGTTCCGGGTTAATGGCAGAGGAGGCTCTCGAGCCCTCCCCCAAATGAAGCCCTGGATCCGCCACTGCCAGCTGACCTTGTTTTTACGCTGTCGGTATTGCTATACCTGGCATCGCTTCAATACATTTTTGCATATTTTATTGCTATTTGCATATTTGTGCCGTTCAGTTTCACGTGGTCTAAATTCTGCACCTACAAACTGGTGACGTTCATCTCCTGAGCATTGCCATGAGCTGTTGTAATTTAGAGGGGATGGGCTGAGTGTTGTAATTAAAGAATGGGAGAAGTTTAATTTGAGGGGATGAGCTTAAGTTTGGCGCTGGCCTGTTGCCAGCGGATCGCGGCTCTACTCCAGTTAAGTATGTCAGGCTCCTTTGGTCGCGTGACTAGTTAAACCTTAAACGTAGCTCAGCTTCAGCGTCATCCCCACGCAAGGGGGGAAGTCTGGGAGATATTAATCTGCGCCTTCTGATGCAACGCTCCCTGAATAGTCCTGCTATTTAGTTGTCTGTTGTAGATGGTGAGCTTAGTTTGGATCAATGGCGAAACAATGGATACAAGCCGTTTCCGTTCATAGTTGTTCATAGGTTCGGCTACTGACGGCCCAGAATCACGCTTTCTCGTTTGCAGTCGCCATATTTGACGTGTTTTTCGTGGTCAGTTTAAATTTCGCCGTCTCAGAGGTTGTGAAAAAAGCGACGGCAATTAAAATGCATTTTCACGTGAGCAAGCTGTCCATGATGCTTCTTAAATGCAAGGGCAAAGGGCTACTGAGGCACCCAGATTTTGTTGCCCTGCTTATTTTGTACAGTTAGTTTTTCCTGTGAGGTTGATGGCGACCTATTTTGAGTCCTTCAGCACGCCTGAATGTTTTTTTTCTGAAATAGTGGTTCAAGCCCAGGTGTTTTGTACTAACAAGCACCATGCTCACTTTCGGTTACCTATGTCCTCCATCGGTGGATCCAAGTGGCGCCCCCCCCACTCCTGATCGACCCTCGGCGCCTCCTGGAATGATCACGGCGCCCCCTGAAATTTCGCTTTCTACCCCACCTCCCAAACATGCGAGTAGCGGTGCCCCCAGAAACAACTTGGCGCCCACCTGATAGGTTTTGCCGCCCAAAAGCGACGCCCCCCCGGACCCGGATGACGTCCCCTCGTCAATGTGCCCTCCCGATCGGCAATCCTGGATCCGCCTATGTCCTCCAACACAGCTGTTCTTTGTGGTGGTGTACACACGCCACACACGGCTTCCCGAGGCGACTGGCTCGGTAGTTCCTAAGCGTAGGCAGATCCAGGATTTCTGATCGGGGAGGGGGCGCCATCCGGTCCGGGGGCGCCACTTTTGATCGGCAACACCTATTTGATGGGTGCAAAATCCTATCGGTGGCCGCCGATTGTTGCATCCGGGGGGGCTGGAAAAGCGACAATTCAGGGAGACGCCATCGACCTTTCAGGGGGGCGCCGTGCCCATTTCAGGGAGCGCCGGGGGTGGGGGGCACGTGCCCCCTTGCCCCTAGATCCGTCTATATTCGTAATGCTGCTGAGTACGTATCCTGGTAGCTAGTCAGCTCCCATATCTCGTGTGGTGGCCAGCCATAGACAAGTCGTGCGTTGCCAGTACTCATGAAGCGCAATCCTGGAACCATACGTCGTTTATTGCAAACATGCCAGAGACAAATAGTGCAGCTTGTTTGGCACTAGTTTTCTAATAGGATGTACTACTCGAAATTCTGAATGGTTATGTTAAGAAAAGGTGATATAGTGACATTGATGAATTATTCACCAAGTAATATAGATGCTAGATGATTTTCCTCAAATCTAAATTATCCACAAATTAATATAGATGCTAGATGATTTTCCTCAAATCTAAATTATTTACCAATTAATATAGAAGCTAGATGATTTTCCAAATCTAAATTATTTACCAATTAATATAGATGCTAGATGATTTTCCTCAAATCTAAATTATTTACAATTAATATAGATGCTAGATGATTTTCCTCAAATCTAAATTATTCACCAAGTAATATAGATGCTAGATGATTTTCTCAAATCTAAATTGTTCACCAAGTAATATAGATGCCGTGATTTTTCAAATCTAAATTTTTACCAAGTAATATAGATGCTAGATGATTTTTCAAATCTAAATTATTTACCAATTAATATAGATGCTAGATGATTTTCCTCAAATCTAAATTATTTACCAATTAATATAGTGCTGATGATTTTCCCAAATTAATTATCAATTAATATAGATGTGATGTTTTTCAATCTAAATTATTAGTAATATAGATGCTAGATGATTTTCCTCAAATCTAAATTATTACTAGTAATATAGATGCTAGATGATTTTCCTCAAATCTAAATTATTACCAAGTAATATAGATGTAGATGATTTTTCAAATCTAAATTGTTCACCAAGTAATATAGATGCCAGATGATTTTCTCAAATCTAATTATTCCAAGTAATATAGATGCTAGATGTTTTCCAAATCTAATTATTCCCAGTATATAGATGCTGATGTTTTTCAACATTTTCGTATATGATGTTCTCTAAATTGTTCACCAAGTAATATAGATGCTAGATGATTCTCCTCAAGTCTAAATTATTCACCAAGTAATATAGAAGCTAGATGATTTTCCTCAAATCGCTAATTTCGATATCACCTGAGCCTTCCACACTGACCGATGGAGTGTTTCGAGCACATTCTCATTTTCCCTTTCAGTCTTGGTTGGTTGTTGTAAACGAAATAACAAAATTGTCCCATTTTTGCCCAATGACTAAGTATCCTTGGACACCATGCAAACGTTACTAGCTAGCTTATGGTCTTGCGTGGTATCCAAGGAGTTGCCTGATTTAATGCTGAAGGTAGGAGGATGCCCTTTGTTCATAAGCATATAATGATTAAGAAAACAACAAGAAAAATAGAGCGGGGAGTGGTGTGACCCAGAAAATTATTCAGCCAACCATTCTAAAGATTCCTAGTTTCTTTTTCGGCGAGAGGCCAACCTTCAATTGGGCACACGAGAAAGGGAAGGGCACTCCTGCCTACCTGATTATGGGCAGGGGAATTAAAAACATACGGACACTCTCATCCCAGTATATTAATGCGCGCTGTGGTCAGAGGCCACCCGTAAAAACCACTGGGGAAAGCCCCCAGTCGTTTGTCCAGTCTGCAGGCGGAGGACTAGTTTACACGAGGGCGCGCTGTTAAGTGGTTAGCGTGGCCACTTTCCACGTGGCCGACCCGGGTTCAAGGCCCGGTGGATTCCCTAAGCAAGGATCAGTTTGGCACTCCGGAGACCCTTCCAACAGGGAAAGAGTTAGCGTTGCGATATGATCTTTGTAGTTGCAATGTCGATAAATACCAAACATTAATTCATTAAAGGGTCTAGATGAATGCAGCCCAAACAGAACAGCAAAAAGGTTGAAAATGCTGAGTTGTGGAAGCTCGTTCCCTACCTCTCTTTCCCGAGGGATACGTGAAGCGCCCCCCCTGAGGTGGCGTTCGGTGCCCTCGTGATAAAAATTTGTCGGAAAAAGTGGCACCACGCTCTTTTTGCATCCATAGTGTTATTTCCAGTCACCTCCCTAGTCATATCCCAGCCATACCCCAGTCACGGTGCCAGCCTTGAAAGTATCGATTCGGTGCCATGCGATAGACATTTAATGGTCCTGCCATGCTAACCTGGCTTATTGCTCGAATTGAAAAAGCTCCTCGCTGAATATATCAACGCCTTTTAACGTACATACACGCTTCCCGGTGGGTTCTTGGAATTTCTGTGCCGTCACCGGCCCAAAGCCAGTTGTTTAGATACACTTTCGACACATTGCCATCTGAAAGAATTTACCCCCTCCGACAGCGTCCTATGGACAATAATGGCGTCCATTATTGTCTGCATACATTACTGCTCGCTGCCTCACGTCCGTCACCAACTTTTCTGTAGCGTTTAAAGCAACTTAGTGCTTAGTTTAAAGCTTAAAGCAGCACACTGCTGAAAAGCTGGCGGTTTGAAGCAGCTCTTTGCATGCCAGATGACCAGCCACCTGGCGCGCTGTAAATCGCCAGTCATGATGATGCTGCCGATCGTTGTTTGCAGACTGCTCGTGACCGCCGTCACCTCACCACACTGACGCCCCCCTTTCCAGTCGATCACGCCGGAGATGACGCAGTTTGTGACGTCACTGAAGCAGCAGGCGTGCGTGGGGGTGGTGGGCGGGTCGGACCTGCCCAAAATCTGCCAGCAGCTGGCAGGGGGAGACCAGCCGGCGGTGCACCAGCTCTGCGAATACGTCTTCGCCGAGAACGGTCTGGTGGCCTTCAAAGGTGGGTCTCGGGACGGCGCGGGCGGGGGTTTGAACCGGAGCCGATTGCCTGGATTGTTTGCTCTCAGCCGGAGCTGTTCCAGAGGAGCAGAAGCGCGCATGTCACTCCGCAGTACGCTTTCTCCTGAGCCGGAGTCACCTCGTACGATCTTCTCACGTGATAGTGAGTTTTTACTGGGACCGAGCCTATCCGCTGATGATGACCTGGCACCGAGCCTCGGTTGGTAGGATATGAGTGGAGTGCATCCGACGTCTGAGCTTGTTCGGATGCAGAGTTTGAAAACGTCGGGTTTTGTTCGTAATACTGGGAAATGGTTTGTGTTCTGACAACTCCTTTGCTGGAAAAGTCATGGACTATGTGTGATTTTTTTTTAATGGGGTGCCCAAATTTGAAAGAATATCGATAAACATCACATCAAAAGGAGACAATAACATGCTATATATCTCCAGAGGCCTATTGAAATGCAGGAAACGATTTTTTTACACGCCCGTTCCCCTTTGGAGCAGGAAGTACATCACATTCAAAGTCGAGCAGCCTGTCGTACCTTAAAGGGAATGTGGCACCTTGGTCGAATCCTGGAATTTAGTGTAATTAGGCGTACTTTTAGTAAAAAATAATGAAACCACTCATGATTTTTCTGAAAATGAACAATAAGCTCAATATTTGGTTTTTAAAATACTCCTCTAGAAAAAGAAATAAATATCAGCCTGTGGATGATGTCACGATCTGGCAACCACTACCATACTTGAAACGCTTCAAGGGCTTCGATTGGCTGATGCTCATCGTGACGTCAGCATATGTCGTCACACCAGTAGCTCACAACAATGGCCGCCGGCGACGGGGGCTGAGGGGGCTGGTGTGAGGTAGGTTTTAGCTTTTTTCTACGGAAATATCGAGTTCCAAGACAAATGAAATATGGAGTACCGAGTTTTCCGACCTGCTTTACAACTTGGCTATATCAGTTAAGATCACGTTGTGAAGGTGCCACATTCCTTTAAAGGGAATGTTCCACTTAGTGAAATTCCAGAGAGGGGTGGTCTTATGGGTATCTTTTAAAGTCATGTTTCTTGTCATGTTACTGCTGACAAATGGCTAATAACCCAAATATTTTGTAATATTTGGATTACTATTTATAAGTATACCCTAAAACCCGAATACACGCACCAAGTATTTTTTTATTATTTCATTTTCCTTTGCTAGCATAAAAAATCGATATTGGTGTGACGTGATGATCCGGCAACAATAATTCCTAATGCTGCCAGACTACAATAAATATCGGGTTGGGCTGTTTCACGCGCACAATCACGCAAATACGCATTTACATTCACCAGTACCCAGCGTCAGCTTAACACAGGGGTTTTAAGGAGGTCACTAGAAAGGCCTGTCCGCTCAGCGAGGCGTGAGCATTAAGTCACGTTGCCATGGTAACTTGTGGTCAACCCAATCCACGTGACCATCGGGGGAGTGGGCCGTTCGGCGGTGAATTTTTGCCTGTCTTGCGCACGAACGGTAAGTTCTGGGACAAATGAAGTATCGACCAAGTGATATCTCGGTGGCATGCTCTATCGCATAGCTATCTCAGTTCAAATTCGCTTCAGGTTGGACGTTGTTATGTAACAGAATCTTTCCGATATCTGCCTATCGCAAAATGTCCAGTCTTTCACTTGCCGGTCATAGGCATCATTATACCGGTCTACTGCCATTTACATACGTTCCAGCATTTGTCTTTCACTCACCAGCCCTGTAAAAACTAATGGCATGAAAACAGTCCAGCCAATTTGAGCCGACTCAGCAGCACTTCCTGTGCAGCAGCATCTGCTATCTACCCTCTGCTCGAGTGGCTCAAAAGGCCGGGGAGCCTCGGTTGAGCCTGGCACGTGCTGCTGCATTATTAATCACATAATCGATTCACGTGCGATAATTGATTGGGGAGCTGAAAGGTCGCTGAAATCCTCACGAAGCCAACTGTTTGACAAGTGCTGGTACCGAAGCTCGTACCGGGGGAGTAGTGGAGGACTTTGTGTAAGTCGTTAGGTGTTAATGCAATTCATTGTGATATAAATACATCGCAGTAATCCATGAACACAACTTGACAACTTCTAACCCAATCGCGCAGGGAGGAAGGTGACAATCCAGTCTGTTTTTTTATTGCCATATCTGATTCTCGATCTATTAATCGGCTGGACAAGATATATAGAAATTTCAACGGACGGAGTCCGAGAATAATGTTACTGGACTAGCTTATGAGCCCACGAATTTTGCGAACTAATAAACCAGCAATTTTCTCTCTTCCCTAGGAGCCTACATGAAACAGTGATGAGCACAAAATTTTGTGGGACTGTCGCGAGTAGGAAGCATGGGCGGACGCAGGGGGGGGCATTCTAGTCATGGACCACCCCAAAGCACTGGAGGGGGAACTATATTTTGGCCCCCAAAGGCCGGTGAAATTTTTGAAAAAAGGTGTTAACGCAAGGTCTGTCGAGCAAAAATATTCGCTCCCCCCCGCCCCCGAAGAGAGCGCATTTACTTGGAGAGGTAGCTTATACTAGGTCTGTCGAGCACCCAAATTGCACGTCCCACCACCCCCCCTCCCCAGGAGGAGAGGCAGACATGGATTTTGCGTCCCCCCTAAAAAAATCTGGTCTGCGTTCGCCCCTGGTAGGAATTATATATTCTGATCAATTGTTATCATATCTTGTTTCTGGAATTCCAGATAAAAGTGGCAATGATGTATTCGAGCACATCTTTTGTGGCCGCTGTTTCTTGCATGGGTATTTCTATGTAGTTTGCGGGGGGAGCTGTTTGTTAGCGTGGCACTCCTTTTTAAGATAAAGGTGCGGCGCGCGTAATTCCTCGTGGTATTAGAAAGTCCTGCGGGCTGTCTGGGTGGTGGGGAATTCCAGGGTGCCAGGACAAACCTGTGAACTCCGGCCAGACATGCTTTGACATTGTTGGTCGGTTTTAGGGTCTCGGCTGGTCTTGATGTGTCGACGATACCTTAGTCATTTTTCAGTCATATATTTTCAGTCAAGCACAGGGACGTTGGAACCGGGGGGCAGGGGGCAGATGCCCCCGCTCAACCTTCATGATTCTTAACCATTAACCCTATGGCGTTGACTGGAAAGAAATTACTTGAAAATTCCCGCTGCCCCCTCCCAACTTTGAACATAGTTCCAACGCTCCTGGTCAAGCATACCTTTTCAAAGTAATTACTATAACAGCACGTAAAAGTTCGACATTTCAGGACTGAGCAGCATCAGGTTGCGCCAGTACCCCCTGAGGCCCGCCGACCAGTGGACGCACTTGCTGCAAGAAAGCCGCTAAGTGATCGCGTGTAGTCACCTGCTTCGCCCTCATCGATCCTGTCACGTGACGCTATAATGACTCCCTGGGGAGGGGAGGGGAGGGGCGGTCGGAGGTTCTGGGTCTGACGGCGAAGGCGTGGCAGTAATGTAAGCAGCCGTGACTTTTGCGGGACAGGCGTTTTTTACGTGTGCGAAATTGCATCGCGTGCGTGGTGGTTTGAGGAGCCTCCGCGCTGACAATGTAGAAATGCCTGCCCTCACTCACGCATAGATTGCTGTGTTTAACGGGGGCGCCGTTACTAAACCTGCTCTGGCAGTACCTCGCGTGATCTTGGATTTGTTTCTAACGAGGAAAAAATCTAACGTGCTGTGCATGCAACCGTTACTAATAACGCATGCTAAACGGGCGTAATTTCCATAGGCGAAATCATGTTCTTTGGTGCCACGACCGCAGTGCTGTGATTCCAGGCCTAATCCTGTATTCTCGCAAAGTCTGTGTATATTGCAGCGAAACCAGAGACTTGTCCCCCAAGTGTGGATACAGGGGTGCATTTCTGTATTTCGCAGACTTCAGTGGAAACAAAATTTCGTATAATCCCCGCCGGTGGATTTTTGTTCTTTTAAAAATGATTGGGCTATCCTAGAGCTTCAGCTGTTGCAAAAATATCCGTTCATAACCAGCAATGCTTCTTACAATTACCTTCTTTAACACGCGCATTGACGGGGGTCTGAGCCACCTTCGCATTGACGGGGGGCGGGTACCCGCCCCCTAAGATCTCGAGAACCATGGTAGGTAGCGAAAAACGGTAAACGGCGTTGGGCTGCCCATCCACTTCTCCATCGAAAACATTTGAACCATTTTTTGTCAGGTCACATTTAAGGTCACGAGAGGTCAAAACATGCCCGTCATAGGGATAACATGTAAATTCAGTTTTTCGGCCATTAAATCTGAACAAGTAAAGATAGAGCAAAACGACTTGAACTATATGAATCCTCTTAGCAAGCCGAATCGAATGATATATAAGTTGACCTTGCTAGGTCAAATCAAGGATTTGACCTGACCTGAGGTCAGGTCAGGGTCAAATTATATAAAATGCATATCATTAGAACCGCAAAGCCCAGGCGAGTCTAATGCAGCTAAAATAAATGCTCTATCGCCATCCGTTACTGAGTTATTCCGTAAAAACCATTTTTCCCATGTATTTCCAATGGAGAGGTCATGCCTCGTACCTGACCTTAGGTCATCGATATCAAAAATACTGGAACATATTTTAGAGAACTCGGTGGGGCCATTATGTGATATGAGTTTCAATCAGATAAGTTCACCCTGCTCCGACTTATGCTATCTTAAACTTTTTTTTGAGGTCGGGTCACTTGACCTGTAATGGTGACCTGACCTGAGATGACCTAACCTTAAAATTTTCACAGAAGTTGTAAAAATGATGAGGGAAAAGGTATACCAAGTACGGCGGCGCTACGCGCCGCCGTTTTTCTGCTATCTCCGAAAAACCCGAGGGGGCGGGTACCCGCCCCCGTCAATGCGCGTGTTAAGTGTGAATAAAACATTTGGTTATCCATGGATCTTAAGACCGACCCGGGACTGGCATCCATACTAAGGAGCTGCTTTCTTCAGTTCGAGCGGTCCAGTTGACTAAGTTCGACTGGATTATCTGCGACTGGCCTAGTCTCATCATCATTGACGTTGCGTGGGCCGCTGGCATAAGTATTAGTCCCACTCAGTGTCAGAATCAAAGTCGCCTTATGCCTGAACCTTACTCATTTTGTATATCTGAGCTCAGTGTGTGTCAGCCATCAGGGTCACGGTTTTGGTAACCTTTCACAAGTTGCATCAGACGTCCATTTCTCTGGTTCGCCTATCTGTTAGGCTGGCCTTTGGATTTTTGCTGGACTGAATTGAGATCCGATCTGGTTTTTTGACAAAGATC
This sequence comes from Lepas anatifera, assembly GCA_034440635.1. NCBI lineage: Eukaryota > Metazoa > Arthropoda > Thecostraca > Lepadidae > Lepas > Lepas anatifera. The sequence continues at coordinate 830,463 of JAOTON010000213.1, forward strand.
ATTCTGCCCAGATCTAGCTGATCTCCCGGTGTGGAATTTCCGCGCTCTGGTTTTGGTTGGGGCATCCCAAGCAGAATCAGCTCGTCTCATCCCTGTTGGTAATCTGATCATGCCTTGCCGGAGGAGCCAACCTCTTCCGTGCTTCCCTGCGGGTTGTCTCAGCTTGTTTTAAGAACATGGTAGAGCGTTACTAGAGATGTGGGAAAATATATACCGTGCTCTCGGCCGCCGCACGCAACTGAAGGTGATTGAAAAAGACTCCGGTGCGGGTGCCATTGCATGTTGTAGCACTTCCTATGTAAAAACGCCAACTGTTTATTTGTGGGAATTACATGCTTTTTTGTGCTGATCATACATTTCAAGGAATCACACATAACGGATAGCAATGATTTTTTCGTCAAATTTCTGATTTTAATGGTGTTAGAAGTGGATGGATTACAAATTGCAGTCAGAACCATAGGTGTTACAACCACACATCGATTACGATTGAACGCATCACACATTAAAATACCCTTATTACACATTACAAGACGATTGAAACCGACTGTGCACTGGGAGGTATGAAATGGCGAAGCAACAGTTCTGGGAAGTGTATACATATGGCACTATCGGCGGCGATTTCTACAACAACTGGTGGATGGTTGTTCCAAAAGTTGAATTTAATTCCCCTCTGACAATGTATGACCAAAAAAAAAGAATGTTTGGCATCGACAGAGCGCTGTTCTTTCCCTTTAAATTCGCAACAAAAGCCACTCCTTTTCATTATCCACTTGGAATCGGAATCACATTGTTTTATGTCGACTTGCACTATTATTTCCCTATAAGCTTTGCAAAAGAGCCACTCCTCTCCAGTCACCCACTCTGAAGTGAACGCTGCGTTAATACGTCTGCAATATATAAGACCGGGTATTCCCCTCGTATTCCCCTAGTGTTTTTTAGCCGAGGGGAATTAAAGTGCAGATCACACCAAGCTCATTACCTTCGTATTTCCCCGTCAGATGCCCCGATAACAGGAATAATTAACAGGATAACCTCTGGGTCTTTTAACGGTGCTTCTGCGCTATGGTCACAGTGACCAGCCACAAAAACGTGGCTCTGTTCAGGCCAGTTTTTCTCGCCTGGTCAGCGGAGACGACGACTGTCTGCTCGCTCGTTCAAGGGAATACGACGTGGTTATCATGACATTTTTACTCAGGTGGACACGGGATGAAGATTGTTAAAAACCCCGGGTTAGCATTTCATCAGCCCTAAAGCTCACCATTTGCGGAGATGGAGGATAAGTTGCGGGAAGATTTCGTCCTCACCGGCCTTGCGCTGGCTGCATTTACCAACCAGCAGCTGTGCACAGGGTCATAGCCAAGGGGGGGCAGGGACAGCCGCCCCTCCCTGAGGGCCCGAAGGGCCCCTCTGAGGACACGAGCCGCGCGAACCGCGGCTCGCCCGCACTATGCTTTGTGACCAAATTTGGCATTTTGTACCAGACAGGGCCCTCTTAAGCCCTCTTAAGCACTCTATTCTGTAACAAGCAAGGCCCTTTTTACCCATCAGGGCCGTTTTGGCGCTGTCGTAGGAGCCCTTTTCGAGGTGCCTGAGCAAAATCCTGGCTGTGCATGGTCGTTAGTTTTGTAGGAGGTACCTAGGGGAGTTGAGGCAGCGATGCGTTAACCCGCGCCCCACCGGGGTCCGGCGCCACCTTCGCCCCACCGGGGGGCCATCGATGCCCCCCTCTAACTCAGAAAATATGGGCGTTAGCGCAAATCTGCAAAGTGTAATAGAAAGCTTGCGTGAATTCAGTAAGAAATTACTTCACATGTTTTAGTGCTCAGGTCAATGGTTTGACCTCCAAAGGTCGAATTAGGTCAAGATCGGCTATTTTCACTCAAATATGCAATGATTAAGCAAACTGGGCATAACTCTTATGTCATTAGAGCTATTGAGACCTGGTAAAGTACAGTAAAGTAAAGTAAAGTACCTTGGATGACCCGGGGTAAAAAATTTCAGGGATGATGGGAAAATGATGCAGTGAGAGGTAGAGCCCTCAACCGCGGTGCTGCGCCTCGTCGTTTTTCTGCTATCCCGGAAAAACCTTAGGGGGGCCATCGATGGCCCCCGGTGGGGCGAGGGTTAAAAAAGAAGGGAGCAACGGCGCTCCGTCGAAGATGAGTTTCGATACAAACGAAACATGCCACCGGGGGATTTTCGGAATGCTCTTCGCGCCTGATATTGGATATAATATTCCCTTGAATTTCTCCCCAGCCTGGTTAATGGGCCCTTCCTGCTACCTGTGAAAAATAGCAGTTTAAGACAGTTTAAATGGCGATCACCGATACCTCGAAGGTAAAAGTCCTCCCGTGTCCAGTGATTTATTGGGCCGACGTGACTGGTTGATTTAGTAAGACGTTAACTTTCCTTATTTCTCTTTTACTCCTTTGTATGCTTCCTGGATCCATGATTTATTCTTCTCCATGATTGCAGTATTGTGCTGCTTTCTGTTTAAAACAATCTTAGATAAGGGCGGATCATGACTGAGAGACAGTCTACTGTGCCTTTCACAGTCGCTGAAATCCCGCCCAGTTAGCAGTTTAAGACAGTTTTACTGCTAAATATGTAAAGCTATATGTGCTGTGTGCCCTCAGGCGGGGAGCTGATCCACAGGGCGGACCTGGTGGGAAAGCTCGGCGACAAGTTCCTGCAGCGGCTCATCAACTTCACCCTGGGCTACCTGTCCAAGGTCCAGCTCCCGCTCAAGCGCGGCAACTTCATCGAGTTCAGGAACGGTGGGTCGGCTGTTGAGCCTGGTGTTGGTAGATGTGCTGAAGGGGTCAGAGCCAAGATACCTTTACTTAAAGGTACGTTCAAGAGGGATTCCTCTACGCCCGAGTGACGTCACATGGGCGTGAAGGAATTCTTTTATCTATGGGCCGTGTGTCAAACTGCTGCTAATGGCACTAGCCCTGTTCCAGCTGTCAGCACAGTTTTGTCAGCACCAATCAGCGGGCCGCATTGCGTCTACGTCACAGGATTGTAGCCTCTCCCCGGGAACTAGTTCTAGAGGTTTTACGGGCTGATGGCCTGCTGTTTGCGCTGATGAAAAATAGTTAGTTCACAAAGTGGCAGCCTAATATTTTTTAATAACATAAAGGTTTAATTTCCCTTTGTTTAGCACAAACAAGAGACGGTTATTGCGCTGATGTTTCTTTTCTGGAGGAGAGGTTAGAGGTCCTGCTGACAAAACTGTGCTGACAGCTAGAACAGGGCTACTGCCCGCTTACGAATTTGTGAGAATACACGATGATCAAGTCTATCCAAAATGCAGTCAATAAACATTTTGTCTTCGATTCTGGGCCTCTTTTTCGAAAATTTGGATATTTAATCATTTAATTTTCCCATGCTATATGCTGCGAGGTGTGACGTCACATCCGGTATCTGCGCTGGCTGTTGGGAGGGGGGCTGGGTCGGAGCTGACCTCTCTGAAAGGTCTTCACGCGGGCATGGCCAGTATCCCGTCAGTATGGATCTTTTTCGGCCGCATCGACGGTCTTGGACATTGTACGTCCGTGACGTGTACTGGGCGTAGTCGTCTTTGTTGTAAATGCAAAACGCTAGATGCAATGTCAAATCATAAACCGTGGATGAATTATTTGTACTCAAATTAGAACGATTTTTTTAGATAGTGTAATAGAATAAGAGACTCACCTTATTTCCCGCGTGTTGCCTGCCCTATCCCAGCGCCACTCGCCCAAACAGTTTGCTGTAGCCCAGTACTATGTGGGCGAAAGATAACGTCGAATGCAGCGTTTCTGGAGAATGCAAGTGCTGTTGTCAGGGTCGGCAGGTGGATGCTAACCGAGGTGGCCTTCCAGCGAGGATGAGCCCAACTGGTAGCTTTGACTTTGTCTCTCGATCTCGTGATAGCGGTACTCAACATGTCTAGCAGCTCGTGGTGCCGCAGAGCAGGACTGGGAGGAATAGTTTAAGCGTAATGTAAATCATTCATATCAAATTATAAAGTAAATCAAATCAAAAGTCAGTCATCGGCTGGAGCTGCAGCAAGGCAGGGATAAAGGGATTACTTCACCTGTGAAGTGTTTTACCTTTACCCCTGATCCTAGCCCTGTTCCAGTTGTCAGCACAGTTTTGTCAGCACCAATCAGTGGGCCGCGTTGCGCCTACGTCACATGACTGTAGCCTCTCCCCGGGAACTAGTTCTAGAGATTTTACGGGCTGACGGCCTGCTGTTTGTGCTGATGAAAAACCGTAAGTGCACGAAGTGGCAGCCTAATATTTTTTAATGGTATGAAGGTGTAAGTTCCCTTTGCTTAGCACAAACCAGAGGCAATTATGGCGCTGATGTTACTTTTCTGGAGGAGAGGTTAGAGGTCCTGCTGACAAAACTGTGCTGACAGATGGAACAGGGCTATGATACTCCTGTCCAGGGTACTTTAACTACGGGTACAACCAAGTTTCCTACTAAATATAGTCCTCCCATGATGACGTCACCGCCCTTTCCTACTAAGTTATAGGAGATTCTACTAATTTTTTGGAAGGATCAGCTGAAACATACCAAGTTTGGGCGTACTTGGCACCAATCTAGTATAAGTCGAAATCAACTTGTTTCACCCATTTGACAGTAACCTTGATCTCAACGGCGAGCAGCATATTTTACGTAAATCTAATGAAAAAATTATAACACTTCAAAGAATTTGTTGAAAGGGCATGCATTTATTTGATCAACTCAGGCCTACCTAATAGCCAAGAGAAATAAATTTACCTTCGCTCAAGAGATCACCGGTGTTTATTGTCTTCTGCTGCAGGTACCACCAACAGCCAATCAAAGGTCAGAAATCAACAGCCAATCAAAATCGAGATTAGTCTTACTGCAAACAGCTGTTAGTGCTGAACATGTCCTTATTTTGACACGCTCTGGAAAATTTGTAAAAATAATATTCTTCGCTGGAGTTTTTGCAAAACGTCTGATGGTTTCACAAATAAAAATCTTTTAGCTTTCTGTTCAACCATATAAGTTTTGTTTATACAGTTCTAAAACAGGTTATTTAGAGCTTCGAAAAAGTGCAATTTCTCCGATGCCCTGCATAGTAACTGTAGTGCCTCTCCAGCCATGATGACGTAATGCTGCCAAACAACTTGAACGGGGTCTGCTCCTGTCACCCATCGGTCGGAGCTAGGACAATGCGGGATAAAGGAATTACTTCACATTTGCAGTATTTTTTTCTGGGCCTGTTCCAGGCATGATGGACGTGTCGCCGATCGGGCGGGAATAAAGGGATTACTTCACGTGTGAAGTATTTTACCTTTATCCCTCACCGTGTTCCAGGCATGATAAACGTGTCGCCGATCGGGAGGAGCCGCAGCCAGGCGAATATGAAGGGATTACTTCACGTGTGAAGTATTTTACCTTTATCCCTGGCCGTGTTCCAGGCATGATAAACGTGTCGCCGATCGGTCGGAGCTGCAGCCAGGAGGAGCGGGACCAGTTTGTGGTGTACGAGTCGGAGCACCCGGTCAGGAAGGAGCTGGTGGCCGCTCTGGAGAAGGAGTTCGCCGGCGCCGGGCTCACCTTCTGCATCGGTGGGTGGAGCCAGCGTCAGCTGACCAATCACAGGCCGACGATTCAGTGACGTCTACTGGGTGATAGTAGATTCATATCCGTGGGAATCGGTCAGCTGAGGGGAAAAATTCAGTGTGTTTGATGCGTCTGTCTATAGCCACCTTAGAAAGTTCAGCAGCTTCGTTTGTTGGAATTTTCGTTTATGATGAATGCTTTGCTGTTGTCCGTGCGATGGTACGCCTACATCCAGCTCCTCCGTCCGCTTCGCCGCTGATGTGCGGCTCTTGTTTCAGGCGGACAGATCAGCGTGGACGTCTGTCCGGTGGGCTGGGACAAAACCTACTGTCTGCAGTTCGTGGAGAACGAGGGCTTCGAAGGTCTGAACATACTCATCACACATCATGTCACACTCTTCACTCGTCACACAAAATGATTGTATCGTTTTCTCTCTAGCTTGTGGTATTTTTCAAGCTTGGATCTACAACATTTGAAACGAAACTAAATGATCGGAATTCGGGAGCCTTTCTTATACAATGCTGACAAATTGTTGATTTTATGCATGTTTCCTTGCTGGTATGTCATTCAATCCCTTCTGACGGAATATCAGCTGAGCCAGCAAATGTCATTTTGTCTGAGGTAGTTAGTTTCCATGTTCGTAATAGATAGGAAAACCATCGCTCCCGGTATTAAACTACCCCGTGTTTCGACAGAGATTCACTTTTTCGGCGACAAGACCAGTCCAGGCGGAAATGACCACACCATATTCGCCGACGCGCGAACAGTCGGCCACACCGTGACCGACCCCAGCGACACGCAGCGGCAGGTGGAGGAACTACTGAAGACGCTCGCTGCCAAGGCTGGAGGGAAAGTGGGAAATTGATGGTTAGGGCACTGCTAGGGACCATAGGGCTCAACGGTTCGAGGTTGTGAAGGTGCAGTTCTATTGTTGAGTATGCCACTTTTTGGCGTGTACCGGAACAATGTTATGTTCTGGAACGATCCTTTTGACATGCTGTTCGTGAGTGCCAAGTGCCCATAGCCGAAGTTATTTACTTTTGAATCAATCCGTTGAGGAGCTGTCGGAAGTTGTTTTTAGCTAGAAATGCTCGAGTGATATGCAAAGATGTCTAGGTGTTGCATTAATAAAATGGATATTTAGGGTAGCTTCATTCATCAGAATTTATTATTTTCATCATATGTTCCGTCTTAAAGATAAGTTCCGTTAGATTGACAGGCGTCGGTGCTTCGATTAGCCCAAATGAAATATGTCACGTGCGGAATCTCGACGTATTGTAGACTACTGTGGCATTTGCATAATAAACGATGCACGTGCGTTTTCTACCAGGAAACCGTTGACCCGTCCAAACTTGTTTGTTACCCAATGTGCATTTAGCTATTTTTAGTTGTGGGTATTTATTGTTGGCTTTACGCAGGGTGAACTGGAGAGCATTTCTATGAAAACTGTGGAAAATAAATGCCCTTTTCGATAACTGGTGTCTTACGGCGCCTGTGGCGGGAAGGTGGCATTGTTCTCGATTGCAGTTTTATTGCCTGTGGGCGGTTATCGCATCGAGTGGATATTTTATGAGGAGGCACAACATTAAAAAAAATTACATCAACAACAATTCAGACAACGAAAAAAAGCAGAAAAGCAAGCAACTATGAGTGTCTTGTTGGTGAAAGGAAAGCACACGCTTTGCAGATAAACCATGGAAAATACTGTACTTTTGCTGATGAAACGAGTGCTTATAAAAAGCAGCCTTTCTCCTTGACCGCAGTTGCCTCCGCAGTAGTATCACGTGCGCCCTGAAACACCAAATATGACGGTGCAGTGGTATCGCGATGAGTGCCACCAATCCCAGATGTCTGAAATCCGCGATTATTTCACAGGACGGCGTCCTACCAGTGGCGGATCCAGGGGGGGGCAAAAAGGCAATTGTCCCCCCCAAACGGAAAAGCTCGGGGCAAAACTATGGTTTTGCCCCCCCAAAGCGATTGACCTCCTTTATCCCCGACTCCTTTTTAGCTTGTAAGCAAGATTTTGGTGCTTCAACTCTCAACTTCAAACAGAATTAGTGAAGTTCAGTGTAAATATTGGGGCTTGGATAGGAAAAAAGTATCTTGAGTCCATATTTTTCACCTCGCGGCGTTTTTTTGTTTGCTTTGCGTCTCCAGTTCCCAAAATCCCACCGAAAAGGCATATTTTACCGTAATTTTGCACTGCGCGACGTTTTTTTTTTGCTTTTCGACTTCGGTTTGCCCCTCCCAAACCATCCGGCTAGATCCGCCACTGCGTACTACCCTGTCCCGTCAGGTCGCTTGGATGTCCTCGCCATTGCGATGGTTCGTCCAAATGCCAGTCCAGTCCATTGTCATAAGAAACACGCTTGTTAACGCCGGCGGAACCGACGCTGGAGTCCGGTTTGACCGCTGAATCCTCCATAATATATCCGGTGGGACTTCCCACAGCAGGGCTATCACAAATACAGCCGCTTGAACTATTTGCTTCAAAGTGATATAAAACCGGTTTGGCAGGTGAGTTCGGGGTCAGTTAGTCGTGGCTACAGGTGGAGTGTTACTGAGCAAAAAGTTCAACGAAGTCAGGTTCCGAGATATTTCGAATGGAGGTGTTCTGGGGCGGAAGCAATGGCAAGTCAACGTAGTAGAACTAGCTGAAACTGTATTGAGAAAGTCGTAGTTATGGCCTTGGTTGCTAAGTGCCCCGCCCCAGCTTACTGCTAGTCATTTGACTGTTGATGGGCAAAGGGGTTCAAAAACTTTGGGGATGGCTAAGTCACTTCTCTTTCCGCGCTGAATATAAACATTGAGAAGCACTGGAGACTAAGAATTTGATAATGAGTTCAAGACGGAGGCCAGTTCGCGAAACTAAGCACCGGATCCAGAGGGTACTCACTCCCACCCCCGAGAGGCCCTCGGTATCCTCCGAAATGGTCACGGCTACCTCTCTGAATGGTCGATGGTGCTCCCCTGGAAGGTCACTTCCCACTGCCCCCCCTCACAGGAAGCGATGATTGGCGCCCACCTAACAAATTTTGCCTCAAAAAGTCGCGCCATGAGAAATTCATGGCCCGCGTTTTTTTGGCATGTTCCTCTCTTAATTGCCTTTAATTTTGAAATTCAGGCAAGTAATAAAACCATAAAAAGGACCTCCACTCTATCTTTCAGACTAAAGGTATCCGAAGCCCAAGGGCGTCGCCACGGATGTTCGAGTGTGGGGGGGATGGTGGTTAAACTCCTGAAACCCCCTGCGTCCGATCAAATTACGAATTTTCAATGGTATGTCCGACAAAAAGTGGGGGCGCCCCCCCACTTTCCAAGAGTGAGAGGGCGCCTCCCAGGCCCCCGGTGGCGACTCCCTTGTCGAAGTCTATGTAGGCATGCGTGATTTGTTTGGGAAAATAGGTACTGATAGTTCAGCGTACAGCAGCTAAAATCTTCGCACCGATCTTTCAGGACGTTCTGATACAGTATGTTTACCTCTGGTGAGAGCAGTGGCGTAGCCAGGATTTCGCTCAGGGAGGGGTGGCACCCCGAAAAGGGCCCCTGCGACAGCACCAAAAGGGCCCTGATGGGTAAAAAGGGCCCTCCTTGTTACAGAATAGTGCTGAAGAGGGCTGAAGAGGGCCCTGTCTGGTATAAAATGCCAAATTTGGCCACAGAGCATAGTGCGGGCGAGCCGCGCTTCGCGCGGCTCGTGTCCTCAGGGGGGCCCTCAGGGGAGGGGCGGCTGTCCCTGCCGCCCCCCGCCTTGGCTACGCCCCTGGGTAAGAGTCGCAGCCAGGAGCTCAGCAGGAGTCACCGGTGATGCAACCGCTTCCACCCATTGTTCAAACTGTGATACCCAGAAGCGCGATGAACTCCGTGTTAGCTGTTCTTCGGTATCAGCTGAATTATATCCTTCATTAGATTTAGCCGCTTCTTAGCACGTGCAGCGTATACGCGCATCTTTCAGGCTTCTTCAAGCGATGTTTACGCAAAAAACCGGCACAGTTCCAGACAAGGGTGGATCGAAGGGGATGACATGTATCCTTTTCCAAACCCTCCGGTTCTTGCCGATTTTTTTTGTTAAAAAAACACATGTTTTTGCGTTTTTCGGCCCCGTTGCCCCTCCCACACCATACGCGGATCCAGGATTGCCATCGGGGGGACCTTCTCGGGGGGAGAGGGGCGTCATCCGGACTAGGGGGCGCCACTTTTGACCGGCAAACCCTATCAGGTGGGCGCCAAATCCTATCGATGGGCGCAGATTTTCGCATCCTGGGGGGGTAGGAAGAGACATTTTAGGGGGGCGCCCTCGACCTTTCAGGGAGGCATCGTGACCATTTCAGGGGGCGCCGAGGGTCGATCGGGGGGGGCACGTGCCCCTTGCCCCCTCCTGGATCCGCCTATGTCCCACACACCATTGGCCTTGGTCTGACACAGGTTCCAGAAATGCTCTTCTGTCTCCAACAGTGGCACGCGGTGATGAATTCAAACAGTGCGTGAGATACCGCCGGGTGGGCGGGGCCTGAGCTGCGAGTGCTGAGGTCATCGTCGTTCTGCGAAGTTTCCGCTCCTCCGCCGGGAAACTGGTTTGAGATGGCAGGAGACAAGTTAATCCATGTTTGGCTACTCGATAATGTGATTCAAGGTCCACTGCTGTGGTACGCAGTCACAGAGGGATGGCGGGAGGGGGCCTCCAGCATTAATTTGCGAGGTAAAAGAAGAATAGGAGAGAAATCTGCCGTTGCTTGCCTAGCAACCACAAATATTGGAATTGTGATATGATGTGTCATGTCTTCATACCAGGACATTTTTTTCACACAAACTGAGGGAATAATTTAGGATCTCAGCCATAGGCGGATCCAGGATTGCCAAACGGAGGGGGCACCTTCCCGGGGGGGCGCCACCCGGACCAGGGGGCGCCACTTATGACCGGCAAAACCTATCAGGTGGGCGCCAAATCCTATCGGTGGGCGCCGACTTTCGTATCCTGAGGGGGGTGGGAAGCGACATTCAGGGGGCGCCATCGACCTTTCAGGGGGCACCGAGGGTCGATCGGGGGCATGTGCCCCCTTGCCCCCTGGATCTGCCTATGCTCCCAGCCACTTTCAATGGTCACCAGTACTTCAGATTTTCCTGCAGCGGGAATCCGTGGCCTCTAGGCATGAATGACTAAAGAAGCTTGTGCCTTGTTTGGCAGGGGGTATTTGCGTTCCGCGGAAGGCCGTTGACGCTCCTAGTTAGGCTTATTTTGCAAAGCAGGAGATACAACGGTCCGATAAGAACAGGAGTGACAGGAGTTTCCACTATTACAGGAGTTTCCACTATTCGCCTGCGCCCGTATCGGCCCTGAGAGTGTCATTCTCCCTCTTGGGCCCCCGGTACAAATTTTGGGCAAGAACTTTGGACTGGTCGTCTGATTAACCGTTGATCAGCGTTCCAGAACACGGTTTTCAACTGGGTCTGGAGGGAAAAAATTATGCCAAGAGCGAAAAACCCAACTGTTCTATTTTTCCTCTGTGTAAAACACTTTTTCATCAAATTTATTGAAGTTAAAATAGCATGCTTCAAAATGAAAACTCGGCCTTAACACGCGCATTGACGGGGTGGGTACCCGCACCCCCTCGGGTTTTTCGGAGATAGCAGAAAACGGCGGCGCGTAGCGCCACCGTACTTGGTATACTTTTTCCCTCATCATTTTTACAACTTCTGTGAAAATTTTAAGGTTAGGTTATCTCAGGTCAGGTCACCAGTACAGGTCAAATGACCCGACCTCAAAAATTTTAAGATAGCATAAGTCGGAGCAGGGTGAACTTATCCGATTGAAACTCATATCACATAATGGCCCCACCAAGTTCTTTAAAATATGTTCCGGTATTTTTATATCGATGACCTAAGGTCAGGTACGAGGCATGACCTCTCCATTGGAAATACATGGGAAAATGGTTTTTACGGAATAACTCAGTAACGGATGGTGATAGAGCATTTATTTTAGCTGCATTAGACTCGTCTGGGCTTTGCAGTTCTAATGATATGCATTTTATATAATTTGACCCCGACCTGATCTCTGGTCAGGCCAAATCCTTGATTTGACCTAGCAAGGTCAAATTATATATCATTCGATTTGGCTTGCTAAGAAGATTCATATAGTTTAAGTCGTTTTGCTCTATCTTTACTTATTCAGATGTAATGGCCGAAAAACTGAATTTACATGTTATCCCTATGCTGGCATGTTTTGACCTCTCGTGACCTTAAATGTGACCTGACAAAAAATGGTTCAAATGTTTTCGATGGAGAAGTGGATGGGCAGCCCAACGCCGTTTACCGTTTTTCGCTACCTTCCGTGGTTCTCGAGATCTTAGGGGGTGGGTACCCGCCCCCCGTCAATGGCTGGTGGCTCAGACCCCCGTAATGCGCGTGTTAAATAGTATCTTCTTAATTTGATTCTCATGATGTTACCTATAAGTGTCAAGACCATACAAGGAGGAAAATTGCATTAGGTGCTTGATTGAGGTGAGAATTAAGATCACAACTGCTATGAATGAGTTGAGAGTTAAGCGTGCCTTTGTGAGGTTTTCGACCCAAAGCTCTGAATTTTCATAATCATAATGTTTCGTGCTTTATGGTGCACCGACTACTGGCTCTCTTTTGCGCCCATAACAGTATTAAAGAATAAAATACGAGAAAAAGGACGCCAAGCATATCGAGCAGTAGCGACATCATCATTTGGAGACGCCAACAGATAAAGTAAAATAACAGGTGAGTTTAAGAGTAAAGGAACTTAACTCCCGCTCTCACAATCAAGTAAGAAAACATAAGAAGCCTAAACAGCTATGTAGGGGAATAAATCGCTTAAAACCGACGCTCTTAAGATAAGATACGCTACTGGATATTTCAATAGACAAATGTTCCTCAGGAGTGAATCCAAGGTGGAAGCTCCAAGCTCTGAATTTTGGGTTCTACCATGGATGGCCCGAAATGGTCACAATTTTTTCGCGGGATCGAACTTTATATGGACCGATATCTTTTATTCAAGATGCTATAACAAGCGATCCAAGTGAAGATTCATCGTGTGAAATCACCCATCAGACATATTACTAGCAGATATAAAATTTCAGCAGGTTCACATCGTGTGGTGGTGGTACGATAATGGGCCCCAGGAAAATATTGGATGCGTTTATTATACGACCCAGATTTGTCACGCATTGCTGTACCATATTATAACGCCCTTCCATTTAAAATACACTCTCAAACTTGGTATTTTTCCAGTCAGGATAAGTATAGAGTTAAAAATGTCCAGTTTTCCGAAACTTTAGCAAGAATTAGCCACAGTTTGTGCCGAGATACGGAGACCTGCCCTAATGGCCGCCTGCGACTCAGCGATCGATTACAACGCTCGAGTTGAATACTAGTTGGCACTATTGGCACCACATACCTATTGGCCGGGAAAGTGCAACACTCGAGTTAGACACTAACACCACGTGCCTACTGGGAGACCGCAACTCCTGCGTGGAAGATATCGTCCTCAGTGTGGAAACTCCAACGCACAGCAGCAAAGTACCACCCCTGCTCAGGACGCGCTCCGGGCGGCGCAAGGTTACGTTTATTACATTACCTTCCTTACCTTTCATTTACTTTGCATTACCTTTCTTGTGAGCTCTGTGATTCGTCTGCGTTGAAGACCTGAGCACACCCATGTCACGTACGGCCAGAGAGTGTGAGGGTGATGGCTGAAACTGTAACCATTCTCTGGCGTAAAGCTAAAGTTCAAGACACACAAGAAACTCATAGGTTTCGGGCTCTGTGTTATATACCGTTCACGCTCCCGACGGCACTTTGAATGTTTACAATAGGGATGAAATCTGGCTTAAAGTGTGGAGGATGTGACCCTTCTCACTTTCAGTCTCCATGTGAGCGCGGTCGCCACGCGTGAGGAGCGTCAGCTGTGTGATTTGACCCCTGCGACACTGCACGCCCGCTTCACCGCAGTCAGCTGGGTTGTGCACCGGGAGAGGGCTGATGGTGTATGGTGCCGCCGGAAACGCCGGGTTCACTGCTCTGGTAGGACAGAGAACAGAGGCAGCGAGCGCTGGCAAGGAGTGAAGTCTCAGCTAGTTGTCATGCTAGACTTCTGCGAATCTAACTTGTTGACGTATTTGAGCTCAATTTTCACAGAATTTTGTTGTCACCATTTTTTTTACAAAAAACTCACTCCTCCGTGGTAAAAGGCATTCGAACTCTTGAGTAAATGTTGATTTAATCCGTGCAGACATTTCCTACCTTTGCACTTGGAGCTCCAGTTTTGCTGACCCATCTACTGCTTATCTATAGGTACCTTTCGATCTTTCTCATTTCCACATGATCACAGCTATCGAAAATGTTTCATATAGACAAGCTATCTTTTTTCAAAGAAATCCAACGCACAGTTTTCCTATATGAACAGTTCGAGTAGAGTCAGACAGCTGACCCCGATCTTCTGAGGAAAACTGAGCCTCAATAAATCCATAGGTGAGCTGCATGACTTCTCCGCCTAGTGGTGTTCGTTTCACTAATCACGGTTCGAAAATAAATTATCTTTCTCTCTATATACGCACATCTGCCGAGATGAAAACTCTAAAAGCGTTACCATAATTCCGGGTGAAAATCCATCCACAAATTATTTTTCCCAAATTTGTCTTATTCTAGCACCGGCTAAAACCGAGACTCCCCGCACCGGGTGAACCGGTCTGGGGCGGGGTTTTTCACCACCAAACAGCGGGCCAGGCCCCGTCGACGGGCGGACGCCTAACCGCAGAGCGGGAATTCCTGCCCGCCCTGAGGACCGTGAGGATTCTGTGACGGGTTTTCCCACACCTGCTGCTTCTCCTCCGAGCGCGCTAAGAGGCGGGAAGCGCCGACAGCCGTACGTCAGTTGGAGCTAGGCAGCAGGGGTGTCAGCATCAGCAGAGAATACTCAGGTGAGGGCTGTGGGAAGATGAGTTGGTCGTGGGAGAGTTACAGGTGTTGACGGTGTTGCAACATTAACTAATCGGTGAGCAGTTTCGTGTGTTCATTCGTCGTCGTTGAATTCCTACTGTTGAACCCGGAGTTTTGAAAGTTAATGTTAAATTAGAAAAATTATTTTCGGATAGAAAAACATATGTATGTATTTTGGGGTCCCAGAATCACTCGAATGAGAAACTGGAATAGTCGTTATTGATGTTGGTTATTTATCTTCCCTGACTACAAGTTACTTTTATGATCGAGCGAGCCATTGCTAGATTTTTATATGCAAGAGTACGAAATCAGACGTTCTTTTACTCCCCCCGCTCCAATGCACCATTCATAAACCATAATTTCTCTAATGTCTCGGCCGTCAAATGTTTTCTGTGCGTTGATTACCTATAACAGTTTGCTCTGTTCACTATGGTGTTGATTTTCTGGACATGCCATGCCGTGTCAAAACATTCTGCCACACGATCTCGTGTCAAGATTGCGCGGGAAACAGACCATCTTCCAAAATCGGTCTTGCCCAGGTCTTGTGCATTTTTAATTTACCAGGTAGCTCAAATATATCACTTTATACTTCATATCCTATTCAATTGAATGCATCCATTGTTATCAAATTCAGTACATAGCTCTCAATATCAACATTATATGGACGGACACAGCTGTTCTGTTCAGACGTGGATGAACAGTCCAGTTGTGAAACAATACAAAATTAGGACGATAAACATTCCCCACGGCGTTTGAAGTTGCATTTTGAGTTAAATTTGTATATGAAACTGAGTGTCAAAAATTATTTCGCACGTGGTTGGTTAACAATGATAAGCAAAATGTTTTAAAACTTTGAATGGGGTGGTCAATGAACATCGTCATTAGGATAAAGTTCATGATGCGAAAAATGTTAGGCTAATCATATCTTTCAAATAAATCTAAAAATCAAAACCGTTTGGCATATCCAGAGCGATTATTTTTTAAATGGCATATCTTTCTCAGCCTCTTGTTATCCTCATTAGAAGATCAGCACTAGTCGTATTTTACAAAAGTCAGGCTGAAGATATACCTACAACTGAGATATCAATGATTTCCTTGCAATAAAAACGATTATATTTTTTAATGATTCTAAATTTAAATGATCCTAAGCGCATTAATCAAGACCCGTGTACCAAAAATAACCGCGATGTGAGTCACTCCAACTGTGCCTCGAGTTCAGCCTCACACCCAAATGAAACCGGTTTGAAACAAATCCTCCCTGAACGCTCAGAGATAAAGCGGCGGGCACACAAAATCGGAAACCGCAGGTAACCGTGCAGCGTGCGGTTAAAATGAGTCAGTGAGTGGACGCCCACTCATGGCAGACAACTGGTTCTTGCACAAAAATTTGTGGAGCACCCAGAACGGTGGGTTCTTCTGGGCTGTGGCCACAGTTGGATCGATCGTGGCCCAAGGTTGCTAGTCACGCCACAGGTCGAGAACGGCGACGTTGTCCTGTCGATACGGCGGTGGTTCAAAAAAATCAACCGAAACTACACATTTTCTTCTGGTATTATGATGCATTATGTACACTTTTGTTACATGATCATATATCTATGAATGCAATTTACTGTATCTTGAATTAAGTACAAATTTTTGGACATGATATACAATATTACTGCACGTTCTATGCTACATATTTCTATACCTTACCTTTAATTATATACGGACTTTGCATTCAAACACATTTTCTCTCAGCACAGGTAACTAAAACTCCCCGCTTCCCAATAGCATACATGTCTCCTAAGCCACAGGTCCAGGGTTGAAGTCCCGGGAGGGTCTCAGAATAAGTTGATCTGATGCTCCACATCCCCCTATCTCTACAACAGGGTGATACCGTTTCACCTTGGCAACTGGTGTACCGTTAAACCCAAACAAGTAACACACAGCTTCGAACATCAAGGCTGGGTCTACCAGTCATGATGACCTTCGCTGCTCTTTGTTCTTGCCTGGCCGCTAAATCGGGGATGTTCGGCCATATTCTATCACATTCCAGGCTGAAAAGAACACTAACGAGCACTTTAATAGCCTTAAATAAACTTACTTACACTCTGATCTAAACCAGACCAGAGAGCACTTCTCTCACTTTGCCAAATGTCTCTGCTGGCCCCCATGAGCGGCGCTGTTGGCTCGAATAACCGCAGTGGTGGCGTGTTTGGTTTCAGATCACGTGCCAACATGAGAACCGCTATCCTCCTCTTCGCTTTGTTTGCAGTCTGCTCAGCTGCCCCTCAGGTAAGCTAACATTGAATCATGGGCGGATCCAGGGGGAGGGGGACATAAAATCCACCCCCACCCCCTGGGGTTTATCCACTTTCAGCCAATTTTGGGTTTTGTAGCGTTTTCAGGATTTTCCCTGGCTGCCCCCACCCCCAAACGTTTCGCCTAGATCTGCCCTTGCATTCATTGTTGAGACTACGTGCAGAACCTGATCTGAAAGCTGCATCAGGTCAAGGATGAAACAGTGACGTAGTTACCGGCACAGTGCACCGACTTGTAGAGTTATCTTCGACCGAATGCGTCTCTGTAAATGGACATGTTCCATTAAAATTCATCAAAAGTTTACAATTTAAAACCGATTTTTGTCGCACAAAATTTTGTCATGGATAAAAGTCGTCTCTCGGAGCTGGGATTTTCCGTGTAAAGCCAGAGGCGTGGAGAAAGTTTGGAAGAAAAGGGAGAACCGAGTAAAGCACACAAAAAATGTCTGAAAACCGCAAATTGTGTCTCAGACTTATCTGGCAACAAAAATGTCACACGTAGCTTGCCATTGGAACTTATGAAAGCTGGGTCATCCATGATTTGAGTTTGCCTGCTACAGAAGCCATTCGGCCATTCACTAAACCATTTCTTTAGTTGTTGCCCGAAAATGTACAATTTGTTTTACAAAGTCAATTGTTTTAATGTCACATTACTACAAAGATGAAAGCTCCACGAGCCTATATAAAAAGTCACACCCTATAGAAATGAGATAAAGCAACATGACCAGAAGTAAAACAAAGCAGTGGGGCTCCGGGGAGCGGAAGGGGGCAGACCCCCTTCCCACCGAAACGGAAAATCTCGCGGCAAAACTATGTTTATGCCCCCTCCCAAAGCTGCCAACCTCCTTTTTCCCCGGCTCCTTTTTAGTTTATAAGCAAGGTCTTGGTGTCCTACAACTGAATCAGTCAACTTGAGTATAAACATTGGGCCGTGGTATTCTTGATATTTAAAATCGCTTTTGAGTGAATGATCATTGGATAGCAAAAGCAAGCGCCTTGTAGCCCCATCTTTCACCCCAATTTCTTTTTGCTTTCGGAGTTAGATTTACCCCCTCCCCCTCAACCTACCGTCTAGTTAAATTGCGCCCAAATCTTCAACCGCATGACTTTTCTTGCTTTTCGACACCGGTTTGCCCTCAAACCTAGCAACTAGATCCACCACTGAAGCAAATTAATACACCGAAACCTTATCTTCCAGGGGTTTTATCATCACCATGTTTGGGGTTTTGGGGCGCTCCAGAGGTTTCATAAATCCCTTGTCTTCCAGAGGTATTATAACCCATACCGGCGCTTCGGCGGCGGCACCTTCGCCAACGGCAATGTGAACAGGTCGCCGCAGATATCCCAAGTGACGGCGCAGGTGACCAGTCAGAACGCCAACAACCCCAACGGCATCAACTTCAACGGCGGCCTGGCGCTGGCCAGCTCCCTCGGGGTGAGACGCGACGGCCGGTGGGAGGGAATGTGGCACCCTAGCGGGGCACGAGCTGAGGTATCAGTTGCATACTGCATACCGAGAAAAACACCTTAGCGGGGCATGAGCTGAACTATCAGTTGCATACTGCATACCGAGAAAAACACCTTAGCGGGGCATGAGCTGAACTATCAGTTGCATACTGCAAACCGAGAAAAACAACTTAGCGGGGCATGAGCTGAGTTATCAGATGCATACTGCATACCGAGAAAAAACCCTGGTTCCGTGCTTACAGGAGGCGCTGCATTCATTTCTTTAGTTTTTTAGAGCATGTGACTCATTTTTCAAAGGCGTAACACTTCCACAGCAGGCCGAGCAACGCCTTGTTCCGTGCGATGATGATGATTTGGGCTTAAGGGCGCCCCAACCCTAGAGGTCATATAGCGCCCATGCTACTGCCAGTAATACACAACGTAAAATAGACATCCGCTGAACAATAACTTGCTACCCTTAAGTCTTGCTGTTAGTCGTGTCTGTTAACAAAATAGCTGAAAGAAGATTCTTATCAGTCCAATCGGTTCTCAGACAAGTTTTGTGGTAAAAAAGGGATTTCCAAAAAGCGGAACCGACACAGTTCGTAAAAACTCCCATTCTCCTCCTCCTGGATTGTCCCAGAGAGAGGGGACCCGGCGTCCCTCCACCAGCTCCGCCGTCCATGACAGTTGACCCCGCCCTGACCCCGGCACCTCTGACTGTGACCTTTGACCCCGGCAGGTGAGCGGATTGGGAAACTCAATCAACGTCGATAACGCGCAGGCGATCCAGCAGAGCATCAGCGTGCCGGGCCCGCCCGGATTTAACCAGTTCTATCGCGGATAAGACAAGTAGGACCACAGCACCGCTCCCACAGGCTTCAAGAGGACAAGCTAAATCCGTTACATTTGAGCAAGTCGAATGAAGAAGCGTCCATGGGAAAGCTGCACATATCAGAAGGAGAGCCCAAGCTTAATCACATGATGTACGGACCGAGATCGGTCAAGCTGGAAGTTCTGTATTTTCCAGTCTGCACATACCTCACGGCATAATACCTGAAGTGGCAGATCATCGGCCTGCAGGAAGCGATGCGTTCCTCATCCCCCTGCGCGCGGGATTGAAGAACGCTGGTTTAATTTGTGCACGGAAATGATGATCGCTGCCTGTAATAATGCCACTCTCGCCCCCGCCGAGGAAGGTTCGTGAGACATGCGAAGCATGGGCTAAGGTGATCTCTCGAAAATCATTTACTGCCACTGCAAAGTGTTTCATTCTCCATCAGTGTCGCATGGTATTCTGCTATGGTGACAAATACACAAACGACTGTGATATTGTTTTTTTGCTACTGGGCCGCGGCTTTTGGAAGAATCACTTCCAGAAAAAAACTGAAGCCGAAATCCGAATCAGAATGGTTGAACCATTGAGCTTAGAGAGCCTTCAAATTCTTATACCCCACTGCATGGCGCCACTCTTTCCCTTTCACAGCTTGCCTTTTCGCCCGCCAACCCGGTCGCGCAACCCCCAGAGAGCCTTCTAAAGTTGACTTACTTTGATCAGACTTCCCCTGGCCCCACAAAAAGCATGAGAGAACTAGACACCAACTGGAAAGAATGATAAGGAACGCAGTCTCACCTTTACCCACGGAAAATAAAGATCCAATACCACGCAAACGAATACCAAGTAAAAAAGAGGCATCGGCCGTAACCAGGCCTCGTGCCAGTAATGAGCAGCCACCTCCGCTCGGGAGAGCGGCGGCGCTGGCAATGACCTCTGGTCGCGCGGCAGGGGACCAGCCTCGGGTGCTGCAGGTACGACGGCGTCCGGTGGAACGTGGCCGCCGGCAGGTCCAGCCAGCACGTGCAGGTAAACAACACGTCATTACCCACCACCCGGAGATGCCTCCTACTGGGGGACCATCACCATCCCCCCGGCGGGCGATAGACAAGATTTCTTGACATAAGATTGAGTCATTCCAAGGAATCCCGCTATCATGCGGACGTTACTAGTCATATGGCAGCGATATCGCTGCAAGAACTAAGGCACAAATAATTTCGCGCAGACCAGACTCTTTCCCTGACTTGACTTTGGAACGACAATATGACCAGATCTATGGATCTTTGTCTACATTCATTCACAACAAGGTAACCTTCCCCTTTTTGTTGCCCGTGAGGTCCGGTGATCGCCAGGTCCCACCTCGCTCACTGGTCTGACCGGGTAACGGAGAGGGGATGTCATGCTCACCTAAGTCACTCTCACCTCATCATCACCTAAAATGGCCCAAAACATGTCATTGTGTGACAGATGTTTGATACATATTAAACATGTCTGCGGTCGTGCACCTAGTGTCACAACGCGCTGTTGGTGTCTTTACCTAAGACAAACACTGAAAAACATTCATGGAGGTGGCAGAGCTAACTTTATACACACATATCTGTAATTGATTGGAATTTTATCATTTTTGGAACGCCGATTCCGGTAAAAAATTAAATATAAAATTATTATGAAAGAAAGACCATATGATGCACCTGTCAAAGGCACTTAAATTTAATTGACGTTAAATCTGATGAAACGTTGAAAATGACCGCCGAAACAGCACTCCCTACCTTTCCACGTGCATTTTTGGGTTTTGCTTTACAGCTCCCAGCTTCGGACGGTCTCCTCAGCACCGCTATCCGCGTTGCCCCTCCCGCACGAATGACAGAACGAATCACACTCTGTTTATACATCAGAAAGCAATGTTACCGATTACTGCAGTCGCTGCGCGGTAACGCTGCTGCAGCGAATGTAGAACAAATATAATATATAACAAATGAATGTATAATAAAACTCGCGATACATCATTTTGCCCTCAGAAGGTGGTATCGAAAAGACACCAAAATTTATATTAACTCAGAAATAAATGCCCTAGAGATGTAGTCATGATTTGCAAATCAAGGCGTAAAGCTGGGACTTTGTGAATGACATATTTGGAATTCATGAGTGAGATTTGACCAGGTTAAAAACCTAGTTCGGTGACCAGTTTTTTATGCTTTACGTTTCCCAAAGCAGTGTGAAAGTAGATTTTTGTCCAGTGCTGTCACGATTCAATTATCACCACAGCCCCATTCCCAGAAACCACCTAATGGTGAGAGCAGGTTCTTATCACGCTCTTTTACTCAGAGATTCGGACTCAGATAGGCCACCGAGAATCCGAGGCTTCAAACCACATAAAAACTATGAGAGCGTTTTGGGGATCGCGAGGTCATATTGCCACGCCGCGTTATCGGCAGCTATGACTGATCCCAGTTGTCGGCTTAAAAAATTATTTTTAGCGTACAAATTGGGTTATTCTAACATCCACCTGCCGCAGTTTATAAATGTGCCTCGTTCAATCATCACGCCACATCAAAGGGGTCGTGTGACATCGCCGACTTTTGCCCCGCTGGGAGTACAGTGTGACAGATACACTCTCTGCCGGTCCTGCTCTGGTCGTCCGCCGCTCTCTCTCTCTCTCTCTCTTGCTGCCCCCTCTCTGTCTCGTCTCTCTCTCTCTCCTGCTCCCCTCTCTTTCTTGTTCCCATTCCCTCTGCCCTCTCTCTCTCTTGCTGCCCCCTCTCTGTCTCGCTCCCTCCCTCTCTCTCCCGCTTTATTCCGGATTCAGAATGCGCCAGTATTTTATCTTGAGAGATCCTTTTTAATCGTGTGCTGCGCGAAGTTCCAGTCAATTGTGTTGAAATTACACGGCCGAGTAAAGCTGGTGAGCTGTTTGCACAGCCAGGACCGTCCTTTTCCAAGGAACCGCGTTATATAATGACGTTACGACACAGTGCAGTATCACCGCATATTTAACCCAACCACAAAGCCAAACACAAAGCTTGGGGGTTTTTCATTATATTTGCAATACACGTTATGTAACAAACGGTCCACCAAAAGTTTCCCCAACCACAGTCAATACGGTATTGTGAGGAAGAATGGAGATCTCCTCAACTGAGAATACCTGCAAACATTTTCCACCACGAGCATCGGGCCGAAGTTGAACACTTTCAATTACAACACTTCCAATGACGTACTAATAACACCCCTGCGGACCACCTGAACCCATGTCTCCACGGATTGGAATCTAATGGCCAGCATTTAGCCAGCAACGGACTCGGTACCACAACACCACAAACAGCACCCACGCACGTGCGTGATGTTGCAGATCCGGACGCGTGTTTAGCGGTTATAGGGAGCGTCAGCTACCAAGGATATAATGCGCGCCCAACATCACAACCATCACAGCTAATCTTCATTGATGTTGCTACACGCACCCCTCACCATATGTAACCGGTTGGACGGGGGGCAGCTGGCCCGACCGGGAAGCTTAACACGTTAAAATGCACAAACACACAAGCACACAGACTTGCAACGTCGTGCAGATCTTCTGAGGTAAACACTGCCGACTGATTGCTACTTCTGTTGTATTTTCTGAAAGGCAGGCGAACGTGGAGAGTTCCTTACAGGAAGCTGTCCTGGTGGCGTCCTCGGTTGCCATGGTAACATCCAGGTGAGCGTCGTTAGCGTTGCCCAGCGACCGGCAGTGCACTCTGGGGAATGATCGTAACATTGGTTAGCTTCCTTAGATCTGACAAATTCATACAGCTATAGAACATTTTCTATAAAACAAAGACTTTAGATAACGTACCAAACGTACTTCGAAGCATACTACCAGGCTGAAAAACAAAAGTTAATCCTCCACGGCAAACTCATTGTACCGATGTACCGATAGTAATGATTGTATGGCTTCCCATGGTCTGGAATGCTTCATTTTTAAGTTCAAAACTGCATAGTCCAAATTAGCGACGATCCGAGCCTAACACAGGCTGCGTGTCATCCGACACAAAATGCACCTGCCACAGTGGCGTTAAAATCGCACAATTTCACACTATTACCGGTATCGGTCATAATACTCTAAAGCATTCAATTACCACCATCCGGGGGCGTCGCCAAAGAAATTTACGGAGGAAGAATGACGCGACGGACCACTGATTTGCGATGTCTGGGTGGGGGGTTGGGGGATTGGGAGGCGAACTGATTATATAATATAGGCAGTCTTTGAAGACATTAACGGCGATGCACTTCAACACACATTTACACGCAGGTTTTCCGCGGAAGTGTGTGTTGGTCCATGCAAGTATAGGGATAAAAAACAAAAAACCTAATTCGAGCCCCAAAATTGGGAGGGGGCGTTCCCTCTGATTCGCAAGTTGAGGTGACGTTCCCCCCCAGCTTTCGACGTCCATGCCACCACTGCATGCGCGAATACCACACTAAAATTAACCAGTAGTTAACAATCTGACCGTCAGATGGCAGATGGCCGCTGAAGTGCACTTGCTTTTGCCAGCACTCCAGCGGGCGGCGTCGGCAGCCCCGATGGTAGTTAGAAGTCCGAGGCAGCTCTCTCCGCCCCAGGTGACCAGCCGAGGTTCTTTCAGGGAAACGGACGGCGGTACCGCGCGCTGCAGTGCTGGTTGCTCCGGTCACAGCCTGTCAACAGATATCAAAGGCGGCAGAGACGGACGGACAAACCTATTGACACGACACTAACACAGGCGTTTTGAGCCTGAAAACAAGCCTGAGTGCAAAGTAGGAACCAGTATCGATCCCAGGAGGGGAATCAATAGTAAATGGATTCAGGTAAGAAATCCGAGCTATCAAGTACTTTCTTTTTATGTGATTCTTTTTCATCTCGCTGCCTAGTTTTCTCATAGCCATTGACTGACCAGTTTTTTCTTTTTATGAGGTTCTTATTTAATCCTGAAAAACTTTAATCCACTAAAACCAAGTTTAGAGTGGCCAAGTTTCTCTCCGAATGTTACTAGTTCTACTAGTAACAGAGAGAGACTTGGGGAAATACTCAGTAAACAACTTTTGTTTTCATTTGTGAAGCAAAGAATAAATGGAGCGGGGAGTGATGCGACCTTCACGTAAGATATTAACATACATGTCCCAAATTTACAACTGGAAAATTTGTAGTTTGGTCGCATGGGTACGGAAGGGCACTCCTGCCTATCTTTTAAATGGGTAGTGAGTTAGAAAAAAGTGAGTCACACAGAGTGTTTTGAACGTCACGGATTCACAGCAACGGGCAAACAAACCAGATTTTCTCAGTTCCGCGGAAATCTGTAGTTACTTAGTATCCACGTTTGTGCAAAAAAATCAGTCAATACCCGTTAATCATATTCGAGTGTAGACTACCGAGCACGGCTAGCAACGGCGGGTGGCCGCCCGAACACACCAATTATCTGTAGCACCCCAACGCCCGCCGTGCACGCGCACTGCAAGCCTGCATGTGGATGGCTCTGACTGATAGTCTGGTGTCCCTGCGCCCGAAGTCAGGCGGCCTCTGTGGCCACTGAGAGTCCGGGCGGGGCCCCATGTTTCCTTCATACACATCAGCGCAAGGTGAAAAAGGAAACAACACAGGCAGACACCCACTCACACATCGCTGATATCAGTGCTGTACAAGCGACCAGCCGGGCGGCTTGCTCTGTAGCTACCACCGTTCTAGGCACTACAAGCCAGTGCCCGTGGACCGTAGGGACTGGTTTTCCTGGAGTATGTGACATCGCGCGGTTCATCATCATCATTAGGGTTTTAGGGCGCGTGGACAGCGACGGTCATTTTGCGCCCAAATCTATGTCCTTGTTCTTAGTTTAAAAGTAAGCGGCGAAAGCAGCGTCATCTAAAACACCAAAAATGGTACGTAAAACAATGTCTTAGCTCTCCCACATACACACACACCGGTACGTCAGAAGTAGCTGAAACCCTACACGAACAGAGATACAGACACCTAGACAATAAACACAGCAGAGACACGGCATATAACGCCTAAACATATGTTCTCCACATCATATCGGCGACAGGTGCTCACTTATCACTGGTGTGACCGCCAGGAGAGAATATGACATTAGAATTCACGCTGTTCAAGAATAAGACGATGTTGCAGATGTCAACTGATCGGGATTCACCCAAGAGCGCCTCCATAGTGGGAGAAACAGGCAAATAACGTGCTCTTTCAAACTCATAATCGCGACAATCGATCAGCACATGCCTGGTCGTCCGTAGGTCACCGCAATGTTGACACGTCGGCGGGTCATCGCCAAGGTGGTGCGAGTGTGTGGCGTGCGTGTGACCTATACAGGTCATAAGGCAGTAGCTGTGGCACATAACAAGCAACTTCAACAGAAAGCTATGATTTTCCACGAATCATGAACAGAGAACCTTGCTTTTTCACCACGGGAGGTGGTCTCCACATTTCGGCGCGTGACGCAGTTCAAAATTAACGGCAGCTCTCTCATCAGACGACGATAGACAATCCAGACCAACGACAGGAATATGAGCAGGTTCTGAATTAGCTGAACGATGAAGCGTTCGACGGAGGAGACAGTCCGAGAGATACGACACGTAACAGATACACGAGACAGAAAATGTAGCAAATGCACGACAAACGCTACCCATGGCGCATCCACTTCCATTTTTGGCCAGCGACGACTAAAACAGCACATTAGTCGCCTGACTTACTCCTACTAACTTACTCTTCCCTACTCAATCTTTCTAAACCAGTACTCTCCCCAAAGCTGATTCAGCAAAAGCGACAACATATCAGTACACGTTTCAGAGATCAGATTTTCGCAATGTTGACGAAGCTCGGACGGCGTCAGGAAATGGTTCAACTGGCCGAGTTAGATGCGGCCGTCCGAGGTATGAACTTGGCAATCGCCTGGGGCATGAGAACTGTGGATCTCCGAACCGACTCTTCTGCTGTTCACCGATGGATCAGTGACGCGCTTAGCGGCCGGGCGCGTCTTAGAACTAAGGCACACGGAGATATGTTAATCAGGCGTCGCGTGGATGTGATTAAACAGCTGGTGAGTGAGTTTAACATCACGCTGTCAGTGAGGCTGGTGCGCTCAGCTGAGAACCTTGCGGATCGTCTCACGCGTGTTCCGCCTCAGTGGTTGCACGGCCATTCCTCAGCTGTGTGCGCTGCTGTGGTGGCCACCGACGACAGTGACGAGGATGCAGTGCCGACAACATCTGAAATTTTGTGCTTCTGGGTTCATTTTTTCTCTTCTTTTTTTCGCCTATGCCATTGGACGCAGTATTGAATCTGTAAGCATATGTTTGTAACAAACAGATGGGGAAGTCTGGGGCGGGGGTGTAGTCGAGCTGCAACAGACTCGGAAGCTGATTAGCTGATATGTTTTTTTCGACTCCCCGCCAGCCGCAGGCCACAGATCATCCGTCGGCGAAGAGCAACGGCGAAGAGCAAGAGGTTTTCACTCGTCGGCGAAGAGCAAGAGGCCACAGATCACTCTGAGCTGCCCGACTCCGTCGAAGAGCAGGCACGAGGCACGAGTCACGACAGTTGAATACATTTGTGTGAATGTTGTTCCCAGAAGCTTTCAGGAGGACGCCGGTGTTAAGCATCATAGGGAAAGAGGAATCAGACGCCGCAGAGAGATGGCACATCGACATACGCCACAGAGAAGGATACAGTTTGCCATTTTTACAAAGTCACCAAGTGGAGATAATCGGCTGCGACGAAGGAAGGCGGCGGAAAAGTGATTACGAATCACGGAACACACGACACGAGCGCAACAACTGAATATGGTTGATACGGAAAGACACTTTAACGCAGAATATCTGTTTAGTGGAAATCGTACCTGTGGTTCTGTAACTCGCTTCATTTCCCTAGCTTGTGAACGTGAACTGAAATTGCGAAAACCTTGAAACAGCAGTTGGTTCACTGAATAGCCTTGCTTTCACGCCTACAAGCTGCAAGGAAAACGATTCCATCTAACCCTGCTATGTCACCGGACGGACGATGGACGAACAACCCTGAAACGGATGTGTGGGTGCTCCTGCCGTAATCCGTAAGTCGCGAGGTCTGGCATGGCGGGATACAACCACCTGGGAGGGAATCCAACGGCTGTACTACACACGTAAGCTACATTCAAATCGAAGTAATACTGCGCAAAACCTGGCTGTACAGAGGATTATTCACGTCCGAGGATACCTCGATTCGCCGCTGGCGTGATTCATAACACAGCGATTAAGTGAATACATGGCATGGATCACGACAGTTGAACATGGTTGATTCGGAAATGTGCAGTTTGTGTCGGAAAAACGTGACAATGCATTTTGTCATCGTTTTGCTGTGATGCAAAACTGGTGGATTTCATTGAGATGTATTGCCATTTTCTTTTACTGCACGAACACAATGATTGTAACGCTGACGGTGACGAGTAAAGGCCACGAATGAGTGACTTTCGTCGAATATACTGAGCCTGAGCAACACTGTCGCACAGCCAAGGAAATCACCTGCAAAAGCGGGCTGTTGGAACAGTTGAAGCGCGGAGAACTAATCGTTGTTGACAAGGCGTTTACAATTCAAAACATCTGGTCAGAATGTGCTTATCTGAACACCCAGGCTGATTGGATGATTTGCTCTAAATACCATAGCACATCTACATGCCATATACCGGTATAATACGCCATATAATATATACATAAAGCAGCGCAGCCGACTGACCATACGACCAAAATGACCACGTTTTCCAGGAAACAGCAATTACTTCTGCAGGCACACCTACAACCAGCTACCGGGTTTTTCACATGTTATTGCTTGTTTTGGGTACGTAACTTCATAATCGTGGACAATGCCCTTTGGGTCTTCGTCTCTGTTGCTGTTTGGGTCTCCGTCTCTTGTAGTTCGTTTAAAGTAAGGCAGCCGCTGTGGAGAAATTGCGCTTGTTCGGAGAGAAATAGCTATTTCGTTATAGTATAGACCACGTTTGGACATAAAATGTTTCCTTTCATTTACTATTGATCCTGAATCCAGGTACCCTACAGGCACCAATCACGCCAATGTTTACAACTCATCTCAGAGAGTGGGCAGATACACCGCTGACCTATGGGATAGCCTCCGCCGTCGCCGGTGCCGCAGCAACCCCAGCCAATCAGACGGCGATCCTCCAATCCCGGCCGTGGATGTGATTAAACAGCTGGTGAGTGAGTTTAACATCACGCTGTCAGTGAGGCTGGTGCGCTCAGCTGAGAACCTTGCGGATCGTCTCACGCGTGTTCCGCCTCAGTGGTTGCACGGCCATTCCTCAGCTGTGTGCGCTGCTGTGGTGGCCACCGACGACAGTGACGAGGATGCAGTGCCGACAATATCTGAAATTTTGTGCTTCTGGGTTCATTTTTTCTCTTCTTTTTTTTCGCCTATGCCATTGGACGCAGTATTGAATCTGTAAGCATATATTTGTAACAAACAGATGGGGAAGTCTGGGGCGGGGGTGTAGTCGAGCTGCAACAGACTCGGAAGCTGATTAGCTGATATGTTTTTTCGACTCCCCGCCAGCCGCAGGCCACAGATCATCCGTCGGCGAAGAGCAACGGCGAAGAGCAAGAGGTTTTCACTCGTCGGCGAAGAGCAAGAGGCCACAGATCACTCTGAGCTGCCCGACTCCGTCGAAGAGCAGGCACGAGGCACGAGTCACGACAGTTGAATACATTTGTGTGAATGTTGTTCCCAGAAGCTTTCAGGAGGACGCCGGTGTTAAGCATCATAGGGAAAGAGGAATCAGACGCCGCAGAGAGATGGCACATCGACATACGCCACAGAGAAGGATACAGTTTGCCATTTTTACAAAGTCACCAAGTGGAGATAATCGGCTGCGACGAAGGAAGGCGGCGGAAAAGTGATTACGAATCACGGAACACACGACACGAGCGCAACAAATGAATATGGTTGATACGGAAAGACACTTTAACGCAGAATATCTGTTTAGTGGAAATCGTACCTGCTGGTTCTGTAACTCGCTTCATTTCCCTAGCTTGTGAACGTGAACTGAAATTGCGAAAACCTTGAAACAGCAGTTGGTTCACTGAATAGCCTTGCTTTCACGCCTACAAGCTGCAAGGAAAACGATTCCATCTAACCCTGCTATGTCACCGGACGGACGATGGACGAACAACCCTGAAACGGATGTGTGGGTGCTCCTGCCGTAATCCGTAAGTCGCGAGGTCTGGCATGGCGGGATACAACCACCTGGGAGGGAATCCAACGGCTGTACTACACACGTAAGCTACATTCAAATCGAATACTGCGCAAAACCTGGCTGTACAGAGGATTATTCACGTCCGAGGATACCTCGATTCGCCGCTGGCGGGATTCATAACAACATAGCGATTAAGTGAATACATGGCATGGATCACGACAGTTGAACATGGTTGATTCGGAAATGTGCAGTTTGTGTCGGAAAAAGCGAGGCAATGCATTTCGGATCCTCGACTGCACCAGATACGAGTGTGGTGCCAACCCGCAGGGCATGACTGAGCAGCGCCAATCCTTCAGCAGCTACAAACAACGCAACATATTAAAGGCTCTTGTTGGTGTGGCGTGGTTAAAACGCCGCGTCAACGCTGTGACGAAAGGTTGGGACGACGTTACAGCTGACCCAGCCCTGCAGGACCAGGTCAACTATGTGGCCCACCGTCTCGAAAGAGATGCAAACAAAGGCACATTAAAAATCTGTCATTGAGGCCACCACCTC
Organism: Lepas anatifera; assembly: GCA_034440635.1. NCBI lineage: Eukaryota > Metazoa > Arthropoda > Thecostraca > Lepadidae > Lepas > Lepas anatifera. The sequence goes on from JAOTON010000213.1 coordinate 860,340, forward strand.
GCAAGTAGGGCCTTCTGATGATTTTGTTTAGGATGTCAAAATTCAAGATTTAGGATGTCAAAATTGATCAAGCCTGAATGTGGGTTTCCACGCAAAATTCCTAATTTCAGGACACTGCCTAGTACAAACATTTTTGCAGCGATGCAGCATAATAACAACTCTGCCCCTGGGATGTGTTTGTCTTTGGTTCGAGCATAAGGAGGCTGTCATGGTTCGTGTACCCTTGGTCAGCGGCGGGAGCGGCTGGTGTGAATTCCGGCCCACTTTAGTGTGCGGTGTCGGCGCGAGGAGTGCCACCTGTGGCCGCTGACCGGCGTGGATCCTTAGTCGGCAGAGGGCGCTGACGCCGAGGCTCAGACGAGCAACATCAGCGGCGTGGTCATTCAGGCGGAGGGGTTGGCGGACGCCATGGTGGACCCAGCCGCAGGCGAAGTAATTCTAGACTCCGACAGGAAGTGCGAGTCTGACGTAGTCGGTAAGCAGATGTGGCTTGTGGGTTGCGCGTGTACTGCTTGGATTTGGTACCGTAGGACAGAAAGATGCGATGCCCTCACCCACGCATTTAAGTGTGCCCACGTTATCAACTATTCACAGCACACGGTATTTCTTACTTTAAACTCATTTAAACTCACGGTTTGTTGGATTGTGCATAATATGCAGACAACGTAAAACAAGACGAGAAATCCGTTCAGAGGTAAATAAAAAGCGTTTGCTTTCTTCAGTGTGCTTGTTTTCGCGGCTAACCTGTGGTTTTGTTTTCAGCTCAAGCCATGGCCACCATTGACACACTGTAACGGGTTACATTTTTAACTAGTTCCCGGTTGTTCTGGAGAGGTAAAAAACCCTAAAACCAAACATCCTACCAAAAAATCCTTCTGGGCCTTCCTCAACACCGTCTACTGAAGAAAATTAGCATCCAGAGCACGTGGCATGATATGAGCCAGACTGCCGGGGATGGTCACGTGCCTACCAGCCATGTGGCTGAGGCGCGTGACAACCCCGTGACCAGGCCACATGACCGGAAGAGAAAGAGAGGAGGGGGTACCGTCGAGAGAAGCAATAGGAGTCGCGTTGGAAGAGGCGGAAAGGTCGGACGTGCGTCGAGTCAGGAAAAGGAAGAGGATGGCAGTCGGGGCAGGAGGAGCAGCGGTGACATAAGAAACAGCCGAGAGAAGAAGGATGAAAATGTCGGAGGTGGCTGGAGATAAGGACAGCGGAGCCGGAAGAAATCAAGAGGCAGGAAACAGACAATATATGAAAAAGATGCAAAAAGGGGCACATAGCAAGACCGAAAAAGTAAGTTGGGAGTGAAAATTCAGGCCTGAGAAGAATTCAAGATGCAGAAAAAGACAAACGAAACGAGGAAGGACAAGTCGGACAGGAAGAGTTGCATTGTGCAAAAGCAAGAAGTGAAACTCGAGAGGCAAAGAAAAACTACAAAAGACGTTTTGATTAATCGAAGCAAAACTGCCAGAGGGGAAAAGAACTGCAAAATGCGGCCCGGGACGTCAGCGTGAGTACGCCCGCAGCCATGGCCATGGCCAGCCCGTTCCCACCTGCTCCCGGAGAAATTAATGTAACTGCAGCCCTCCCTTCTCCCTTTTTACCTCCCCAGAGCAAACGCACCTGGTTCAAAAATATAACTCGAAATTTATTCTAATGCAGTAAAAAAAAATCAACAGTGCAGACCAGTTTGTGCGTAGCAATTAGTGATTATATTATTAGCATATGTGATTATTATATCATGACCATTAGTAATTATAGTTATATTAGTATTGAAATGCCACTTCTAGTGTTTTTCGTAAATTGGAGATATCGGATGAGTCAGAAATTAGAAACAGGCCAGGTCAGGATATTTGGTTAGGTAGATTGTTAAATTAAGGGTAGGATTTAATGTAGCGTGAAACTCCTTTTGTATTAAACCGAGCAAAACATGTGGTTATTTTGTTATTAAAGTGCATTATTCACACTGAACCCCGTGCTTCGCCTGTCCTTCCAAATACAGATTCGAAATTGTACATCAACTTTCCTCCCCGGGAGAACAGTGAAGGCAGATATGATAACGAAATGAGGATTGACGTTCTGTGAGCCGTACCCTTGTGTACAACGTGTCTGTGGGCAGCGGTGAATGGGCCATCTTTGGAAGGGACGCAAACGTGTTCTTTTCCAATGTTTAATCACCCGACTCGAATCAGCCCGAGGCGCGGGCTGGGCTCTAGGGCGTCCCTGCTCAGCAGAGGGGGTTGATGTGGTTCTGAAGGTGGGTGGGTTATGCCCGCCTAGTGCCTCAAGTAGAGTAGTTGAAAAGATACCGGGGTAAGGCCGGAGGTGCACCCGAGGAGAACCTCACTAGTTTGATCTTATTTATTCATATCTTAATTTATTCATCTTTATTGATAATCCCTGACATTCAGTTTTAAGGGTATACGTGGGGAACGCACACCAGACTTTATATTTTTGTTCATTGTTTATATTAAAACAAATACTACGCTCTTTATTTGGTGAAGTTGAACTGTGAATGTTTTTTTCATCACGTGGTTGTACTTTACCACCTCAGATCTCTTTGGAACAAAAATAAGGGATCCTACCGCGGAAAAGGGCGCTAACTGTTGTTTTATTAAACGTCTGGCTTCATTAGGAAAGTAAGTTAAGTGCAGAAAGGCTCACAGATCATGGATTTCCCACATTTTCCATCAGACGCAAACTTCCTGATCCGATCGTCGGCCCTTCTGGGCCTCTATTCAACACTGTCTGATGGCAGAAAAGCCCAGCAGAACCTCCAACTGCTGCCACGGGAGCGTCAGGGGGAGTAGGAGCAGTTGGAGGAACTTCGTGTGAAAGAGTGTGCACAACATCGGCACAAAAGACCGAGCAAGGCTGAGGCTGTTCCAGAGACATGATCTCGACAAAATAGAGCGGCGGTGGCCAACCATGTCGCGACACAAAACTAGACTCTCACAGGACATGGTAAACAGGGCTGACACAGACAAACGATTTCTTTGCTGTCCCTCCCCACCCTAAAACAAGTTTTCTGGCCGGATCAGACTGTGTGCCGCAAAAAATACTGCCGCTCCCAGAATGTTGACATGAAATTGTAGCTTCTGCCGTGTACATCGTGTGAGAGATCGTTGAATAGCAATTTACTGGGTCAAGGGCACGTAGTGATGCGTGAGTGAAGAAAAAATTGTGTTGTCAAGACTGTGCTGGAGAACAAGACGCTCTTGGGTATACCAAGGGTTGTACGAACAACACACTGTTCAGCAGTATGGAGGACATCCGCACCGCAAGTGACCTGGAGGCCATCCGGGCCTCACGAGCCTCCTCCATCGTTGGCACAGCGTCCGCAGCTATGAGAGTGTTAGGATTGTGGTTGGTGGCACAGCGGTCCGATTGCTGCTTGCTCCCGCCGGGCCCGCGGCGGTCACGTGGTGGCGCCACGTCGGTATATAAGGCGAGCGGTGACCTCGGGTCGGGGCAATTGGTGGCCAGGCGGTCTAGCAGCGGGTAGCCCGGACCATTGGCACGGAGCGGGCAGCGCCGTGTCAGGCACCTCATCATCATGTTTGGGGTTTCAGGGCGCGCCGACAGCACAGGTCATATGGCGCCCATAACAACTAAGAGGACATGTCAATACAGGCTTCAACAGATCAGGTAGAAAGGACAGTCTGTTGCATCCTTATACCTAAACTTCTATAACATGCATGAAGACGTCCGATGCCTAAAATCACATTCCACTCCTAGGTCAGCTAGCCATTAAAGTTGGTGCTATTCAAAGACGATGTGATGGTAGAAAGTAAGTCAGTAAGTGAAATTTGCAACACGCAGTCCTGCAGCTATGAAGGTGAGTAGATGACATTGAAATTGATTGTTCGCAAGTATGCACATATCTCTGAGATACGAACCGTGGGGGATTCCCCGAGGAGCGAGTCCAACGACGGTGAACCGGGCAAATGCCTCCTCTCCAGCTCGAAATCGCGACACTATCAGCACGTGTTTCACCGTAAGCCTACCGCCGCAGCGAGGGCACTCCGGCGGGCCGTCGTCAGTGAGAAGAAAAACGTGGGTGGCGTAGGTGTGCCCTATTTTTAGTCTGGAGATGATGACCTCCTCCCTTGGGCAACTCGCGTTGCTTGATGCCCATGGTCCTATTTGAGGTTTTACCTCCCTTAATTTACCACTCTTAGTGTCGTCATTCTATCGCCGTTGCCACACTTCGATAACATAGTTCCTAACACACGGAAACAGATCAAAATATGGCAGGCACCTCTGCGCGTCAGTCGGCATTGGCGGGCAGTCAGGCCGACAGGTGAGGCGTTATCGGCGATTTGGCGGTCCACCCAGCCGAGGGAGTATCCGTTACAGTATTATTGTAGTGGGGTTAATTTAGTCGGTGTTACGACAGGTCCGTTGTAATACGAATGTTAATGTTATTGTTAATGGCCAGACGTAAGTCTGGTTAAATACAGATCTCCCCGGTACTTAAGTATTTCCCTGAAAGGTAGACGTTAGAGGTTTAACAAGAGCTATGAGAGCAGCTATGAGCCGTCTGGCAGACAGGCACCTCATTCCCCAGCTCGTCAAACTGGAGTCCGTTAGAGCTTCATACAGCTTCCTGAAACAGACGCTTTCCTCAAACAAAAACTTGTTTAAGAAGTTGTACGAAGGCTGCTGCGATGATCCCATGCTGAGGTCCTACACTGGCCTCGACGTTCGGCTGATGGCTGATGACGCCACAGCGTTCCCAGCGGGGCAAAACAGCGACCAAGAGGAAACACGCTGAACCAATAAGTCACTGACGAATTGAATGATTATGATACATCGCAGTCGACAGACAACACGACCGAACTGGCCCAGTTTTCCTCGTCACAGCAAGCTGTTTCGTAGGCAGCCCAACAGGCAAACACGCACTCCCGATTCCGTGCCACTCATGGCGCAGGAGGTGGCCGGCACAGGAAGAAACATCACCATGGACAGTTACTTCACGTCCGTGTCGCTGACCGGGGAACGGCTGGTCGTCGCACACGATAAACAATTGCCGTCTGCTCCTGCCAAAGGAACGGACAGACATGCGCAACAGGGACGTGAACTAGAACATGTTGGGTTCAGAGACCAGGTAAACTTAGTGTCGCACTGTCCAAAACCAGGGGAACTGGTACTGGCTATATCAACACAGCACAAGGCAGCCATGGTGAACAGTGTGAACAGAGCCAGAGGTTGAGTTGTTTTAAGACAGTACTTGGTGTCCGCACTCCTCAGTTAATTTACGCCAACATAGTTTGCCAGAGGAGACGCTTCCTCGCATTGTTGTGGTCCTCCACAGATACCACCTTCATAAATACACATTAATTTCACGTTGTATCTGATGAACACTGCTGCTGACCCTCTATTCGCCCCGCTTTCCCTCAAATATCATATCTGCACAATTCATGGCACGCCACACATCAGACAGCACCGTAGATAGTATCATCCGTCTTTGCCAGCGCGCTGGTACATTAACTCATTCAATACACCGTAGATGTATCATCTGTCTTTGCCGCGCTGGTACATTAACTCATTCAATACATCGTGATAGTATTATCCGTCTTTGCCAGCGCGCTAGTACAACAACTCATTCAATACATCGTAAATATTATTATCCGTCTTTGCCAGCGCGCTAGTACATCAACTCATTCAATACATCGTAAATAATATTATCCGTTTTTGCCAGCGCGCTAGTACATTAAATCATTCAATACATCGTAAAAAGTATTATCCGTCTTTACCATCGCGCTAGAACATCAACCCATTAAGGAATAGCAATGTGCCACTTAATAAACTGTAATCATTCTTCATTCATAAAGTCAACCAAGTGAGCATTTATCATGAAAGCCTGTCACATTGAACAAATTAAGACACAATTACTATAAATTGACTTCAAACATTGAGCTAAACACCGTCGAGTTACACACCTTCGTCAAACATCTAGTCTGCTCGATGCAGACTTGTCAGTGAGGTTTGGAACAACAAGGTCTGTTATGAAGGGTTTTCCGAGCAAGGGTTCCCCCTCCCCGTCTGTGGTGTGCAGATCTTTGATTTACTGATCCAGACACCAGATTACTTAACATGCCGAAGCTTTTTGCCAATAGCTCTGCTGATGACTGCAGCACAATTGATTGCTTTGATGTCTGCATCGGGCTTCCAACTTTGCTGAGGAGCCGTAAACTTTATCTAGCTACAAGCATCACCAATCTGTTGAAGTGTTATCAACATCACCCCAAACTGCTTGATAAACTTCATTTCTGAAGGATCGGGAGAGCGCACATCTGACAAGGATCTGACTCCACACTGTGGGCATCTGGAATTGCCAGAACCAGGGAGTACAGTGTCAGCTGATCGTGGCTTCCTGATCAGGGATGAATTGGCTATGCGAGGTGTGAAGCTGGCGATGCCTGCATTCGCAAAGGGGCGGAATCAACTTCCAAAGCGGGAAGTTGATGAAAGCTGGCTATGTGCCAAGCTTCGCATTCATGTTGAGAGAGTGATTAGGAAGGTAAAGCAGCTTAGGCTGTTCCAGGGGGTATTCCCATTAAGCTAGTAGAGCATATGGATGACCGTGCGACGATTGTGGCAGGCATAGTGAATTTGGACTGTTGTGCTGCTCCAGCAGATCGAACCGGAGTGAGACATCGGGTACAGCTTCTGTAGGTGTGGTCATATTCAGTTCTCAGCACTGTGGGTCACACAGCTCACATAGCTCAGTGGCTTACATAGCTTTACCCGAGGTGGCGTGTTTGCCTGCAGAACCGTGTCCTCATACTTGGCCATTCCTGGAGGAGATGGTCATGGAGATGCGAACCTGGCCCCCGTGTTGAGGTCGTGTTAGGTTCTTATTCATGTATTTGAGTTTGCTCGAAAATATATGTAGTTTCTTTTGCGTTGGTGTAAGGTGTGCCTACTTTCGCAGATGGACAATCTGAAAGGCTGGACGACCGGCAACATGAGCACCAGCACTAATATCACGAACTTAGTACTAAATATCCAGGTTGCGGACCAACTGCAATATCCTGAGCGCGCCTGTGTGCACACTTGCCCAGGACTGTGCATCGATCTGCTGGGTTCACTGTGCCGAATGCATTCGGGCAACCAAGGACCGAGCTACTGTGCGGAGTGTGGACAAACCAGAGTACATCAAAAGTTATTTCAGCTTATCATTATGAATTAAAACAGCTTATTAATCAAATCTAATGAAAATCGTCCTCACTAAAGCAGTTGTATAACGAAGCCTTAAATAAGAGAATCTATTATTATCGACCAACGGTATTTTGCCTACGAAAAAACTGCCTTTGTTTGTGGGTTCTAGCTGGAATTTAGCATTCAGCGACACACTATTGAGCACTGTTTCAACCAATCTGGCGTCACGCCGTTTAACCACAGGCTATCGGGCAGCTTCCGGCAGACATAACTGCCCGAAACAGAATCATCTAGGCATGGTTGTCGGGCAGCCGCGACCGAGATGGGGACAGGGCAGAGCGCCAGAGGCGTTCCAGCAACTGACAGAGCGTCGGCGAGGAGGCCACGCCGGTTGAGACTGTCCATGAAGCTGAGCAGCTCACCGAGCTCAGCTTCCATGAGCTGTGATGCCGCTGAGCTGAGTTAGGAGAGTGATAGCTAATCCAGAAATGCGTTGGCTTGCTCAAGCTGACATTAACTCACACAGGCCACAAAATCAACAAGGATATTTCACAAGCGAAGACTGAGAGCTAAAGGACATCTACCGATATTTGTTCTTTTTTCAACCACCCATCTAGCCTGGACAACATTAGCTGCGAAGAGTGCAGGGAAGGGAGATCCAGGGTACTCCTCTCGCCGAGTTGTGCCACGTTGAAGGAAATCCACGTCCTGAGCAGCCACAAAGAATAGCAGAAAGGGAAATTCAGACAAGAGAAGAAACAGAGGAGCTTCGAAGATAGAAGCACTGAGTTCCTGCGACAGAAGAAACAGGAGTTCCGAAGAGAGAGAGAGAGAGAAGAAACAGAGGAGTTTCGAAGAGAGAAGAAACGGAAGCTCCGAAGGAGTTACAAAGAGAGAAGAAGCAGAGGAGTTCCGAAGCATTCTTCTGGAAGCCTGTCCGGAGGGTTCCGAAGCATTCTTCTGGAAGCCTGTCCGGAGGAGTTCCGAAGCATTCTTCTGGAAGCCTGTCCGGACTCAGTCATACCGCGGGAAGCACAGGAGGAATAGCGATGGAATAGCGACACCAAGGGCAGTAAACTAAGGGAGATAAAACCTCGAATAGAACCATGGGCATTGTGGCGACTGCCAACACTAGCTTCACCTTCTTCAACTGTTCTCACGCCAGACCCAAGAGCTCGTTTCTCCCTCTTATTTTTCTTGTGCTGGTCAACTATATTTCACGCTGTGTTTTCTCGGAAGCCATTTGTCTGCCTCCTCTCATGTGTCCCGGGCGCAGCGGAGAGAAGGGTCTGGCAGTCGCGATACGGCCGTCGACGGCGACGGCAGCGGCTCAAGCACGCACGAGACGAGTGAACGTGATCGTTAATGAAATACAAGCGATTGTACGACACAACAGGGATCTAGCAACGCGAGTTGCAGAAAAGAAGGCAGTCATTTCTAGATTAAGCACTCAGTACCGGACACCCGCTACCATCCGGACGGTGTGACAGAGAATCGTTGCCCGCACGTGTATACCGTTGTACTCAGTCAGTGAAAGTCTGAGTGATGCGTTTTACTGCGCCAATGTGGTCGTGACGTACGCAGACAGTGAGGAATTATGCCGTGTGACGTTGGGCCAAAACACCGACCAGTGGCATCAGGTTCGACGCGTAAGAATAACCGCGAGCAACAGTCATGCGTTGTGTACGGCCAGAGAGAAATGGGCAGAGAAGCTCTCCCGGCTAAGCAGTCGGAAGTTTGCGGGGTCACGGACGACAAGGTTCAGCAACGCACAAGAAGACATCGAGCGCGGCATGTATGCGAGGCGGAGCGGAGCCATTCATCGTGGGACTTGGCGATGCCACTGATGCCGTGGCTGAACTGCTCTCCACGCGGGGTAGTGAAACGGTGAGGCGCATTTAAACTGCTGGAGATAAAGTGCCCTGATCTGTGCAAAACTGTTAGCCTGGAGACGGCAGTGAAGGAAAAGAAGTCGCCGGGCGTGGATGGCTGAACGTAATGGAGTCTGGTGCTGAAGACGCCACAAGCATAACGCCCAGTTCCCGCTGAGCATAACGTTGTTGGGCCTTCAAACACGTGACCAGTGCGTGTACAAGCCTCAGCACCAGATTCATGGAATTCAGGTCAGTCGCGATGACCACTTCTGCAGAGAGTTAACGAACCAACTAGGAGAGGTGCACTTGGGGGTATCCTTCTCTCTCTGAAGGGAGACTCGACACGGCATGCTTCGCAGAAGATTGAGCTATGGAAGTTAAATAATGTTTCTGCTAACGGATTTGTTCATAAAAGCTCCCTGTCACCTATGTGAGGGTGATGTGCGGAATATTGAGATTGCACCTTCTGCTGTCAATCGTAAGGATTCCCACACCAGTTGGCTGAGAAAACTGTGACAAGGTATCCATCACAACAAAAGCTACACTATTTCCAGCCTTTGCTTTTCACCACCGCCACGATCATTCATCTCAAGCGCTGCGTGGGCCTAAACTACGTTTAACTAACTACGCGACTTCAGCTGCGCGCGACAACACTAGCAAATAACTATCCACCTGTATTTCAAACCGTGTCCGCTAAAGTAAGTCACTGGCAACTTAAAATCTTAATACTGCCTTACTTCGGTCACTGGGAATAGGCTCTGCTACGATGACATGCCGCTGAGTGCCCAAGACCTACACAAGACCGGGAGGACATGCTTTAAAGAAGGGTTGCTAAGATTGATGATGAACTCCTAGGATCTCTTCTGGGAAAACATTTCAAGTCTTCATGGTTTAACGACAATATATTCAGAATATGCCCATGTTATCAAACACCAAAGCTCGGTGTAAACAACTGTGCGGGGAAATACGTTTTCCAGAACGGACGGCTGTATAGGAATGAGACTGCAACATGTGTATCCGTCGGTGGAGCTGTCAAAAACTTAACCCTCTTCAGCGGGTTGGAGATCACATTTCCTCACCTCCCACATGAGCCTCCTCTGGGTGCAGCAACATCATACGAAGGATGGTCATGGTTGTCAGACAGCCAAAGAGAGATGATGAGATCTCAAATGTTCACGCAGGAGTCATATGATTCGAAGTCACCTTTCAACTGGGTAAGAGACCAGACAGTGGGCATGTTGGATCCCAGCAAATATTCGACAGTGGCTTTGTGGGTGTTGAAATGCGCGAATACCTTGCTTACCATTATATTATGTCTCAACCGTTAGTTATCGCCGACCACGGCGACTGGTCTAGTTCGGAAATGAAGTGTAACTGTGGTTAGGTTGAAAAAAGTGTCCTGGACCGCGAAAGACATGGTTGGACCAAGAAAGACATGGTTAGAACGCGAAAGACATGGCTGGACCGCGAAAGACATGGCTGGACCGCGAAAGACAAGGACTACAAAAGAAGTGGTTGCATGCCACTCGACGGGACAACTTTAGGCCAAGCAAGCATAGCAGAGTGTGTGATGCACACTTCAAGACAAACGATTCTGAGCAGCAATCTTGGGCCTCCCGGGAGGCTGGGGTGAAATATCGCAGGAAGCTCAAACAAGGAGCTGCGCCATCGTTTTTTGAGTGGACTCATCTAAAAAAAACGGCCTGCTCGAGATGCCAGGCAAATCAATCGTGAGCGCCATAAAAAACCTTAGTCCTGATGCCTCCCAGAGAGGAGAGTCCTGACTGTCAAATTCATGACATGGGAGCTGAAGAGATGATAAATGAAGTAGTGATTGGTGAATATTCAGCGCAAGAGGCACACCTCTGTGACGTGCAAAAAAACTGATCAAGTTTGTCCGACTGATGCTCCTCTAAAATGTGGTCAGTGTGGCATCACTGTTGAAAAATATAAAGATCAGCCAAAGCTCATCCAACATTATACACGGCTTAGATGACTATGACCACTTCATGTTTGTTTTTCATCTGATTCGGTCTGCTGCAAAAGACCGGAACTATAGACCGAAGGGTAAGATTTCATATAGATAAGATTTTGTCACTAAAGCCACAAGATGTATTTTTCTTGACTTTGATGAAGCTAAGGAGAAGCACTCTTGACCCGGAACTGGCTGACGTGTTTGTGATCCCTGAAGGTCAAGGGGTTCAAATGACAGCGTTCCAAATTTGGGCATCCCTCACAAATATTTTCAATCCACGCCCCTGTGTGGCATTTCGGTGTAATTTCATTTGGGGGTTCAAAGGTATTTTTATTGAAAATGATGAATTCGTTCGTTCTGTTGAAAAATGGCTAACAGGCCTAATATTTCATCATGTTTAATTTTCCTTTGTCAAAGGTACAAAATCACCTAACATCCTTATATGGTAGCACGTCAAGCTACCATATCAACTTTGTTGGCCGGTTGTGCCATCAAGGTTTGACTTTCACGTAAGTTCAAATGAAAATGAGGCAAAAAAAAACTCCAGAAGCACCACAGATTCCTGAAGCGTAGAAAAATCTTGGAACTCAAAAAATCCCAGAGACACAGACAGCACTCTCGGGGGACAGCATCCATGAGGAGCCATCTTTAACCCAGCTGGGACAGTCTGAGCCAGTAGAAGGCGAAAGCATTCTTCCATGTCAAAGGTGTACTGAACTAAATGAACAAGTGATCAACCTTCAGATGTGTCTGAAAGAATCCAATCAAGAGATGGGGCACTCTCTTAGTAAAGTCAAGTGGAACATGTAAAATCCAGAGCGTATTGTGCTGAGTCACTGACTGAAAAGCCACAGGTGGTGAGAAAGTACACGGGTGTGCTGAACTTCGCAGTATCAGGCTGCTATCACTAGTTACTGAGTGCACCAACTTTGCGGCGCCAAAGTGCAAAGGCCTGAGTACGAGAGACCAACTTCTCCTGGTTTTGACTAAGATCAAATTAGGACATCCGCACGGAGGCCTAGCATGGTGGTTTGGGGTAACCAGGCCTGTGGTGAGTAGGGGGTTCCGTGCATAAGTACCTGAACTTCCTGCAGTCTGCAGGAGCTCCACACATTGGCCAGATCTAGCCACAAAGTCACTGTTGGACGTGAAAGGTATTCAACCGGCTGACCGAAAGTGACCGCAGCGGCCGGTGGACAACGCATGCGCGCTGACCCGGGGAGGGGTCGCGCCGGGCCGGGGACGAGCTCGGGGCACAGTCTGAGAGGTTCCGCTGTGCATTCGTGAGCAAATACAGAGAAGCGAAAAAACCTGAGTTTACAACGTTACACTTGGCACCATTACATCTATTCCAGAGCCTTTGTTAAAAGTTTCTCGAACATTTGCAGTACAATTGACTGATTTGATATCATTATTGAACGCTCTGTACCTCCTTTTCTCCGTGAACGTTAAGTCCTCGCCAAGAGAAATTTAGACCAAGTGGTTTCTAGGCACGCCGTGTGGTTCTGGTTTTCTGCTCTTGTTTAATACTGTGTACCAAGTGAAGTTGGATGAATTATTGGACATTCATTTCTTTTCTTACTCAGGCAAAACAAACGACAACATAAGTAAGAAACAGGATTGGTGCAAAAGCAAAGGCTTGTGTCTAGGCGCCTCTCCAGTACAGACATGTCAATCGAAATTCATTACACAAAATAGAAATAAAAATTATGCTGCACCACAACACCAAATTCGGCGTTGACGTGTGCGACCAAATCAACGCCAGCTTCACGTGTGAAACACCCACCCGCCGTTTGCCCATGAAGATGATGTTCTTCCATCAGCCGGACCTGCTCCTACGCCCACCACATGTACACCACCCCCTTCTCAAACAGCAGCGCGACAGAGCACGCCGGCCGGATGCGCTTTGTAAGGGCTGTGGGTATGCAGCTGCTGGCAGGGCAAGCCGAGCTCCGGGCCAGCATGTACACCTCAGACCAGGGCGTCATCAATCGGCAGGTGGCGCTGGACTGATCTCTTCTCGCACCGCAGATGATCTTCTCGACGCACCGCAGCAGTCAGAGCCAGGACGGTCCGCAACAGCTTCACGAGTTGGCAGATGCGTGCTTTGCACGATGGAGAGTCACCGAGAAAGGTTCAAGAAGAAACATTGACAAGTTTTGTAGCTGCAGCAAGACCGGACGGTCTGCCTGCACCAAGCACAAGGTGGCGGCAAGGATCTGCGCTCTCTGTCAGTGAACTACATGCATTGAAGATAACCAGCGTGGCCTTTCAAACTGTGGTCATTTCATCGAGACCTAGATGTGATCATCCGTTCTCCATTTGTAATTATCTCGATTTCAGGTGCTGCTTTGAACCAGCAGCGCAGCCCTTTGCGTTACTATATCAGATGCCGTAAATGTCGGCCGTATTGTCTACAGTCTTCTGATATTATTCATTCAAATGTTGCGTATGTCAGCAGGGAAACCATCGGTGATATTATAGGGAAGTGTACATCATGTATTCTATCCGTCCATGACCTCTGCACAGCCAAATAAAGAACATGTCCTAAGCCTAAGCGTTCTGAATTTGTATTAGAACCAGAAATATTAGCATTAGAGTCGGCTCTGTATTAGGTCACATTCAGCCAATGATGGTGCCTGCCACAGGACGACTTTGCGCTGGCTCGCCGCTACCTCTGGACCTGTTGAGGAGCTCAGACCTGTGGCCTTCGTCTGCTTAGCTTCGGTGTCCAACATCTCGGCAGTCCACTGTTGAGGTATGAGAAGCGTTCTCATCATCATCATCGTTGGTGTTTAAGGGCGCACCGACAACACGGGTCATGTGGCGCCCATAACACTAGACAAGATATATACAGTATAGTTTCAGCGTCTCACAGGGCTAAAAGTGTGTCAAAGGTAAAAGCAGCAAGTCAACAACATTTCAACAAGTAAGGTGTAAAACAGGTTAAGTTTTTAAAACAAAATCAAAAGGTCATACGTAAAAAACAGAACAATAATACAACAATAATATAAATAAAAACAAAATGAATAGAATAAAATGTAAAAACTGACCAGAGTCGCAGACATTTTAACATCACATACCAAGGTCAGCGAAAAGGTAAAATGAACTTATACACCATGTAAAACCTGAAAAACTACGAGGGTGAATATATGACATTAAAACCAACGCTCCTCAGATATAACATAATGGTAGCAATATCCACAGCACGATGCTCGCCCAAAAGAGAATTCATTGTCGGAGATCCCTGCAGAAAGCGGTTTCTCTCTATCTCAAAGTCACGGCAATCTAAAAGGATATGTTTGACTGTGAGCCTGTCGCCACAGCGTGGACACTCCGGCGGGTCACGACGAGATAAAAGATATGAATGGGTTGAATGAGTGTGTCCCAGTCGCAACCTACACAAGACAACCTCCTCCCTTCTGGAGCCTGCACTACTTGAGGTCCACGATCCTAAGCGTGGTTTCAGCTCGCGGAGCATCCTACCTTTAAAATCACAATCCCATCGACGTTGCCAGTCGCTAAAAACATACATTTTAACTTGCGCGTACATGTCAAAAAATGGAACACGAAGACCTGGGGGGCAGCATGTTCTGCTCCCGTCTTTGCACATCGATCTGCCCGCTCATTTCCGGCGATTCCGCAGTGACTTGGCACCCAAACTAAATCTACACATTTTCCCTTTCCCCTCAGGCTATGCAGTTTCTGCCTAATAAGGGTCAAGAGATAAGATGCTGACATATTATAAAAGTAAAAAGACTCCAATGCCTGTACAGAAGACAAAGAATCTGTAAAAATAACAAACTTTCTCGCCCTTAACTTCGAAACATGGTCCAGACAACGGAATATTGCGTACAGCTCAGCGGTAAACACAGATGCCTCGCGCGGTAAACTAAAACACTTTTCAACGCCGTCGCTGACAAATGCACATCCCGTGCCACCATCACCCTTCGAACCATCAGTGTAAAAGTGGATGTGATTATTATAAGATTCAGAACAGAACTCCCTAAATAACTGGCGTATAACTTCAGGAGGCATATTTCTACATTGATCCAGTAAGCTCTTGTTTGTGTCCACTGCAGAGATAAGCCAAGGTTCAACCAAACACGCGTCACACGGTTCAATGAGATCTGTGTCTATCCCAGCCTCCACAAGCCAGGCGCGGACCCTTACTCCTGGATGACGGGCTGCCGCGCGGGATCCATTATCAATCTGGCGGAGCTGGGCGTCACCAAAAAATATTGAGTATGTGGGATGCGTCGGGGATTGTTTGAGTTTCAATACATAGCGCATGGCAAGTGTTTTTTCGGCGCAACTCTAATGGCATTTCATCGACGTCAACTAACATGCTTGATATTGGGGATGTACGGAATGCTCCCGTTATAACTAACGGCTTGATGGTGCACAGTATCCAGCATGGTTTTTGCTGATTGGGGAGCGGCTTCATATACCAGGCTGCCATACTCAATTTTTGAGCGTACTAATGACCTATAGAGCATGACAAGCGTTTTCCTGTCAGCCCCGTACCTCATTTTTGTTAGGACTTTGAGTATATTTAATGTATCAAAACACTTTGCGCGGAGCTGCTTCAGATGTGGTATGTATGAGAGCCTTTTGTCCAGTGTGAGCCCTAGAAATCTCGTTTCCGGTACAACATCGATCAAATTTCCATAGATATACAACTTTGGGTCCTCACAATCTCCACGTCTGTTGCAAAAGTGCATGCACTTGGTTTTTACACTTGAGAAGCTTAAGCCGTTTCGTGTGCTCCACTCCTGCAAACGATCAAGACCGAGCTGCAGTCGCCTCTGTGCAGCGGCAGTGGTGGACGCCGTCACCCATATCGTAAAATCGTCTACAAAAAGTGCGTGGTGAATATTCGTGGGTAAAGTGCCTGCTATGTCGTTAATCATAACTGCAAACAGGGCGATAGAGCTCACAGAACCTTGAGCAATTCCCCTCTGTTGTTGGTATCGATTTGATAAGACAGAGTTAACGCGATAACGAAAAAACCTATTTCTAAGAAAATTGGAAATGAACCATCCCATGTGCCCTCGCACACCGAGCTCGAAAAGTTTGTGTAGGATGCCGTGTCTCCAAGTACAATCATACGCGCGCTCAACGTCAAAGAACACCGCAATTGTGTGACATTTACGTACAAAACCCTCGCGCACAGAGGCATCTAAACGAACTAGGTGGTCTATTGTGGAGCGGCCCTGGCGAAAACCACACTGGCTATTACAAAGGAGCTGGTTGGATTCCAGATACCAAACAAGACGCATGTTGACCATTTTTTCGAGCAGTTTACACACACACGAAGTCAATGAGATGGGACGAAAGTCGTTGGGTGATGAGCCAGTTTTGCCGGGCTTCAAAATAGGTACGATATGTGCCTCGCGCCACTGATCTGGGAAATCATTGTTACTCCAGATGTGATTATATATGTTTAGCAGAGACGATAGAGATGCATCAGGTAACTGGCGAAGCATATTGTTAGTGATGTTATCAGGGCCAGGTGACACCGGCCTCACAGTGGACAGTGCTGCTCTGAGCTCAGCTATTGAAAAAGGCACATTGTAATGAGCCGAGTTATCCCGCCCAAAGTCGACCGGTTTTCTCTCCGCGATTTCACGAATTCGAGTAAAATGAGGATTTTCAGAGGAGACACTGCAACGATCATGGAAAGCTCTCGCCATGTGCTCAGCCACCTCTTGCGAGTCGGTTATCTTAAACCCGTTGGCTTCCAAAACTGGAGCAGACGGGGGACGATTTTTCCCTGCATTCTTCGTATTTGGAACCAGACCTCAGCTGACGGAGTGAAACGATTTACCCTAGACACATATTCTACAAACCACCTTCTCTTCGAGTTCAGCACAACGCGACGCGCAAACGCCCTAGCACGCTTGAAATTCGCGTGGTTTGTTGCTGTTGAGTGTCTGTTAAAAATTCTAAAAGCCCGTTTTCTGCTTAAAATGGCTGACTTGCACTCCTGGTTCCACCACGGCACAGGAGTGCGTTTTGGCTGCCCACGTGTCATCGGAATAAAATGTTTCGCTGCTGTCAAGATCATACAATTAAAATTCTCGACAGCCTGCGTGGCCGAGGCCTCCGGGGTGGGGTCCACCGCACCACAAGCAGCCCCGAAACCTGCCCAGTCTGCCCGCCTTTCGTTCCAGCGCGGGGGTATGCTCCCGCAGGGCGAGGACGGTTCGGAGAGATAAGAATAGGGAAATGGTCACTTCCGTGAGGATCATCCAGGGTGATCCAATTTAACTGGATGAGAAGAGACGGAGAACAAATGGAAAGGTCAATAGAAGAGAGAGAACCAGAGGGTACAGTAATATGAGTAGCACAACCGGAATTGAGGAGGCAGAGGGAATTAAGGTGAAGAAATCTCTCGACCGTGCGGCCCCGGGGACACGTGCAGCCGGCAGCTCCACCCCACGCTGAGTTGTGAGCGTTAAAATCACCAAGTAACAGGAAAGGTGTGGACAGCTGGTCGACTAAATTATGCAGATCATTTAAATTTAGATTGGCGCCCGGTGGTAGGTAGATAGAACACACAGTCAATTTAATATAACCAAGGTCTACCCGGGCGGCTACCGCCTGCAGCGCTGTATTTAGAGGTATACTGTAGCAGGGAGTGGCATGGTGCACAGCAACCATCACCCCTCCGTATGCTATTGTTGAACTAAAAATATCTTTTCTAAAACTCTGATAATTTCGAATATTATAAGCAGCTCCAGGGGACAATTTTGTCTCCTGAAGACATAAGACAGAAGGGTTATAATCGGACAAAATCTGCTGCAGGTCGCTAAAATTCGAACGGAGGCCTCGGCAATTCCACTGTAGAAATGTCATTTTTAAGCTAAAAGAAAACGGGCTTACTAAAAATAGACGGCTTAACCTAACCTTTCCAAGGGGGCCCAGTACCCCCGTATGGCCCCTGCCTGGCCCCACGCTGGGGCCACCGATTCGGTAGCGGACCGGACCACGACTTCGTGCGCCTTCATCAGAATGAGCACGCGCTCGTGTTGTTTGGGGCTCGCTGGGAGGGCTCACAGCAGGACGCTTTGTCGGAGACCTGCTCCGCGGCCCCTCAAAATTTCTCCGCATTGCCGTGACGGTGGAAGAGCGGATCTGGGCTGGAGGCTGTGCTGCCGGCGTCTGGGTCACTGGCAAGGTCGGCGGCGGCGGTGGAGGCGCTGAATTATCGCCGCCGGTGGGTGGTTGGACGGCAGGCGGCCGGAAACGCCTCCCCGTGGTGGAGTGCTTACCACCCCGTCCTACAACCACCCATCCCTCCGTCTCAGTCGGTGCTTGGCTCGGGTGGCACCGGGTGCCGACTCAGGGAGTCACCAGCAGGAGCCGCCTGCTGGTGCTGTGGCGCGAGGGGAGGGCCCTGTCCTCCATCACCGGCGAGGGCCGGGGAGGGGAGGTAGGAGCAGGAACAGCGACCCGCCCCCTTCCCCCCACGGAGGGGTCGCGGAGGAGGTGCCACCGCCGGCTCAGGAGCCGGGGTGGCGGGCTGGTGTGAAAAAACCAGCCCCATCCTCCCCGCCAGGCGAACAAAGTCTGCCACGGTCAGGGAACGGATGACCTCCTCCGCGGTCATCTTTGGGGTACCCGAACTGCTGGTAGATGCTACTTGGGAGTAGCGCTTTTGGGGGTGGGAGGCCATGTAAACATCCCTAGCCTGGCGGAAGCTAACCTTTTGTGTGATCATTATGGTAAGTATTTCTTTTTCTTTGCTTAATTCGGGACATGCACGATCAACAACTTCATGACATCCATTACAATTCGCACACTTTAGGGTTTCTGAGTCGCATTCTGTGGTACTGTGGACCTCTGAAGCACATTTCCCGCATACACGCTTGCCTTTGCAAGCTCGGGCGGTGTGGCCAAACTTCTGGCAGGTGAAGCATCGCATGGGTGATGGCACATATGGTCTCACGCCGACCCTCGTGTAACCGACATAGATGTGATCCGGCAGCTCTGGTTTGTCGAATGTAAGTATGACTGTGTCTGTGTCCAGCATGTTGTCGCCACTTCTCCTCCTGATTCTGCGCACCTCCACCACTCCAAGTTCATCAAGCCCTTCAGCAATTTCCTCCTCCGAGAGTCCCCTGAGTTCCTGACTGGTGACGACTCCTTTCGTGAAATTCTTTGTTCTGTGCGGTTCTACGGAAACATGTACTTTGTGTGTTGTTTGCTGTCCAGACTCCTTCCTTGTGAATTTGAGTTCTGATACGGAAAGTGCACGCTCTGCGTCCTCTACTCGCGCAAACTCAACCTCCAGTGAACCATCGCGGAGCTTTACACATCGGACGACTTTGCCGAGACGATCGAGGGCCTCCTTTCGCTTGAAAGGCGACAGGGCCGCAAGAGATGAGTCGAGTCCCCGTATTACTAAAACACGGGGACAGGACGGCTGGATGGTCGGTTTTTGCGAACCGGATCTAGGTGTTCGCTCAATCCCTTCCCCCAAAGGGGGATGGGAGATGTCAACCTCCGGTGGAGGATGAAGAGAAGGGTTCGAGGGGTTAGAAGTGTCCATAGGAAGATCATAAGGTTCGACCAGCCACGTGCGCCCCCTTCCGACGAGGGTGCTACGAGGCGAAACGACGCACGGGCTGGCTATACGGGGGAGACGCCGCCGTTACAGAGGGGGAGAGAGACTCACCAAGCCCCCTGCCCCGACGACGGTCCCCCTTGCACCTAGCCTAGACGACCCCGGGCGGGGCGCGGACACCCCACCCTCCCCGGGTGAAGTTGGGACTTCACCCAAGGAGGGAGGGGCAGCCGAGCCCCACCAAAGGCCGACAGACTTTTACAATGCTGCTACTCTTGTCGATGCCCTCAAGAGTTCCCCGCCCTTGCGGAAATCCAGACCAAAGTAGAGTGTTGCTAGAGGACGACGAACGAACACAGCGCCTCCCTCAGCTCAGCTACCAGGACTCCTTCATCCCGGGGTACGGGTCGGTGCGCAGCTCACCTTAAAAAGACAGGCGCCCTCGCACGGCCTCATCGGAGCAGGTGACTACCACCTGCTCGTCACAACTGATTCCCGGCTGGTCCGAGAGAAGCGAGCCCCCGGCCCGCAGGGCCGGCGATTAGAGGAATCCAATCGCCAGCCACACGAGCCGGAGGCCCCATACACTCAGACCATCCAGGAATCATAGGCACGTGCGGGGACGCCCATGACACTGGGAAAAAAATGGGTAACTGGGAAGTTATGGGTTGGAAAAGGAAGAGGGTCGGTCTGCGCTGTCCAGCCCAGCCGCGCGCCACACGCGACCGAGATGTCCACACTCAAGACGAGCAAGAGTGCACACATCCCCGCCACCCACGGAGACACGCCGGGCCAGACATCGCAGACAGTGGATAGGAGGGGTATTTAGGAGTGGACAGAAAGGATACGGGTGGAAAGGCATGGATACACAAGGAAATAAGGAAAGAAGAGGAAAAGGAACAAGGAGTTGGTGGGATTTGAATTTAGGAAGGCCAGGAAAGGATGAGGATGGCAGTTTCGATTTGGCCTCTCGCCCGAAGGCGGGGGCGAAACCCATCCTGCCAACTGGGGTCGCGGGTGTCGTACATCCCGTACCCAATTATCCATGTGCCGGACCAGTCAGCACGTGCCAACAAGTCCAGCAGATGAAAATTGGTCCCCTGCGGGGGAAGCGTTCTGCTGCACAGGTGGCCCGGGGTGTTGTGGGGAGTCGGTATCGGTGCGTGCCGCCGCACGACCTGGGGCAAATCTCCCCACAACGAGCACTGGATACTATACTTTCACTACTTATAAAAAAATCAAACTTTATGCCTAAGAACCGTACTATCTGTAATATCTGACTGTTGATATTGTGCACGCGCTTGTCCGCCATAACAGCTGTTAAACATGTGTTCACTATGTTTAAGATTAAGCTCAGCCATAGGAGTAGGTGCATGGTGACTTTCGAAAGGAGAAGGTGATATTCAGAACTTTCTTCCATCTGAACTGAGAAAATCGGTCAGGGACCGTTCCTATAAATGGACCAATATCACCCTCAGCAGCACTGGGCAGGGCCGCAACCTTGGTCCAAACGGGGAGTTCTGGGAGGACCTTCAGTACATCTTCGGCGGCACCCACTGCGCCTAGCTGCCAGCGGCTGTATGGGTCGACGTCGGTGCTGAGAGTAAGCTCCTGTACTCTGGCACCCAAGTCTCGGCAACGGCGGCCGCCCCTTCAGCGGCGGCGGCGACCCGACCAGCGACCCGGCCAGCCGCGACGACATCACTGTTCGGTATTCACAACACTATTTCAATATTGACTTTCCGCTTCATGGCTTAAAGCAGGCAGGCCTAACGATTCGGGCGTCACTGTTCAATATTAACAACACTATTTCAATATTAACGTTCCATTTCTTGGCTTAAAGGAGGCGGGCGTAGCAGTGTGGTTATTGTTGTTTACGTATGAATTAAGCTTGTGAAAGTTTGTTTTACACTAATTTCTGTCCTATTTCATAGCTAAAACACAAAGGAACACTACAGATGAGTATGAACCACCAGATCTGTTATTTTACACATGTTCGCAGTCGGACGCTTATCTGTACTTTCGCCGTCTTCCTGGCTTATTCAGCAACTGCGCTGAACGAGTCAGTCAAGAGTCTCTTCCAGGAGCATCTCCTTAAACAGAGTGGAACGAGTCACAATAGAGGTCAAAGAGTGCAGTTTGAAGTGGCTCTGACCTCCACTTCTGGCCCTCAGGCTAAGAAGCCACCCGACCAGCGGCCCTCCAGCGGCGGCGGCTCGGCCTGGGCCAGCGGCGTCACTGTTCAATATTCACAACACTATTTCAATATTTGCTTCACATTTCTGGGCTCAAAGCAGGCGGGCTTAACAGTGTGGTTATTATTGTTTACGTGTGAATTACGTTTGTGAAAGTGTTTTACACTTGAATTTCTGTCTTATTTCATAGCTAAAACACGAAGAAATACTCCAGATGAGTATGAACCACGCGACCTGTTATTTAACACATTTTCGCAGTCGGACGCCTATCTGCACTTTCACCGTCTTCCTGGCTCAGAATTATTTAGCAGCTAGTCTCTTCCAGGAGCATCTCCTTCAACCGAGTGGAACGAGTCACAATAGAGGTCAAAGAGTGCAGTCTGAAGTGGCTCTGACCTCAGTGGATATGGCACAGACCTCTTCTTCTGGTCCTCAGGCTAAGTCAAAAATGATAGACTGGCGCACTCTGTCCCAACATTAAAAAAGTAAAAGATCCTAAGAATACATGACCTAGTTGAGTACGGAAACATCTGCGTTCTGCACAAATTTCTCCATGGCCTACTTCCATCTCCATTGTAAAACTCATTTAACCTAAGAAACCAAGAAAACAGCGGTAGGCAAGGCCGCCAAAATCATCACTTTGTAATTTCATTCGCACCAACAATTTATAAGCAGTTTTCTCTCTTTATTGCAGCCCCACGAAATTGGAACCAGATATTAGCTTCAAAAATTAGAGAAATTAATGATATCCCGCGTAGTAAAGTGTTCTTCAAAAAGGTCCTAAAGAAATTATATATTGACAGTTATTAAACACCTTTAGGTTTGTCCATCGTTGTCCATTTTTGTTTGTTGGGGGGGGTGTGGGGGCTGTTCCAGACCTTCTTCCTGTTCCGGGGTGGACTGCGCCGATTTTATCGGGGTATATCTGTTTCGGAGCGGGAGGAGGGCCTGGAGTAGCCCCTTCATAGCGCTTGTTGCTCGCAATCCAAATATCACTAGGTACTGGCACAAACGCCCCTAATATCGAACCAATTTTTTTTCTTATTTATTCGTAGCTGATTAGATCGCTGAGCCAGTATGATTTAGGTAGTTTACGGTTTTCGATACATGCCCGCCTCCGGCACCCTGCTGCCTGTCCCTGACTCTCCGTTAAAGTGCCGCGCCTCCTGGACTATCAATCTGCCTCTAACTCTAGCGTGGCGTTTTTGTGACCATGTCCTCACTCCTTTTTACTAATCTGCCTTTGTTCTTCCCTCAGGAGCGTGTGCGGGGCGCTGTCGATGGCTCCGACCCCGGAGACCTTGGTTTATCCGCTCCCCCATTTTTCCCGTCCGCGCCCTGCCTGGCTATGTGCATCTTTAATTTGAAATCGGAGGAATGTGCCATCTCCAAATAGCGTTGGGAAAAACGGCGGAGTGACAATATGTGAAATAGTATTTGAAGCTGGTAAAGTTTGTTATATTAAAATAAGTTTTGTATTTTCCTGTGAGTAGCAACAAGACATTAAAGTATTGGGTGATATTAAATGAGAAAATGTAAAGGTGTGTACCACTTCTTGGGTCACGTGACCAGAGTTATTGTGAGTTCCAGCCGCGAGAGGACGCTTCTTTCGGTCCTGAACGTCGTGAAGTGCGCACGTCGCGCTGTGGTCGGTTTCCTGCCTTTTGAGCAAATGTGAGTATGGTTTGCGCCCAGCGTTTGATAGAAATTGAGATTGAGTGATCCACTATTCATGTAGTGAAGTCTCTTTGTTGGTTATGAGAAATGGCTGGATTTAGATAGGTGTTTATATCTCGTGGAAGCAGTTTGTTGTGATGAATTATTAAGTCTCTAACGTGTACTTTTGGTATCGGGGATTATCTTGTTCTGGTACTTTATTACGTTGAAAGTGTGCGAAATCTCCTTATTGTCCGGTAAAGGTAAGGGCGATGCCCTAGTTGCTGCCGCGATGGTGGAGGTGGCGAGCGCTACACAGTGATCATCAGGCTGGGTGTCGGCTCCTCTGTTGTGCCGGGGCGCGACTGCCCCGGGCACTCCCCGTTCGGCTGGGACGTGAGAGGCCTAACAGCTGGTACGACATATTCTTGGTTTTCTTATTAGCCAGAAATTTACTTTAGATCTTCATCCCTTCAGATATTGGATGCAGTTTTTGTGGTACTTATAATTGGCAAGTTGTTTTAGGCATAACACCGCAGCATTTTATGACTTGTAGATTTCTCGTTTTCACATGGTTTTCCGAGCTGGTTGAAGTTTCATGGGCGGCGTTCGCAGCGCCATCTTGTCATCTGTAATCGGCATTTATGAGTGGGCGCGGGCGGGATAAGTGTGCCTGAACAGTAGATCGACAATCGGCTCCTCGACAGTAACTTCATTGGAACCGAGACTAATAAACTCGGTTGGAACGTCACGGCTTCGTCTCTTTCGGGGCTGCTACGGGCAGCCATCTACACCAGTTTCCCTCTTTTCTTTTTTATGGTCTTTGAACGCCGATATTGATACTGATAAACTGATACACTGACATTTTTACCTGCCAACATCGCTGGAATGTACCGGTGATGATATGTTGCTCCACCCGTTACTCGCCTCGCGCGGGTCATCCTGCGAGCTGCCCGAGTGTCGGCCAGCTCTGTGCGAGTTTGTTGTGCTGATTTCATTTTAAACGTGTGCCGTGTATGCTGTGGTGCACCTGAATACATGTATGATTGTGAGTAAGTAATAAAGAAAAGTTCTCAGGGTGACAGGTCACTACAGCGATTCTGCAGCCGCCTCTGACCTCCTGATCTGTAGAACTTGTCTGTGTAGAGATGTATAAAAATTCATTGTAGATTGAAATAAATGAAACGCCAGGTGAAATGCTTTCTAGCTGTCTGAGCACGCCACTGATCACGTGTACGCGTCCCACAAAAGGTGTGAGCGCGCCTGTGGCATGCCTCTGCGCAACACATCCCTCTTACCGGGTGTCTGAGCACGCTCCTCGCATTTCCATCCTAATCCTCAAGTACCTGTATATGTCTCTGCAAAGTACCCCATCATTCGGAGCACTTTGCTAAAGGCGGCCATCGCTCTGAAAAATTTTCTATAGAAACAATGGCATTCTAATGCATTTTTAGGGTAGCGTGGAACATATCTGAAGTATTTAGCACACTTACCAGTGTCAAATCCTTGAAAACAGGCACTAAAACGCCCGGAGAAATTGCGGCATTTTCACGGTAACAACGCTGACCTAAGCGCAGAAATGTATGGCGATGTCGTTGTTTACGTCTTCTGCGCAGCGGGGAATGTTAAAAAGGAAATATTTCTTTATATATCGAGAAAAAACGTTTCATACAATAGAACAATTTAGTCTTCAAAAATATTTTTGCGATTATTTATGCCACAATTACTGATTTATCTTTCAAATAACGTTTTTCACGAACTGTTTCGGTACTACTTTCTTACGCTCAAACAGTCAGAAATAGGCGGATCAAGTGCAGTGGTGTGGTGTGTAAAGACGCCAAAGATCGAGCTATGGCAGAGGAAGAAAAAAGCATTGTGGAAGAGCAGACGTACGACGAGCTGTCGGCACTGGCCAAAAAAAAAAATAGAGGCGGAAGAATTCCTTGGATTACCTGCGCGCGAACGGATTAATTAACTAAATAATAACGGATTACGGCGTTGCTGCCCGCGAAAAATGTGAAGGAACAACGATGCCAGCTCCCGCCTCCGGCTCGAGATGGCGTTGTATAGTTTGCAGGAAATTAAAAAAGTGTCATCCAGGGTAGTTTTTTAGGGCATCTAAGCTACACCCATTTACAATCCCTAAGGTGGCGATTCTTTACATAGCCTCAGGTATAAACCAGAGCGCTTACAGTTACTTGGTGAGATATTAACAAAACCAGGACGCTGACCAACTGGTTACAATTTGTCCGCGACGTATTGTCGCATGATCTGATCAGAAAATTGAAAAATGAGCAAGCTGGTGGTCCCGGAAAATTGATCGTCATTGACGAAACTGTTATTTCGAAGCGGAGAGAACTTTGCTAATAGCGACACGTTAATATAAATATTTCCAATAAAATGTGGTACCACTTTAATCAGCAGGTCCTGTCTTGTTAACTTATCTTGTTTTCCAATAAATAGCGTGTATCGGACGGGCGCACGGCTGCCGGCCGGGCAGTAACCAGAAGCGGGCGGATGAACACCAAATAAAGAATGAACACCAAGAAGAAATGCAATATTCAAAGCCGGTGAAAGTCCAATAGGGAGAGGAGATGGGGAAGGCAAGAGAATCGAGACAGGCGGCGAGCGACATGCGAGCGAAGCGAGCATCAGATAGGTTCCTGGGGGAGGCAGCGGCATTCGCCGGCGATGCCGCTGCCGACGCAGTCGATAGTTAGCACCGCGGGTTAGGCCGCCGGAGGCCAGCTCGCTAAATCGAGGTTAGGTTAGGTTAGATTTAGGTGCTTACCTATGGACGATATTTCCGCTGGAACGCTTTTCCAAAATCACCCCACGTATCTACTCGGTGCCCCCACATAAATACACCTGAATACAATGACAAGAAGCTAGGTCCCCGAACTTTTTCCGGGCAATGAACCTCTTGGCCTCCTGAAATACGATTCGATATGGTTCGTATGCACGCCTTCCATTATTTTTAATTCCTTGCTGTGATTCACCGTTCGATGTTCGAATAAGAGTGCTCGCAGACTTGAATATAGATTTGTGCTCATCTGTGTACATTGTGATGATGCCTCAATCGTTTCGTGTTCTTGTATAAAACGTTTTTTTCCTGAAAATATAAAAATATTTCCTTTTTAACATTCCCCGCTGCGCAGAAGACGTAAACAACGACATTACCATTCATTCCTACGCTTCAGGTCAGTGTTGTTACCGTAAAAATACCGCGTTTTGTCCGGGTGTTTTAGCGCCTGTTTTCAAGGATTTGACACTGGTAAGCGTGCTAAATATTTCAGATATGTTCCATTCTACCCTACAAATGCATTAGAATGCCACTGTTTCTATAGAAAATTTTCAGGGCGATGGCCGACTTTAGCAAAGTGCTCCCGAAGCGGAAATATAACCGAGGGCACCCCGTAAAAGGGAGCAGTATTGGGTGCTAGGAATCACAATGTAGAGGAGAAAAGGGGAATATTAGAGTTTCTCAGGAGTAGAACGGCGGCAGAGATCATCGGAACAAATACTCAACATGTGCAAGCTGGTCGTGTCGGGGACCAAGTTTTTGGGCATGACGCTTGATAAGCAGCTTACATACAGCCACCACATATCGTTGCTGCGAGGTAAGTGTTTCAAGTGCATGCATATTCTTAACCCGTTAACGCCCAGGGTACTAAATATAGTGGGTATATATATTGGACCGGATCGTTCTCGATGAAATCCGAAGGGCGAAATCGGGGGGTCATTTGACCTGCCTTGGGGTCTAAATAGTATCTATGTTGTAAAAGTTTGGTATTATATTAAATACCTCCTGCATGTTTTCCTCACTACGCGCAATTTCTGGCGTTGCGTTCCATTACTTAACTCGGTGTTATCCACTTAAAATCACCGGGTCGAATGCGCTCGCCGTACCGTTACCATATGGTCATATGAACGTGGAATAACGTGCGTTGGTTAACATTGGTATTTTGATTGTGTACCATGCTTCCTAATACTAGCGGATGACTATTTTAGTGTATTTTAACACCGTGTTCCCTCTCTTCCGCCTCACCAATCCATTAGAGCACTAATAATATATTAGAACACGATGGGGCCAGACCGAAATAGTTAGCCTTACAAGACCTTGGATTTCATCCTTGCATCCTGCCTGAGTCCCAGTTGCCACAACCGCCATGTATACCACACTTTTGATGTCGGAACGAACTAAACGTGGTGCGGGATTTGGGGAAATCCGCACTTTGTTTCACTGGTGATGCGGACATTTTGAAAGTGTGGGAAGATCAACACGGTTCTATGGGGCCGAAAGGACGTGAATAGTAACCCTGCATCTGGCGTGAGCCGGGTTGTGTGGGGCGAAGCAAATTATTGCCGAGAGAACAATCCTGCGAAAATGGAAACTGCTACGGACGCCATCGTTGAGGTGGGGATCAGGCGGGCAGAATCTTTGGATAATCAACGCGCGATTCATGAGTTGTTTGACATCCTCCACTGCCGATGCGATCTCTCGACGCACCTGTGCGTGCCCGCCTGATAAGAAAGTTCCAGCTGGAAGTGAGTTTTTAAGGATCAGAGGACCAAGGAAATGTTTCTTTCTGGTTATGTGGACAAGGCTGGCACGAGCAAACTTCTGAAAGCAATGCAAAAATCCTCGGGCAAGCGAGATCCGGGTCGGAAAATGTGGGGCGATAGTGCCTGTGCACCTCCTCCCCGATCCGATGCTAGGGACCAATCAAGCTCGTCGAACCTGGGGCTAGGGGCCTTGACCGGACGACGAAAGAAGCGGCGGAACTATCGGCATCAACTATTCTCGAATGTGTGATGGTTGGCGGACGGACGGCGCAGCTTTCTGAACGCCGCTCTGATGGATTACGGGATTGTGAATGGTGATAAGACAAGGATCTGTCGACGAAACAGATAAGGGACGAGGAGCTTGGGAAAAGAAGCAAACTATATGATGGGTGTCTTGGGTTTTATGACGGAAGGGAGGACATGACGCTTCAAAGAATGGAAAACTAGAAGGGTTGCTGATGTGTCGTTACCGACCAGGATGTAAATATATGGACCACATACACCAACGAGTGGAAAGCCCACACATTGCTGAAGGGCTTTTAGATGTTTTGGATGAATATGAGATTGAGCCCCAGTTGTTGGCTGTGATGGAACAGCCGTAAACGGGACATATCGGTGGTGTAAACCGCCGATTGGAAGTCTTGACGACCTCTTAAGTTGTGTGGTATCCCGAATGAGCTTCCCTTGGCATTTTTTAGGACGCGATGGGAAAGTAGCGGACCCGCTGTTCAAGGGGCCATCGGAGGGAGTTGGAAGGATCTTTGTTCTCTCCTTAGGATTTCGAAACTGTTCCGGGATGGTAAGAAATTCCAGTTGAGGTACAGAACATATGAGCAGGGACCGAAATACCTGTTGCATGGTATGGCTGTGCGGGGGAAGCCAGTTTTCTCAGATCTTCTAACAAACAACCGGACCCCTCATCAGGCACGATGGCTTCGTTAGCCAACGAATTCTGCGTCTCTACGTATCTGAACACACCCATCACTCGAACTCAAACGACTGGTGTTCTTTGTCCGAACCAATATGCTCCCGGGTGGTTCGGTTCAAACACATTGGAAATCACCGATGGGCCCAACTTTATGTATCTGATACTGCTCTGAGGTTGCCGACATTGACCGCCGATCACGCAAACAGTTTTGCGAGGAATGCGTACTGGGCGCACTCAGAAAATATACTCATTGCAATGCTGGCAGACGAGCATGAGGATACTAGAAAATGGCTGTTCGACTTACCCGGTGCCGTTTGTCAGTGCACTCTCCAAGAGGTTCGGATCCTAGTGCCAAAGTCAACTTTGAATCAGGCGTACCACCAACTGATGGACTGGAGGAACACAGTTGTGACGGAGCCACCTCTGTCGTTCAGTATATCATCTGCGAGCTTGAGCGGTGGTCTCAAGCCCTAGAGGTGCCCGCATACCTTGTATTCCAAGGGGTGGAAGATGGGTCTCGGAAGTCGAGCGTCGGGAAGGTATCGGCCATGAAGACGCCATCGTTGATACTTACACGCACCCGTTCCGTAAAGAACTGCCGAGACAGACACAACGAAGTTTCGTTGAGTGGGCAATGAAGCCTCAAGGAAATAGGGTGACAGTGTAATAGTACCAAATAAAGATCCCTAGTGTGTGAATGACATGAAACGTTTTTGATAGATGGAATGACACGTGTTTTGAAAAAGGAACTCAAGGGAATAAATTTGAAATATTTGTTTCAGTCCAAAGGTTACAACACATATAAACAAACTTACACCTGCATGTTACACAGATATACATACGTTTTGACTATACTGGCCTGATCACATCCTTAAAAAACAAATAATCCATCTATAGCACCCTAATGCTGAGCAAAACAGCGATAGTTTGGTTTAGTTTGGTGCTAACTGCTAGAGACGTGTTTGTCTTAAAATAAGAGGGATGAAGTGGTGAGCTGAACGTTATCTTTATTCTAACGTTTAAATTATAAATAGAGTTATAACTTCTCTTGGTTTCCATTTTAAAACGGTATCGACATACCAAAGCGAATGGTATGCCTAACACCAGTAAACGAATGGGAGACTTCAACGCCTGAACTCGCACTCTTCAACGCAAAACTCGAGGCGTGGTATTTAATACTTTCGATACTTTTTTCGTTTCTCGAACTATTCGCATCTAAAGGCAAGTGAAATGACCCCTCCCGATATAGGTTTTCCGACGATCGGTAAATATATATATATATATATATATATATATATATATATATATATATATATATATATATATATATATATATATATATATATATATATATATATATATATATATATTGTCGTATGATATGCGCAACACATTATTCAAGGTTGTGTACGACTTTTTGTGGTTGGCACAACAAGAAAGGATGAATTTGAAATTAGCCTGTATAAGCATATCTATATGTCTAATGTAAGGAAAAACGACAGGATACATGTAGCAAAGGACGCTGCACTCACAGAGGCGGGCTTACCTTTCGGTGGTCTCGATGTAAGCTTTTCTCTGTGATTTTTAGTTCACCTGGACAGTGCAGTTTAGTATGTGCACGTATCCGATGGGTAGATGCGGTAGATAATGATACTAGTTGATGCTGATAATGACGCGCGCACACTCCGACTTCGGCACCCCCACTCGCTAGACTGTGTCCGCACCGGCTGGCACCGACCGGGTATGGCCGGGTGACCTGACCCCGGCCTCGCCCCAGGCAGGCGCGGCCCGCCTCACCGTGCAGCGGATTGAGCGGATGGGGTGATGGAGATGCCAATATTGGGTGGTGTGGTGGGGATGCTAAATGGGACAGGTGAGGGATACACAGTGCTCGGTAAGAATTCTCACAGTTGTCTTTGTTGTCGACTGTAGTACGGAACATGAGCTGTCAGTCAGACATGATATTCCTGGCATTGCTCCGTATGAGGCATATGTAATCGATTTTATAATTGACGATTTATCGTTCACTTGAGGTTACTCAAGAATTTCAAACTTTTTCCGGAATATAATCCTTCTACATTAACCATAGTTCACATGCACTTTAAAAACACTTCTGGCAACTCTAAAACACCGATATGGGTGGTTTATTGAGTGTCCTGTCTTCAGAGCGTGGCGCACAACATGCACCCGCTAAATTTAGTGCCCTGGGCGGAACGCATGGCACTGGGGAGCGGCGACATGCGTGGAGGAGGGTGGGGGCAGACATGTGTTCCAACGCTTTCTAACGCTTTCCGCGCAGCGCGCCGGCCTTGCGCCGAGGGGCAGTCCCACCGCAACCCGGCCCGAGTGACAACCCTCCCGCCCAGGGTACTAAATATAGTGGGTCCTCTCACAACGCCCCAGGGCATCTGAGCGACAAAAAAGCCATGCAATTCTTGACTTCACACGTAAAAGTGTCAAACTTATCGAATTCGTTTGTATGCTTCAAAAATTAAAAATTCGGGTAGGATTTAGTCGTCGGGTAGGATTTACACAGAACTATGATGTATTATTACCATGGTTCACAGGCAGCTCAACAGCACAAATCCACTGTCACCATTGTATATACCGACACTGGCCGTGCCACAAAGAAGCATCACCACAACACCGTGAACTAACCAGTCACATTCCCTTCAATACAAGCCACCAACGCCGCCGTCTGCAGCCCTGACGTCCGATGTTCCCTCCCACACCCACCAGGCTCCGGCTCACACAACCCTCACCTGTCCACTGGCCGGGTCGTCAGCGCCACCCTCCTGCAGCTGCAGCGCCTCCGCCGCCTGCAGCTGCAGCTGCAGCATCTGCAGCCGCTGCAGCTCCGGAGCGCCGAACTGCCGGCAGAGGCGGCGTTACAGGCTGTGCCGGAACCCGAGACGTTGAAGGACGTGACAGAACCCGAGGCCAGCAGGTGAAACGGGCGGAACAAGAGCGCTGTAAGTCATCAGGACATAGGAGGGCGACTGGTGATGACCTCTCCTTTGAAGAACTAAAGATGCTAATCCAACTGCTCCAAAAGATCCGGTAAAGAATATTTCGGGAAATATATATGCCAAAGGGCATTTTCACTACATTTTCGACATTCATTACATACTTAAGTTTCGACTCTAACCATGCGGCATAGAAACGGAGAGCACATCACGGAACGAACCAGCCTCCCTCCCACCCCCGTTTACCTGAAGTTCAGCCCTCAGCCGCGTCGCCAACTGTTGCACGGCAGTCAGCTGATTCTTCAGTTCCTCCGCCGCGCCCGTATCAGGCTCTGAGACAACACCGGCTCTGGCTTAGCACGGGCAGGCGATGTTACGGCAGACTAACATGTTCGAAATACGCCGAGGCGTTTTATACGCCGTATATATGTTGAACACACGACAGTGGCGCTTCATTTTGACTTTGTAGTGTGACAAACCTCAGCTGATGTAGCCTATTGAAGTGCAGTTCTAGCTTAGGTTACGGCGGAGACCCGGTCAGTATCGAAGGGTCGGTGTCCTTCCGCACCAGACCATGGTTAATACAGTATCAATGCATACCTCGAAAATGCCTCGATGAATGCCTCGAATATGAAAGGCGGTGTCAGGAATTGACAATATCTTTCATTTTCGAGGTTCTTGAGGTCCAAAATTTAAGCTTC
The DNA here is from genome assembly GCA_034440635.1 of Lepas anatifera. Taxonomy (NCBI): domain Eukaryota; kingdom Metazoa; phylum Arthropoda; class Thecostraca; family Lepadidae; genus Lepas; species Lepas anatifera. Next base: position 892,943 of record JAOTON010000213.1, read on the forward strand.
ATAGCCAAGTATGTGGCATTAAGGAAATATGAAAAGAATCAAGCGGGAATCTAATGTAAGCACCCGACCTCCTTTCTCAAATCCACATTTGCGATCACATTAACACAGGCTCGATGCTTTGAAAAATGTATCGCGACGTACAAGCAGGAGTTTACTGGAGTAACAATGTGAACCAAGCAGGGGTGGATACAGGGAGAGGGGGCGCAATGCGGCCATCTCTTTCAAAACCGGTCAAATTCTACTCTCTTTTCACTAATATTGGCCGCTTTTCGTAAAACAATTTAGACTAGTTTCGCCGCGTTGGACCTGCAAAAGCATTCGGTTGAGATCCGCTCCTGCCACCATGCGTAGAAGTATCGCAGTAAACAGCAGTCGCAGGAGACCAGTCCTTCAATTTGCACCGAACACTGACCGGACCCGGGAGCCGTGCTGAACATCATATTTTCCACAGGAGAGCAACCACGAATTTCAAATGTGTTTCTCCAACAAATGAGTGGTAGTATCATGTCAACCTTTTCCTTCCATCGGCCCCCATGTACCGACATCTTCCTGTTTTCCTTTTCGCCATAACATGAGCGAACAATACACTTCTGCGGGTAAACAGTGCTGTTGTAACAACATGGGAAGCCAGCTGTGAGTATGGGCGTGAGTACCGCGACCTGGTGGGTGACCGCCCGCCGCCTCCAGTGTCGTCGACGAATAGAGCCGAAGCTATCACCATCCACCAGCTGAGGGCCGGCCACTGGTCTGGGTCGGCCCAGTACCTACACCGAATCGGGCGGAATCCGTCCCCGCGCTGCCAACAATGCAGCGACGTCCGCTGCTTGGCGGCGCTGTGCCCCGTTTGCGGGGAGAAGGCGGATACGCCCCGTCACGTCCTCATGGAGTGTCCTGCTCTGATGAGGACTAGACTGCTACACCTCGGCAACATACTGCCGAGACCGGAAGAGGTACGCGGTGGGGACGTCGTGGCGGCCCTTGCGGCCGCCTTCGCAGCCCTCCAGAGCCGCCAGGCTACGCCGCGATAGCGGCCGGGAGGAAAATACAACAACTACAACAACAACAGCTCACTTTGAGGCCTGAGGCGCGGGTCGCGGTCGCTGCTCCTGTCCAGCTCAGTAGACAGCGGAGGCACCGGGGCGGCGGTGGACAGCTGGGAGGTCAGCTCCTCCACTCTGAAACAGCAGCGTCCGACGACGGCGTTACGGTAGAGCAAGGGGATAATGGGATAGAATATCGCACCCGTCACGGTTCATGCACCAGAGCGACGGCAACATTATGACCAGACGTGTTGATTAAATACTGACTTTTAGTAGGCAAGTAAAGTAAATAAATAAGTTAAGTTACTTTATTTGAGTCGATTCAATTCCATTTTTGCTTTCTTCCATCTGCGTCCCCGCCGAATATGTAGAGACATTGACGGTAGGATACTCGCATCCATTGTCCTAGAAGACTGGGTTCCAATTCTAGTTTTTTAGAGGAGAGGTTGGGCTCAGCTCTGGATTTGGGCTGAGTCAAGGTCAATTCACCAGCTCAACACGATGAGCTGGGTCGAGATTAGTCAGTAAAAAACATATGAGCCAGAGTTGAGCAGTCACAAAAACAGGATTTTTGGGTGGGGATCACACTGGGGAAAATTGAGCCCCCACTCACTCATGACTGAGGATTTAATCTTCCAATCAATACAATACAATATGTTCACTTTTTTCCTTGCCGCATTGAACCATCACAAACAACACTCACTAGGAAGGATGAAATCAAATACAAAAAGTACACCGAGGCCCAGTATTCAATTAACGGAAAGCATGGATTAGCGTGGGCTCAATCCCCACGGCGGGAAACCGCCTTCCGTGTCCGATCTGACCCGGTGGAGAGGATCCTTAAACACCCACGCCAATACTCCCTGTAATTGGGCAAGTGTGCCTGCTGGGAGTGGCCCTAATAAAATGAAAAACGAAAATTAGACGGATATCTTATTTTTCAAGTCATGCATAGAAAACTCTCTTACCGAGCATAAATCCACAAATGCTCTCCTATTTCTCTGCATGAACCTGGATTTTCCACTCGCTTACTGGAAATTTTTTCCGCGCATTTTTCCGCCCTCGCCCACGAGCAAAACTTATTTTGAGAAACTCGCGTTGAGTCGACTCAAAACAGTCATCAAAAAGTATGATTATGACTGACCACGATGAATTCTTTGGCCGAGCGCGGACGATTGCAGTTGAAAGCACAAACAGGGACAGGTGAAGAAGCGTACTTTGAACCACCTCCACCGCCAGTCAGCGAGGCCTGGCTACGAACATTCGGGAGGATCTGCCAGCCCATCCCCTTCAGTATCCATCCGTTTCTGACGCGCTATAGGACATTCGGCAGCGGCATGCCCCTTCTCACTACGACACGAGTCCGCATGTCCCCCACTGTGACAGAAAAACCAAAAATATTGCATTCATATTCCAACTAATCTACATACTTTTTCGACAAAGAAGCCCTGAGCTACACAGTTTCGAGACCATTCTTGCGTTAGTGGTAACCTCCCAGCTCCCCACCACACATCTCCCCGGGTCACCTGAGCCGCAGCTGTCCGTTCTCTGCCTGCGCGTGTCCCAGCCGGCGCAGGTCCGCCTCTCTGTCGTCCAGCCGCCGCTGCAGCAGCGCCGCCTCCCGCCGCTCCGCCTGCAGCGCCTCCGACAGCCGGGACACCTCCAGCTGCTGAGTCTGTCCGGGAGGGTTGGCTGTTGGGGAGCTGCTGAGCGGGATGGTCTGAGGGGCAGGGTGGTCAGGCAGCTGCTGACTACGTCACAGCCAACCACGCGGTCGGTGAGGCTGCACTAAAACGTTTTTGTCAGCTAGGTACCGTGCCATCATCTAACAGATACGTGTTTGTGGCAAGACGACGAAACTTTTTGACATTAAAATTGCTTGGACGGTTTTACAGCACTCCCCAGCTTACTGACCAGACTCAATACGGCTGGCCCCTTTGTATACACAAAACAAAAATAAATAACCCGACAACGAAACATATTATCCGATAGCTTTTCCAGAACAAATCTAAACATCTACATATAAACATCAACAAAACACATCTAGTCATATTCTGACCGTACGATATCACCGTTAAAACAACCCTACCCCATACCAAGTTCTATAAAACCCCATAGGGTTCTTTAATAGTTCCCCGGAAGCCCTACAGGGTTCGTTGTGAACTCCCCGGAGTCCTACCTTGATATGCACGGCGCTCTGCTGTTGGACAGCCTCGTGCTGCTGTTCCAGCCGCTGTAGCCTGCTGGTGGCGGCCTCGGTGACAGCACGGAGCCGCTGGGCGTGCTGCTGTGTCAGCGCTGTCCGCTCCCGCTCAGAGCGCCGCTGCTGTTCCGCTGCCTGCACAGCAGCACAGCACTGAGTCACACAGAACAGCAATGGTAGAGACGGCACTGAAGAGCCAATTTACATAGCCGTGACGTGTCAACATGCACAGTACTGATACGAACCTCACATCAGTGGAAATCGGCATCAATGCACTAATGCGAGAAGGCGTAACACGATGTAGCCGTTATTACCTACCGTTTCTCATGTTAAGTTTACTGCGATGGCTTTCTTCGGACTTCGATCAAGTCATGTTTTTAATACAACCTCTTCAGCCCAACAAGCAGCATCCTCATTGTCCCTGCAACGTCATTACTCATTACGAAGTGAGTTCTCCACCCACACACTGGGCTTTTACACGAGCTTCCATCTCTTCCCTGACGAAAAGCCAACTCTCGGACGAAGGTCCCTGTGGCGTACAGTCCTCACCGCTTTCTGTTTGGTGGAGAGCGTGCTGCTGCCGGCTGTGCCGCAGCTCCTCCCGCAGCTCCGCCAGCTGGGCATCCCGCAGCGCCAGCTGACGGCCCAGGTCACGCGACAGCTGCCGCAGCGCCGCCTCCGACACCGCCGCCTGGTGCAGGGGCCTTACAGCATGGAGAAGATACACCACCTTGCATGGTCAACAATAAAGCAGCACACAGTTTTACTCCCGAGAGAGTAGGAGGGTTACCATGGAAATTTTACTGAAGGGACAGACCGGGGGGAAATGGACCCCGGACTAGTGATGAACGGGGGGGGATGGGGGCAAGTTGAACATATTGGTTGTCTTTGAAAAAGCTGATGCATTTCACTGATCAACAGAATTTGGACTTTGGGACATTTAGGTGGGCTCACGAAGCTAAAGGACGACAATTCAGAACACCTACGTCAAATTCAATAATTGAGGAGGGGGAAGGTTTCCTTTGTCGATGCCCATGCAAGAGGGTTGAGAGCGTTTCCACAGTTCATCCTGCGCTGACCGCAAACAAGCACTTGTACACACGACCAGGCAACGAAGTCAGTGAATAGCACAGTGTGCCGCTGCGTGGGCACCGCTGAGACAGGCATCAGCAGCAGCATGCCCGTGAGCGGTCAGTTTTCTCTCTCCTGACGTGGGGGTGCTGGGAGGAGGCATCAGGCGAGGTCCCCAGCCGAGATACCGAGGTCCCCGACCGCGAGACGGCACCCTTAGCGCCACCGGTAGCTCCGACAGCACGAGCCGCACCCTCGCCTCGGCCGGGCCGGCCCGGGCGCCAACACCACCGCCCCAAAGCTCCGGATGGGCCAGGCAGGGACGGCGCGCGGCCAGGTTAGAGCGCAGCAGCTGCCGAGCCGCCGCAACACTCAGGTATGGTTAGGTTAGGTCAAGTGGAGCCGGCCCGACCAGACGAAGCGCAGGATGAACCGCCGAGTACCTCTCAGTACGTTCACACTACCATTAATTTTCGGTAACACCACGCCCACTGCTGGTCCCACTACCTGTCTGCTCAGCTCGGCCACCTCGCGCTGCCTGCGGTCCTCCAGCTCGGACAGCTGCAGCTGGAGCCGCTGCAGCTGCAGCTGCTCCGCCTCGTCCTCCAGCTGGCTGCTCAGTGCAGACGTCACCGCCTCCAGCAGCTGACGGCGCGGTTCTGTCGGACGGCTGACGCCTGTTGCGACTTATCTGGCCTGCTGCCATACTTTGCAGACTGGCTACCTCGGCTACCTGAAACCACTACCCCACTACTGTTTTCGAGATTCGGAAAGCGCTGCCCACTACTTTGCTACCTGTATGTTTTCTTATAAAGCGCTACCAAAGTGCTAACCAAAATATGGTGTTTTATTGTTCCCTTTAAACAAGCCTGAAGTGCAGCTGCACTTTACGTTTATATTAAGTTAAAATATGTGCCTGTACTGAACCATATCTACACAAGATGGTACAATATGACCATCTTTTAATATTTTTTGTTTTTGGCAGAGAAAAACTTTTCTATAGATTTTTATCCCTTATTTTTATGTGAATTGGTAGCAATTATGCCAGTAGCGCCAGTAGCGCTTTAAATTCTTGTTAGTCTGTTTCCTGCTACTCTGCTCCTTTTCTGGCCTAGTAACAGCTTCTGATACTCCGCTATTGTTTAGGGAGTCCACAAGTAGCTCAGTAGAGGTGTAGCAAACTATAGTTGCAGAGCTCTGTGCTCTCGCATTTTCCTTGATCCATTTTTCCATTGTCCATTGGTCCTTGATCCATTTATTTTGTTTTTCTATAGCATGTTCCCTTTGTTCTGCCAGCTTTTTCTGAGTAGATTCTGAAAGCTTTTTTGTGCAGTGATAGAGAAAAATGAACTGGGGAGGAGTTAAACTAGTCAAAATGTATTCTTTCTCACTTGATTCTCCCCTGATTGGTTTCCTTTTAGGCACAGAGAAAGGAATGACAAATGATGAGTGGAAGAATAAAGGAAACCACTCTCCCAGGAGCATCAGTCATAGAAATTGTACATATAAATTTCATCACATTAGAATGCTAGAATCGTGCGCCTTCCAATAAATCAGCAAGAGTAGCTAGATTTGGATTGCAACATATTGACAAGAAGTACATATAGCCTACCTAGAGAAACAAATAAGTCAAAATACAGTATCAACACAGATCAGGCAGATCTCGTTCAAGTAAACTCTTAAGTTACTTGGACTGATTTTTAGTTTGTATTTTTCACTTAATATGTTGTCAATATCAAGAAAAATATTTATGAAAACAACCAGATGTATGTACACTTGGATCATGATATTGCTAGTAAAACTTATTTCTGTAGCATTTATTGAACACAACAGAAGTATGCACGACACAAATCACAAATTTTTAGCATACATGACACAAATTGAAAATTTTGTTGCACTGACTTTTGATTTATGCTATTTTGTGCATGAAATAAAGTAATCATGTGGTTTACTTTTCACAGGTCAATACTACATTAGAAGGGTTCCAGATGCTACTGAAATGTAATCTGTGTAATTTTAAAGCTCTTGACCCTGGCAAGTTTGCTCGGCACATACAAAGGCATCTGAAAGAACCATCTGAGAGACATGTGTCTGCAAATTGCCCGCAGTGCGGAAATAAGTTTCAGCAGGGGCGTACTTGGCTTCGACATTTCAAGGCCTTTCATCAGTCATCCAGCTGTTCCCATGCCAGCCAAGTGGAAGCAGAAGAAGCAGGACCATCAAGTATAGATGGAACAAATCAAAATTTGGGCCAGGCATTAGAAAATCAAGGAACTGTTTTAGATTCCACCGGCTCAGCCAGACATTTGATAGGAAATTTCATGTTGCAAATGCAGGCTCAGTATGGAGTTCCTAAAGGTGCTTGTCCCTACATCAGTGGGGCATGTCAGGACATCATTCAGCATGCAGTGCAAGAGTACATTGTTGCAGAATCCAGAGGCTTGCTTGAAGAAGATATTGAACCGCATGAACAAGTTTCATCATTCAAAGCAGCTGAGGAGTTTGCATCATCTCATAAGCTGGACAAATTCTGCCATACAGAACTGGATTTCCTCCTTCCTGTGTCAAAGACATTACCCTCTGGCGAGGAATATCAATATGTGCCTATCAAGGATCAGCTGAGCGTGATGTTGAAGAATGGGACCATTAGAATAGGACAAGACATAGACATCATTGTTTACTTTGATGAATTCGGGTGCACTAATCCTTTGCGAGGAAAATAAAAAAATATGAGGTAGGCGCAGTCTACTTTAGTCTTTTGGGCACCAATGGTGAGTCCTCTCTCCAGAAAATATATCTGACAATGCTCATGCGATCTACCATGATTTCAACTTATGGACTGAAGAAATTGTTGAAGCCTTTGGTGGATGATTTGAATGATCTTCAAAAGGATGGTCTTAAGGGCTCAGAAGAAGAAGAAGAATGTAACGTAAAACTGTCATTTGTGGCCTGCGACAACCTAGGCACACACAAGATGGCTGGGTTCCAGGAAAGTTTTTCTGGTGGTGCTCGTCCCTGCCGGTTCTGTCATGCAACCAATGAAGAGTTTCAAGGCAAACTCAGCGTAGCGGAGCTCACCCAAAGGACTCAGGATGTCATCATCATCATTTGGTGTTTTAGGGCGCGCCGACAACAAGGGTCATGTGGCGCCCATAACGCTAGACAAGATATGTATAAAAGAGTTTCAACATCTCAGGGGCTTAAGGTGTGTCAAGGGTAAAATGTAAATACACCGCACGTGCTTCAACAAGTCAAAGTGAAAAGACAGGTGATTACGTCCTAGGATGGTGAGTAAATGACATTAAATGAGACACTCTTTAAAAAAGCGGCAATAGCCGTGAAGTCCACGGTTGGATGCTCTCCAAGCAGCGAATCCAGTGAAGGCGACCCGTGAAAGTATCGCTGTCTCTCAACCTCAAAATCTCGACAATCCACAAGAACGTGGCGCACAGACAGGCGCTCCCCACAGCGAGCACACTCCGGCGGGACATCTCTACAAAGTAAAAATGAATGTGTTGCGTGGGTGTGGCCAATGCGGAGCCTAGAGAGGATCACCTCCTCCCTCCTTGATCTCGCAGAACCTGAAAAGCGCTTACCGATCAGCGGTTTCAGGGCCCGAAGCCTCTGACCCTTTGGGTCCGTATCCCACCTGTCCTGCCATAATTTAGTCACGTGTTTTCGAATATGTGGGAACCAATCAGAGCAAGGGATCCGAAGGCCCGATGGTACGGTGCCCTGTGCTGCCTGCTTTGCAGCGAGATCGGCGCGCTCGTTTCCAACGATACCTGAATGACTGGGGACCCAGGCTAGTATAACTTGCTTTTTCTTGACATGCGTTCGGTGAAGTCTGTGTCTGATTTCATCTAGATAAAATGATGATGACGACTTAGTTCCGAAACACTCGAGGGCCTGTAGCGAAGATAGAGAGTCAGTGAATATAACACATCGGAGCTGTCTCGATAAAAGAATAGCGTCCAGGCAGCGTAGAATGGCGAATAACTCCGCAGTGAAAACCGAAGCAGCAGACGGTAGAGTGAAACACCTTGCAACATCATCACTTACAAAGGCACATCCGACACCATCCTGACCCTTCGATCCATCCGTATAAAAGAGCCTGTGGTTTGGATAGGAAGTCTGACAGTGCTCCAGAAAAACCTGTTGTGAGGCTACCGGAGTCAAATATCTGGTTTTTGAGACCAGGCTTGTGTCTACCGTTGGCTCAGCTACCATCCAAGGTTCGATGGACGGGGCCTGAAAAAGTTCCACCTGTTCCAAGTTAACTTGGGCGTCATCAAGCCAGCTAGCTATCCTGTAATCTGCGTGCCGGGCATACTGAGGAGAGTGTTCAATTTGACGCCGTTGTTCATGTGAGAACAGCTTTCGGAAGGTTGGGTGATTTGGGAACTGAAAAAGTTTTAGGGCATACTGCATGCCATGCATTCTGCGCCTTAGGTCCAACGGCATCTCACTTGCCTCCACGAGCATACTGGAGGTGGGAGATGTGCGAAAAGCACCGATTATTATCCTGATGGCGTGATAATGAACTGTGTCTAGCATGCGTTTAGAGCTTTCCGTGGCGGCATCATATGCTATGGAACCATATTCTATTTTAGATCGGACCAAAGATCTATATAACATAAGGAGGGTTTTCTGGTCCGCGCCATACTTGAGCTTGGTCAAAACTTTAAAGATATTTAGGGCTTTGAAACATCTATCCCTTAGATCCTTGAAATGTGGCACGTATGTTAATTTCCTATCAATGATTACACCGAGAAAGCGGGTTTGTTCTACTACATCTATGGCTTGTTTATACATTGTTAGGACAGGATCAGTGCAATCATTTCGTTTACGACAAAAATGTATGCATTTTGTTTTTTCCATTGAGAACTTCAAACCATTCTGTCCGCTCCATCGTTCCAACTTATCCAGAGCAATCTGCAACTGCCTCACGGCCGATAGTGTGGATGATGTCGTGACCCAAATAGTAAAATCATCGACAAAGAGGGCTGTGTTTATATTCGGAGGGATACCATTTGCTATATCGTTGATTGCAATTGCAAACAGCGCAACAGAGAGGACGCTGCCCTGCGGTGTTCCATTTTCTTGTGTGTATTCATCAGATTCTGATGTGCCAACGCGGTATCGAAAACGTCTGTTCTTAAGAAAATTGGACAGAAACCATCCCAAGTGACCTCGCACACCTAGATCGAAGACCTTCTGCAGGATACCGTGCCTCCAGGTGAGATCGAATGCTCGCTCAATGTCAAAAAAGACGGCAATTGTGTGCTGCTTTCTGCTGAAGCCTTTCCGGATAGACAAGTCTAAAGCTAAGAGGTGGTCAATGGTGCTTCGACCCCTCCGGAATCCGCATTGAATGTTCGACAGTAGATTATTGGTCTCCAAAAAGACATGAGGCGGAGGTTAACCATCTTCTCCAGCAGCTTGCAGACGCAAGAGGTCAGTGAAATTGGGCGGTAGTCCCCAGGTGAGCTACCTTCCTTACCAGGCTTCAGTATGGGGACAACAACCGCGTCTCGCCATTGCTCGGGGAAGTCATGTTTTACCCAGATGTGGTTGAAGATGTGGAGTAGAGATGCTAATGAGCTGTCAGGAAGATGGGAAAGCATTTCATTTCGAATAGTGTCAGGCCCAGGTGAAACTGGCCTAACAGAACGAAGTGCTCCTTTCAGTTCACGCATTGTAAATGGAACATTGTATGAGGCAGAATGGTTGTGTCCGAAGTTAACATTTGTTTGCTCTGCTCGTCCGCGTAAGCGCCTGAAGCTATCGTCCTGGACATGAGAGCTACATCTCATGCTGAAGGCTGCCGCCATACGGTTCGATACTTCTTTTGTGTCAGTTATTTTGATGCCGTTATCATCTAATACGGGTGTGGATGTGGATTGTGACCTACCCTGAAGTTGTTTTACTCTGGTCCAAACCTGTGTAGTTGGTGTAAATCTATTCACGGTACACACTCTACTCCAACCACCACCTCCGCTTGGCATTTAACACAATGCGGCGAGCGAGTGCTCGGGCACGCTTGAAGGCTATAAGGGTCGTGGTTGTCGTACTCCTCCTAAGAACTCTAAAAGCCCGCTTTCTACTTAAAATGGCCTGCTTGCACTCGTGGCTCCACCAGGGAACAGGCGTTCGCCTGAGTTTGCCAGACGTCATGGGTATAAAAGTCGCTGCGGCCTCCAAAATCATGTTGTTAAAGTCTCTTACGCTCTGAGTAGCCGAAGTCGCAGAGGAGAGGTTCACCAAACCACACGCACTCTCAAAGCCAGTCCAATCTGCCCGCCGTGTGTTCCATCGTGGAAGATTTGTTCTGCAGACGGATGTCCGGGTTTGTGAGATGATAATAGGGAAGTGGTCGCTACCGTGTGGGTCATCTAGAGATTTCCACCGGAGCTGGGCTAAGAGAGACGGTGTACAAATTGAAAGGTCTATAGCAGAGTGATTTCCAGATGGAAGAGATACGTGGGTGGGGCGACCGGTATTCAAAAGACATAGTGAGTTTAGGTGGAGAAAGCGTTCAAGTGTTCGACCTCGAGCACACGTATGGCCCCCAGCCACTCCCCACGCGGCGTTGTGGGCGTTGAAGTCGCCCAATAACATATAAGGGGTTGGGAGCTGATCAACAAGGCTGTTCAGATTATTTATGTCAGTGTTACCTCCCGGTGGTAAGTAAATGGAACAAACTGTCAGCTTCATAAAACCCAAGTCGGCCCGGGCTGCCACAGCCTGCAAGGTACTTCTTAAAGTGATTTGATGACATGGTATGGATGTGTGGACAGCTAACATCACTCCACCGTATGCTATTGTGGTGCTAAATACGTCTTTTCGGAATATATTGTACTGTCGAACTGAAAACTTACCACCTGGACGCAGCTTAGTCTCCTGGAGGCAAACAACAGATGGATTATAAGCAGATAAGAGGCTCTGCAGGTCCGAGACGTTTGAACGAAGGCCTCGGCAGTTCCATTGTAGAAATTGTGTCATTTATTTAAAAGAGAACGGGCCAAGATTTACTGCGGGCGACGACGGGTCTGTCTAACCTTTCCACGGGGGCCAGAGCCCCCGGGTGGACCCTTAGCTGGTCCTGCCCCCGGGCCACCGAGCCGGTTCCGAACCGGACCACGGCCCCGTCCACTCTCCAATGAAGTTCCTCGGGCACGCGAAGTTTGAGGATGGCTGGGAGGGCTCTCAGCCGGGCGCTTCACTGGGGACCTACCCCGTGAAGAGCTCTCAAAATTCCTCCCGCACAGCAGCCACTGTGGAGAACGGAGTTTGGGAGGGGAGATGCGATGGCGTTGGCCCGGTCTCTGCTGTAGACGATGGCGCAGATGCAACCGGAGGCGCTGGAACAGCGCCCCCAGCTGGTGGTTTAATGGGGGACGGCGGGCGGCGCCTCCCTGTGGGGGAATGCTTGCCTCCCCGTCCCACAACTGTCCAGCTCTCTAAGTCGGCCGAGGGCTCGTGGCTGGACGAGTGACCAACAGGCGCCGCCTGCTGGTGCTCAGGGGTGGGGCCATGGCCCCGCCCCACACCCCGGCAGGAGCCGAGGACGGGGGGATGGAGTCAGGAGCGTCACTCCGCTCCCGCCCCCCTCGTAAGGAGGGAGGTTGTGGAGGAGGCGCCGCCTCCGGCTCGGGAGACGGAGAGGCGGGCTGGCGTGCAAACACCAGCCCCATCCTCCCTGCCAGGCGAACAAAGTCCGACACTGACAAGGATCGGATGACCTCCTCCGGGGTCATCCTGGGAGGGGCCAAGGCCCCGGTACCGACAGCTTGAGCGTATGATTTCCGGGGGTGGGTGGCCTCGTAGGCGTCCCGAGCCTCCCGGAAGCTCATACGCCCCTTCACTTTGATGTTAATTATTTCTTTTTCTTTTTTAAGAGTGGGGCAGTTGCGATCATATGCAGCGTGTGCGACTTGGCCTTGGCCACAGTTGGTACAGAATGGGGTTTCAGCGTCACAGGATGTCGACTCGTGCTCCTTGGAACCACAACGTCCGCAGGTTCGGGTACCTCTGCAGGATGAAGTAGTGTGTCCGTACCGGTGGCACGTAAAACATCGCATTGGATTGGGAACGTACGCTCTGACTCTCTCCTTAACATATCCTACCGTCACCGACTCAGGCAGATCGACTCCATCAAAGGTAAGTATTATTGAGTTTGTGTCTTGCATTTCTCCTGCCTTCTTAATCCTGATCCTTTTCGCTGTCACAACACCAAAACAACTCAGTCCCTCTACAATCTCCTCATCACAAACTCCGGCCAAGTCGAAGCAGTTGATCACTCCTTTGACAAAGTTCTTTGTTTTGTGCGCTTCGACGCAAACATTTACAGTGACATTTTTCTTTGTACCTTGATCGTGTTTCGTGAAAGTAAGGGTGGATGTGCTCAGTGCGCGTTCTGCATCACGGTGGTCAAGGAACTCGACCTCAAGAGTTCCATCTCGCAAGCGGTCACAGCGGCTGACTTTACCTAGGCGGTCACACGCCTCCTTTCTTTGGAAAGGGGACAGGCGAGACAGGGAGCAGCTCACTCCTCTTATGAGGAGGACGCGGGGGCGCGATGGCTTCGATTGGGAAGGGTTTTGGGAGGTGGCTACCTCCTGCTGGAGGTGGTGAGGGGGTTTGTGGAGTTTGAGGAATCCATGGAAAGATCATAAGGTTCGACCAGCCACGTGCGCCCCCCTTCCAACGAGGGTGCTACAAGGCGAGACGACGCACGGGCTGGCTATACGGGGGAGACGCCGCCGTTACAGAGGGGGAGAGAGACTCACCAAACCCCCTGCCTCGACGACGGTCCCCCCTTGCACCTAGCCTAGACGACCCCGGGCGGGGCACGGACACCCCTCCCTCCCCGGGTGAAATCGGGACCTCACCAAGGGAGGGAGGGACAGCCGAGCCCCACCAAAGGTCGACAGACTTTTACAATGCTGCTACTCTTGTCGATGCCTTCAAGAGTTCCCCGCCCTTGCGGAAATCCAGACCAAAGTAGAGTGTTGCTAGAGGCACACGAACGAACACAGCGCCTACCTCAGCTCAGCTACCAGGACTCCTTCATCCCGGGGTACGGGTCGGTGCGCAGCTCACCTTAAAAAGACAGGCGCCCCCACACGGCCTCATCGGAGCAGGCGACTACCACCTGCTCGTCACAACTGATTCCCGGCTGGTCCGAGAGAAGCGAGCCCCCGGCCCGCAGGGCCGGCGATTAGAGGGATCCAATCGCCAGCCACACGAGCCGGAGGCCCACATACACCCAGACCATCCAGGATTCATAGGCACGTGCAAGGACGCCCATGATACTGGGAAAAGGTGGATAACTGGGAAGTTATCGAGTTAAGCGGCTCGGTCTGCGCTGTCCAGCCCAGCCGCGCGCCACACGCGACCGAGATGTCCACACTCAAGACGAGCAAGAGTGCACACATCCCCGCCACACACGGAGACACGCCGGGCTAGACATCGCGGACAGTGGATAGGAGCGGTATTTAGGAGTGGACAGAAAGGATACGGGTGGAAAGGCATGGATACACAAGGAAATAAGGAAAGAGGAAAAGGAACAAGGAGTGGGTGGGATTTGAAGTTAGGAGGGCCAAGAAGGGATGAGGATGGCAGTTTCGATTTGGCCTCTCGCCCGAAAGCGAGGGGCGAAACCCATCCTGCCAACTGGGGTCGCGGGTGTCGTCACATCCCGTACCCAATTATTCATGTGCCGGACCAGTCAACAGGTGCCAACAAGTCCGGCAGATGAAAATTGGTCCCCTGCGGGGGGACTCAGGATGAATATGATCGTAATATCGCAGCTGTCATTGAATCTGAATTCGACCCTGATGTTTGTAAAGCATTTGGTATCAAACATAGATGTGCCTTTGATGAACTGGAGGGCTTCAGTGTTGCTGAACAATTTCCACCACACATCGCCCACGACTTGTTCGAAAGTGGTGTTATAACCCATACAATCTGTCTCGTACTGGCATACTTGATATTCAAGCTTAAGGTATTCACTGCCAAGCAGTTGAATGGCATCATGCGGAGCTTCATTTATGCTCGTTCAGATAAACCGAACAAGCCATACCAAGTCCGCGCATCTGGAGGTCAAGTTTACCTACGCTTTACATTTGCAGAATGTTGGGTGTTCATGCGTGTGTTGCCATTCATGGTTGGCCACCTAGTACCTTCTAGTTGTGACGAATGGAAAGTTCTCATGGAACTTGTGAGCATAGTGCAGATTATAGTATCACCAAATATAGCGGAGGACACTGCAACACATCTGCAATGGAAAATCGAAGCCTGGCTTCAGTCATTCAGAGTTGTGTTTCCCAATTTTCGGTTGACGCCCAAGTTCCATTACCTTTTACACTATTCGTATTGGGCACGACAACTCGGTTCATTGCGTATTGCCTGGACGATGAGGTTTGAAGGAAAGCACATGATGTTCAAGACAATCGCTGCGCGCTGCAGAAATCGGAAGAACGTGTGTAAAACAATGGCCCTTCGTCACCAAGAAAAAATGGCTATTGATAGCCATGAACGCAGATCTAGGAGACACGCGGGACGCCGGATAGAGTACAAGACAGTGTCCGCAGCTGTAAGAAATCTTGAGCTCCCCATCGAAGCACTATACAAGGACAAGGTATTGATTCACGGTGTAGAATATCACGCGGGTGATGTGGTTGTAATGAGAGATGCCAGCGTGATGCCGCCAGGGCTACTTCTGTTGAAACTTATGTACAACTATTCTACGGAAGATGGTTCTTGGTTTATAGGTGATCAGTTGATTATAATGGAGTTCAGTACACATTAGCAATCATTCAAAGTAAAGGGAAACACAGAAGTTCGTCTGTCTTCCCGTCAGTCTTCTGGCAGACTATCATCCACTGGGACTATATCGCGTGAATTAAGGCGAAACCATGCCGCAAAAGTTCGTCCAGCTGAGACACCATCTAAACAATGGATTGCTTTGCCCATAGCTGCATGTCAGTGAGCAAGGTGAGATGTTTGATATGTGTCAATTCTATATATGTTACGTTGAGATACCCAACGTGAACCAGTAGCTGATTATCGTCTGAATATGATACACATACTTTCAAATTGCTTCTATTTATATGCGTGTAATTGTCAGTTACATTAATTGATAAGTAATTATGTGCAACTTCGTTTGCTTAGTTTCAGCTTAGTTGATTCGCTTAGGGATGGTCCTTTGTCAAGGAGCTTGGTAATTATAGCGTTTAAGTATAGGCTAGTCATAATCCTTTGAAATGCTAACATAATGTATTTTCTTTAATTTATTATATACAATATTCTGTGCCCGTTTCAGAAGTATGCAGAATTATATATACCCGAGGTGCCCCAAATAATACATCAGTATGTTAACCCTCCACAGTGCAGTGGGGGCTTGGTGACAATCCCTCTAAGGTTCATCCGGGTTGAAGGCTTACATCGCACAGCATGGTGCATATTAAAATATTGTACCTTAATGTGTCAGAGTCATTTATTTTATCTTCCTGTAGAGCTGGTTTGCTCATTGGTTGTCAGGTATACTGCAAATCCAATGTATGCAATACTTGTGTCAGATGAATTGAACGCTGGCATTGAGGTGATGTGGATGTGGCTCTTTGGTTTTCAGACTGGACAGTGGACATGTCGAACCCAGATCTAGCTGCGGGTGACCTTCCGCCCTGGGTCCAAGTACTTTTGGAAAAGCAACAGCAGCAACTGATCGCCGCACTTCAGGCTGCAGCAATGCCGGCTTCAGCTGGTGCTGTCGCACGTGTTGTCCCGCCAGTGCCTGAACCAAGGCTTGAGTGCCGATCAGTGCCAAGTCCAAGCCCCGCCTCCTCCGCCACCATCGCCTCCGATGCGGTCTTAGCACCGGATTCTGCCTGCGATCTTTCGAAGCAGGGAGCGGACACGGAAGAAACGCAGTTTACCGTTGTTATTCCGGAAACTGAGAGCCCAGAGCTGATGAGGTTAGAATCAATGAATCGATTATTTTCAATGATGATGTTATCACTGGTGTGAATGGGTGTACCATTGTGATACAACTAACTTGTGCAAATGATGACAGCATTTTCTTATAAGTAACGCACAGGTCACCCGGCAGAGTTTTGTTTGGGAAAATGCCAGCCATTCGTGACAGTAATTCTTTCACCATATCTGTAAATTAATCGCACTAATCCCGTTTTGTTTCCGAGAAGCATTATCACTCTTGGCTGAATGGTGTGATACCTCTTTCTTTAATACCGACAGTTGCCATTCTCTCTCTCTCTCTCTCTCTCTCTCTCTCTCTCTCTCTCTCTCTCTCTCTCTCTCTCTCTCTCTCTCTCTCTCTCTCTCTCTCTCTCTCTCTCTCTCTCTCTCTCTCTCTCTCTCTCTCTCTCTCTCTCTCTCTCTCTCTCTCTCTCTCTCTCTCTCTCTCTCTCTCTCTCTCTCTCTCTCTCTCTCTCTCTCTCTCTCTCTCTCTCTCTCTCTCTCTCTCTCTCTCTCTCTCTCTCTCTCTCTCTCTCTCTCTCTCTCTCTCTCTCTCTCTCTCTCTCTCTCTCTCTCTCTCTCTCTCTCTCTCTCTCTCTCTCTCTCTCTCTCTCTCTCTCTCTCTCTCTCTCTCTCTCTCTCTCTCTCTCTCTCTCTCTCTCTCTCTCTCTCTCTCTCTCTCTCTCTCTCTCTCTCTCTCTCTCTCTCTCTCTCTCTCTCTCTCTCTCTCTCTCTCTCTCTCTCTCTCTCTCTCTCTCTCTCTCTCTCTCTCTCTCTCTCTCTCTCTCTCTCTCTCTCTCTCTCTCTCTCTCTCTCTCTCTCTCTCTCTCTCTCTCTCTCTCTCTCTCTCTCTCTCTCTCTCTCTCTCTCTCTCTCTCTCTCTCTCTCTCTCTCTCTCTCTCTCTCTCTCTCTCTCTAGGCAACTACGAAGAGACGTTTGAGCTCCTCTGTCAAGTAATGGAGGACACAGTGACGGCGGTCCTCGTGGACTCTGAGAATGCCAACAGCCACCACCGGACATCAACCTCTCTGAGGAGGGCTTCAAACTAATTGTAGAGGGATGCGTGATGGCGGAGTTGTCGAAGGGCATGTATGACATACTTGACGCGATACTTGTGTGGGGAGTGGCATTCCCTGTATTCCATCAACGCCTGCCTACAGCCAGGCAGGGATGTGGCAAGGTGGCGTTGGCAATCGCCACCACAGTAGTTAACGCCCGCAGCAGCATCCCAGTCCCGGAAAAGCTACAAAAACAGTTGGCACGCTTCACCTCTGCATGAGCGGATAGATGCAAAAGAAACAGAAATTGTATGTGAATTTTTTGCTATCTTATGACATATTTTTTGTGATGGAACCACCAAAATATGTGGAAGAAACACGAAAAAATGTGATAAAAATACGAAAATACGTGGGTGGTTGTGATACAACTAACTTGTGCAAATGATGACAGCATTTTCTTGTAAGTAACGCACAGGTCACCCGGCAGAGTTTTGTTTGGGAAAATGCCAGCCATTCGTGACAGTAATTCTTTCACCATATCTGTAAATTAATCGCACTAGTCCTCTCGTATGGTTTCGTTCAGGTTAGTCACAACAAATATAAGAAATTACACAGAAATAGTGATAGAAACAGCAACTGATTGCAGAAGCAGAGCAGATAGTTATTTGTTCACTTACCTTACACGACTTCCGTGTCGCGTCCTCCGTGCCTTTCAATCCTCACTATGACTGGGACTCCAAAGATTTAACACGGCTATGGAATAGCCTTGCCATCATAACTCTGGACAGGTTCTCCGGGGTGAAGTTGTGCCGCTTGTTTTAACTTTAAGTTGTGCCGCTTGTCACACTTTTTTTAACCCTTGTTCTTGGTGGGCACTGGATTTTTATGTGTTGTGACCCTTGTTCATGTTGTGTTAGCTTGAATGGGTAATCTGTTCGTTCATTGTAGGTACTCAGCCACTTATTTTTCAAAGCTGACGATGGCATGGTTTGCTGTTCAGCGCACACGAAAGGTTTACAATGCTAGAGACGCCTCTTTCCTCTGCCTTATATGACCGACTAACTTTTGAACAGTCCGGGTCCTGTAGACGTCCGGCCGGGCCAGTCTCCCTCCCTCTCAGTCGCAACAAACCCAGGCGGGTTAGGTTTCCCCGTGTATCTCTCCGTTTCAAACCACGCCTTCCACCCGCCGGCATAAAACGAATCGTTTCTGACTGGTAAAAAAATGTCCTGGACATGACCACTGACATATCACTGCCGCAGAATTCTGCGAGATCATAATCCCTGCTCCCGATGCTCTTGCTATTTACTTACTGAGCTCAACTGAACTTCCCTCTTGGTCATTCAATCCTGGGAAATGTCTACCTGAAGTGAAAACGTGACGCATAAAAGTGTTAGTTTTGAATATAACTGTTAACACGCGCATTGACGGGGGGTCTGAGCCACCTTCGCATTGACGGGGGGGCGGGTACCCGCCCCCTAAGATCTCGAGAACCACGGTAGGTAGCGAAAAACGGTAAACGGCGTTGGGCTGCCCATCCACTTCTCCATCGAAAACATTTGAACCATTTTTTGTCAGGTCACATTTAAGGTCACGAGAGGTCAAAACATGCCCGTCATAGGGATAACACGTAAATTCAGTTTTTCGGCCATTAAATCTGAACAAGTAAAGTTAGAGCAAAACGACTTGAACTATATGATTCCTCTTAGCAAGCCGAATCGAATGATATATAATTTGACCTTGCTAGGTCAAATCAAGGATTTGACCTGACCTGAGGTCAGGTCAGGGTCAAATTATACAAAATGCATATCATTAGAACCGCAAAGCCCAGGCGAGTCTAATGCAGCTAAAATAAATGCTTCTATCACCATCCGTTACTGAGTTATTCCGCAAAAACCATTTTTCCCATGTATTTCCAATGGAGAGGTCATGCCTCGTACCTGACCTTAGGTCATCGATATCAAAAATACCGGAACATATTTTAGAGAACTCGGTAGGGCCATTATGTGATATGAGTGTCAATCGGATAACTTCACCCTGCTCCGACTTATGCTATCTTAAACTTTTTTTGAGGTCGGGTCACTTGACCTGTAATGGTGACCTGACCTGAGATGACCTAACCTTAAAATTTTCACAGAAGTTGTAAAAATGATGAGGGAAAAGGTATACCAAGTACGGCGGCGCTACGCGCCGCCGTTTTTCTGCTATATCCGAAAAACCCGAGGGGGGCGGGTACCCGCCCCCGTCAATGCGCGTGTTAAACATGTTATTTTATTTGAAATTTGAGGCAATATGTGATTTTGTCTAAAAAGGCCATTTTATGTGAAAAAATATGTTGCATGTAAAAACACAGAATTCCGGCCCCTACTGATGACATGTACCTTTTGTTCCTTTCTGTTATGTTGCCTCGCGCTGTGTTATGTGGAAACGTACTCATGCGCTGGTAAATACAGCTCAAACATGGTTCGAGTAACCAATCTTTTCATGCAACGGCACAACGGCAGCGGTAACTAATACATACATAGGTATCGAACATAATTAAAGGGTAGTCAGCTTAACCGTGGCGGAGCTCTGTCTTATGATCCTATTATCGGTGACCTGACGTGACCTGAACGTTTTGAACGTGTTGGGCGTTTGCAAATTTCGCCCGAATGATGTATGGTATCCGGATATTAGAATACGGTTTCTCCGCATTTTGGTTTCCGGGTACCGAAATCCGGATTACAAAATCTGTCATGTATCCGGATATCTAAATATCCGGATACATGGTGTATACTGGAATGATGTGCGAATTTCATCCGGATAATGACCGATATCCGGATAGTTGAATACTTTTCTTCCTTATTTTAGTATCCGGATAAGGAAATCTGGATTCCACTATCCGCCTTGCATCATAATCGGGGTGTTTCAGAATCCGGATAATGAATTGTATCCGGATATCAGAATCCATTTTTTTATTCTGGAGGTCCGTTACCTTCTTCAAGTATCCGTCTCAGCATTCCATCAAGAGGATAACAAAATGAACCGTTTACTATCCGGATAAAATTCGCACATCATTCCAATATACAAAACGTATTCTCATTTTTTACAGTGTAGCCCGTCCAGTACCGACGACGAACCGTTGGAAATAAAGAAGGGTCATGTTAATGCTGTAACTACCGAGGAGGACCACACTATTCGCTTCATTCATAGTGCTTCGGATTGGCACAAGCTGAAGCGAAGGGTGGCCTGGATGCTGCGTTTCAAGGAATTTCTGTTCGCTAAAGTAGCCCAGAAAAGGGGAACTGCGCTTAGGGAGCCAATCGAGAAACACATTGCCACGCGCCTGAACCTAGATGAGCTGAACATAGCAGAAACATCAATAATTAAGTATGTACAGCGGGTGTCATTTTCTGAGGAACTGGAGCTGAGCTCAGCCAAAAGGTCCAGTCCTATCTATCGCCTCAACCCTTGTCTGGTAGAAGGGGATCTCAGGGTTGGTGGCCGCCTAGAAAACGCTCAAATCCCAGACGCGTCCAAACATCAGCTGATTTTGCCCAAAAGAGATCACGTCACGGATTTAATTATCCGAGATATTCATGAGCGGAGAGGTCACTCAGGCAGGGAGCACGTGCTCGCAGCTATGCGCTGCAAGTATTGGGTGATAGATGGAAACGCAGTCGTTCGCCGAGTTCTTTCGAAGTGTGTTCACTGTAGGAAGCGGCAGGCCCCAGTCGTCACGCAGATAATGGCAGATTTGCCACCTGAGAGGACAATCGCACACACTGGGGTTTTCAGTCGCGTAGGTACGGACATGTTCGGTACCTTCTACGTAAAACTAGGCAGAAAACAGCTGAAAAGGTATGGGGTACTATTCAGTTGTTTGGTAACTCGCGCCGTGCATATTGAGATATGCGAGAGCTTAGACACTAGTTCATTTATCAACGCACTGCGTCGTTTTCCGGGCTCGTAGAGGTCAGGTGAAGTATATCCGATCAGACAATGGGTCAAATTTTGTGGCCGCTGAGAGGGAGCTCCGTGAGGGACTAAAAGCGCTGCAACAAGATAGAATACAGGACTCTCTCTTAAAGCATGGGATCACGTGGGTATTTAACCCACCAGGGGCGTCTTCTCATGGGGGAGTGTGGGAGAGACAAATTCGTAGTATAAGGAAGGTGCTTAATGCGCTTATGAGAGAGCAGACACTGACACACGAATCGCTTTCCACACTTTTCTGTGAAGTGGAAGCGATTCTGAACTCCACTCCACTGACCACGGTATCCAGTGACCCAACGGACCTGCACCCACTTACTCCAAACGACTTATTGCTGCTGCGAGGCGGCCCAGCACCGGACAGCGTGTTTTCTAAGAAGGATGGTTACGCTGGGCGCAGATGGAGGCAAGTACAGTATTTGGCCGATGTATTTTGGCGGCGGTGGCTCAGAGAGTATCTGCCCTTGTTGCAAATAAGGCACAAGTGGAATAAAGTAGAGAGGAATTTAGCTGTTAACGACGTAGTCCTTGCTGACATGAATACAGCTCGCTGTAATTGGCCGTTGGCTCGTGTCACAGAGAT
Organism: Lepas anatifera; assembly: GCA_034440635.1. Lineage (NCBI taxonomy): Eukaryota > Metazoa > Arthropoda > Thecostraca > Lepadidae > Lepas > Lepas anatifera. The sequence goes on from JAOTON010000213.1 coordinate 914,793, forward strand.
TTATACCGACAGGAAGGGTTATGTCAGGTCTGCAGTAGTCAGAACTGCTTCTTCGGTGATAAAGCGGCCACTGTCTAAGCTGGTGCTTGTTCTGGAGGCTGAGAATTGAGTGTTTCCCGACTGGGAATGTAGATTTGGGCCTTCGGTCGGTGGGGCCCTGCATTCGTTGTTTTTCTACGTTAGTGTTTCCAAGCTTAGCCGTTTGAAGGTATTCGCGTAGTGTTCGTCTGGTCTCCACATTTCCAGATGTTATTATGTCCTGTACAGGTAAGAATTTGAGTCTGTATCCACCAGCCTAGGGCTGAATTTGGATTATTCTACCAGGACATGGGGTCTATGGACATGGAATCTATGGATATTGGGCTTAGGTAAGTGTGTGCTGCGAGACTCTATTTCTGGGCTTAGTGCGTCACTAGATTGTAATGTGTAACACCGGCGGCCCTGCTGGCCGCCTGAGCCATACCCTACCTGGGTCGGACCAGATGTCGCCGATGGGCTCACTGGTTGTTGTGCCCCCGTATAGATGTCGCATGGAGCGCGGCGCTGTATTTGAATGGGTAAGTGTTGAACCGGCGTGGGTTCAAGGGGCGGGGTGTTGGCGCCGCGGCATAAACTTCTGAGCTTACTTTACCGGGGCTTAATTTTGTCGGTGTGGGGGTCTACTGTTCTAGGGTAAGCTAATATTGGAGGAATTCGATTGCTAATTTGAGACGTGTTTTCTCCCTTCTCCAGATCCTTCCTTCGCCCATGGCTGCTTATGGCCATTGACCTCAGCCCACACGACCTGGATTTGGTTAAGAATTTCTTAGAGAGGGTCGGTCTTCTGTGTTGAGCGGGTTGCTATGTTTCCCGATAGATGGCAGCGACACTGAGGTCACTGATCACGTGACTTAACCTGGTTTGGCGTGATATAGCGAAATGTTGTGAAATTTGAGATCTGTGGCGTTTATTCGGAAATGTACGTATATAGATCGCATCGGTACAAACTACTGCGTTACATTTGTAGGTCTGAGTGGCATGAAGATCATTATGTTGCGTTTTGTTGGGCTGACGTGTGATTTAAATTTGGCGTTGCACTAAATTTGGCGAGCCGGTGGGCCGGGCCGACCCCGGCACAGTCTCGGGGGCGCGGGTCATTCTGGTGCCGGATTGATTGGTGGAATGTTCGCTGTTGGACTTGTTGGACTATCAACCCTGGTCGAGGCCGTCGATATTTCGAGGCCGAAGCGTCGTGCCGCTCCTGGGGGTGGGCGCTGGTAGCGCTGCCACGGACTGTACGGATCTACCCTATCGAAGTCGCCAGGCCGCAGAGGCGCAACGTGTTGGTATGGAAACATCTCATATTCTTTCATTTTTGCAGCCAGTATTGTAGCCCCAATCTATTGTAATTTCGGATCCGTCTGTTATTGTGATGTCAAGTTGTGCTAGGCTTGTGGCGTTTTAGTGACCGGCTTGGTTTTTGGCGCTGGAAAAGTCTATTGCTTCTGGATAAGCTGGATTGGTAATGCTAATGTGGCAGAGGAAGTGTTTTTGGTAAAAACCGAATTTCTTTTCCGTCCAATTCTCTGCTACCTTGTCTGACGCACTTGCTCTCTTGTCAGTAACGACACCACGGTGTTAATACACCCAACGTGCCAGTTCCAACTGTTCTCGGCGGCCGAGGCGGCTACACCCATTACTTCAACACCGCCCCCAGCATGTGTCCTCACTGTGGCAGCCAGCTCACAGTGCAACATGTTTTATGTGCTACTGAAAACTGCGACCAGCTGAAAAGAAGTCAGCGCCGATTCTTCCCACCGGTCCCGCTGGGACATATTCTAGCCAATGACGCGTCCATAGACATCAGTCAAGTTTTAGCATACCTAAGAGAAGTACATTTTGACATAGCATACCTAAGAGAAGTACATTTTGACACAGTATAGACCCCATCAGAAATTTTTAGATGTCACACCCTCTGTGCAGGCCACTGTAGTTAACGACAATCTCAGAATGAGTAATACAATTATGACGGGCACATATAGCCTCTGTAGCGGCAGTACCCTAAAACTCCAATAATCATCATCACCAATACCAATATCTCTAAGTTCAAATTCCTCTTCAAATGACATACTCCAGGTATGTCAGGACTTCAGAGTGACAATTGACACTCCGAAGTACTCAAGTTCGCATGGCCCCTTGCACTTGCAGGTCTCTATGGCCTGTGGGTGCAGATATGAAACTCCAACCTGAAAATCCAACTTGATATGGCTTGAAAGCAGGGGCATATGACATCAAGGCAAAATCACATTGTTTTCAAATATACCTTTGAATAAAAGTATCCTTGAATTACCGATGACATAAACTTGTTTCTGCACGATAAGCCCTCCGCAACACCTTTGCCGTTCTAAAAGAATTTGTACCGATATCAGGTCTCAAACTAAATCTTGAAAAATGCAAACTTATGGGGCTTGGAAAACTGAAGAACCACAATGAGCCAATAAACAGCATAAACCCTGTGGCCAAGTAAAAAGTCTAGGATTTTTTTAGTGGGTCAAAATCTTGTGATCAAGAAAACGCTGCATCCGTATCCCAAGCAATCAGTACAACATTGAGCATATGGCAGCAAAGGTCTCTGACAATCAAAGGTAGAATAACGGTGTCGATGTCTCTTCTTGTCTAAAAAATGTTTTACATGGGCAACACCGGATGATCCCAAAACATTATCAGGAGATTCAGAGCAAAATTATGAAGTTTATTTGGCGGGGTAGGCCTCCAAAAAGTAGCCAGGACTGTCCTCTGTCAAAGCATAAAAGATGGGGGCTTAACTCGATAGATATAGAAAAACTTTGCCTGTCTCTTAAGCTGGCTTGGGCAATAAAAATTCTTAAAGGAGAACATCCCCAATGGGCGAAGCTATTACAAGCAAGAATATGGAAATTTAAACTTACCGATCGGTTGCAAACATATATGAACAAACAAACTATAAATTCCTTCAGAACTGCAAGATTTTACAAAGAAGTGTTAGTAGCATTAAAAATATACATACAGGCCCATTTTAGGGTTTAAGGATGAGCAGAAAGAACATTTATGGTACAACAGTCAAATCAAATTGCGAAATAGCGACAGGTTTAGAACAATGTATCCAATGAATATTAAGGTCGTGGATGACATTCTTGATGTAAATGGAAACATAGTAAGCTACTCACAACTTAAAAGGAAATATCCTGGCATTAAAACAACGTTTTTGGCGTACCAGAGGCTCAAAGGTGCTATCCCGGCCCTATGGACTGATTTACTCAAAATTGGGGGCTATACACCCCTTACAGTAACCGCAAGAGAGGAACCGTTTGAAATAAAGCTGGGCGAAGACTGGATAACAACGCACAACATTAAAAGTAAACAATTCTACTTACATCATTTACCTAATCAAACGCCTTCAGCACAGCTCCGATGGGAAGGGGAGGGATGCCATTTAAACTGGGAATGTATTTATGAACTACCACATAAATGTACAAAATCGACGAAATTACAATCCCTGCAGTTTCGAAATCTACATAGGTATATTCCTACTAGGAGATATCTGTTCTTGAGAGGCGTTTCAGATTCTGAAAAAAATGCAAAAAATGTAACCATACTGATACACTTAGGCACTTTTTGTTCCAGTGTCACGACGTCCAACCTATATGGGAGCATGCAAAGATTAAGCTGCCAACTACTAATAATAACTTACCGATACAGTGCAATGTGAGCAATGCAATATTTGATTTGATATCTGGGAAAAAGCCCATAACGTCATTATCCTTCTGGCCAAACAATATATTACCAGTTGTAAACTACGGGAAACGTACTCGGTCCCAAATGTAGATAAATTAAAAAACACAATAACAGAGTAAATTATTACAGAACAAACTGCTGCGTTAAAAAATGACAAATTAGCAACTTTTCTAGAAAAATAGGAAGGAATTGAAAGTCCTGGTAACTCGTGAACGCTGCTAGTATAAAGGGTGAGGATTTTTGGGATTTGTGTGTGTGTGTGTGTGTAAGTAAATGTATAAAGGCCGAGGAATTTTAGGGGTTTGTGTGTGTGTGTGTGTGTGTGTAAACGTGACATGATCAGCAATCAGTGTAATAAAAGTCTGAAAAAGTATCCTTGAAATCTTGCATCATGAATGCAAGTTCAAGTTACCTGCCCTACGCAAGTTCCTATTGCTTTGATACATGGAGGATTGTGAGTACATCATTACAACATTGGATGCAGTTTTATTTTATTTCTGGACTTCTCATTTAAAATGGCGTAGATACAACTTGTATTGGTAAAAATTACCCCCATTGGAGGACCTCTGCCCAGCGACCAAATTTCTGAGTTGGCACTAGAAACTGGAGAAAATCCGTGACGTAGGTGTGAGGTCGTCACCTGGTATGATGTCACACAAGCGAGGAAGAAAAATGTTTTGCTGGGAGTAAATTGCGTTGAACTTCGCGCCTCATTTTCAAGCACTTGCGCGGAGAACGGAGTTTTCTGTTCATTCAGTGTGTTTTCATGGTAGTTTTGTGCAGGGAAGTCCCGAATTTTCGATTATCTCACTCTATTTTTTCTTTCTGGTTGCTTTTGATAGTGGTATTGTTGCTCTTCTTTAAATGATCATCACATTAAAAAGGATGGGAATGGCATGATATTTTGAACAGCTTCCTGATGTATGAGCAATTTATGGCTGAATTCCAAGATTTTCCAGGAAGTATTTCGGCAATTTATGTTCCCAAACATACATAAATAGTTTTTTTAGCAGCATGACCCATACTTCAGGTTAAATGCTTGTGAAGGATAGGTGTATTGCTTGGTAGTGCTTAGGACAGTTGAATGGAAAATCAGTTACAGATAAAACAAATGTAGAATAAATTTGATATTGCCCCAATTTCTGTTTATCTAAGTGAATTATATAGACATAGCATTCATGACCCCTATCTTAGGAGTTTGATTGCCTCATTATGTCTTTTCTTAATGCCTCTGCCTTTTTGTTCTCATGTTTGTTTTAAAGGATGTACATTTTTGTCTTGTTATGCTTAATGCATTTTGAAATATTATTTAAACTCACTCTCGGCAACACTGGCGAATCACTGCCTCGTATAACAGTTCCTAGTCCTATGTTCTTTGGCAGGTATATAAAACAGGGATGCGCCTACTTAAGATATTTTGACTAATTTTTTTGGAGCTTTGTGTCATGGTGTGTCATGGGCACAAACTATCTTACATTTCTTACCATGACCACTGGACAGTGAAACTTCAGATTCTTAATTTCATGCACAATGTTCGTCTCAAACAATGCACCCTTTTGGACAGCACATGGAGAGAATTTTGAATATTTCAAGTTTGATATACAGCACTGGCTTTCTTATAAGAAATTTTGGTTTAAAATATCTGAGTGACTCGGATCTTGGTACTCTGACCTCAAATTCTGGCAAGGTGAAAAGCTCTGTTAGCTGCTGACGAATGTGTTATGTTTTATGCTTGCTTTCTTTTTAATACACGTCCTTTGCTTTTCCAGTAATGTAACATCAGGTGTCACAGGAAGACTACAGCAAGATCTAATCAATACTTCAGGATGTACATCACATTACAAACCAGGAGACAACTTTTTTAACACTAGTCAATGAAGGGGCTTGGAGCTGATCAAACACTGGACTAGAAACACTGGAAATCAATCACTGGACATCTTATTTTCTTGCCAGTTATGAGTGCGAAGAGACATCTCTTTGTGGCCTGCCATCAGGGCTACCCATGGTGTATGTGTGGCTGCTGAGCTGGGAACCTGCTCGCCCAATCTATAGACTCCTGATACCGCAATGTGGTTAGCTTCTGGTGCCGATGACAGCAAAACAGCTTGCTCGCCAAATGTAGATGTCGCCACAGCGTAGTCTCAGTGGCGGCACCTACATTATCATAGGTGGCGCCATCGGACCCACTTTGGTATCGCACAGTCTAATTCAAAAAGTGTTCTTCGTCCGGGTCTGAATATCGATGTTCCCTGGAAACTGACTGCGGCAGTAAAATCAACACTTTAACCGTAAATGACCTGGCTCGATTCGTATTTCATTGAGCAGTAGCCGTGTTTCAGTAATTAGCCGCAACATTGACTCGAATTTTAAGGTTATTTTTTTCACGCGTGTGACGCGCTTTTACTGCATTTAGAACAGCGTCCTAACCTGCTGCTGCTGGCGAGACCGCCTACAAGGCGGTCACATTTGTAAATTGCTTAATCCTCTCAGCGATGTTGAGTGGGCACATTCGTCAAAATATGCTGGCGTCACGATTCAGAGCTTCTTTCTAGCTCATAAATTTTCCGGTTTCCAATCTTTTTACGCGGCATGTGCTTCCTGACGCTGCAGTGTGTTATCTTCGTCGACGGTAATGAAACATGTCAAGTGCGTGGCGGCCTGGTAAATGGTATTTTGCAAGGAATGTGTGGCCTGGATTTTTATCCAACATGGATTTTCATGCGTGTTTTCCTCTTCTTCTACTTAATCTCCTTGTGCACTTTTGTTCCACAGGACAAAGGAGAAGTGCATGTATCGTGTTTGGCGCACCACAGCAAGAAAATTTGAAAGAGCAAAATACATCTAGCACGAAAATTACATCTGGTTTTGGAAACATAGTTTTTCAAGCTGCAGCTAAATATAAGTGAATATTTGCGCTGGACATGGCTGGAAATCTCTTCTCGATCCATGGGGGTCCTGGGTAGGTTAACGCCGGTACGGCCATACAAGCCCTATGCAAAGCCTATGGGAGACCCAAAATCCAAGAGGTCCTGACTTTCCAACCCCCGCGAGATTTCCACCCGTGGCGCTGGAATATAAAGCTAACAATGTTCCTGATCCAAAAACACAATCACGTTGTATTTATACTTTCTCCACGCTGCCTAGGCGTGCCACGTACTAATCTGACCAGTGTCCCAAAACCTGGGGTGCTGGGTGCAGAACGACACCCAGTCAAGCAGAATTTTCCACTCACTTTTATGTATTTTTTGCTGAATTTTCCCCTCACTTCCAACAATACTTACTACTATTTAATTTTACTAAGCAATACTTACTACAAAGGCCAGTTCCATTACCTCCTCTACCAACGTCCACTCGAAAAAGAGAGCAGCAGAATCAACCAAGAGATCGCCAAATTAACTCGGCTCTTATGCGCTTCTCTGGCTTTTCTGCAGAAAACCTGGCGATTTCTATTTTTCTAGCCAATTATACCTGGCATCCTTATATCCACCGATTTCAGTCGAACAACTGAATCGAAATTCTGGCGCGGGCAAAACGCTCAGTGCCTCCTGCCCCACCAGAGAAAGTTCCAATGAGTGAACACCGCCACTAAATTCCACCACTCACAAAATTGGTGAGTGGAAAATTAGACACCCTAGCCTTGTGTTGCCAAAAAAATGAGCTGACCGCTTTGAAAGATACATTTCTGGAAAGCAGTTTATCCGTGCACATGACTTCTAGGCTTACGTCCTTGAAAAGTTGTTTTTGTATTTTTGGTACCGAGAATAGTGAAAAACCATTTTTGGTCATATTGTTGTTAAAAGCAATTATCTTCGAATTTGTACTCTAAGCAGCATATTTTTTTGACATTGTATGGTAGAAAATTGACCATTTATTTCGAAAAAAAATATTTTTATCCATATCAGCCCTTCATCGCTGCGTCCACGCCCTGTGACACCCAAATCCACTCACGACACCCTACGACACCCTAGGCATAAATACGCTGATATTTAAGTTCAACTGAAAGTGTCCGGTACTTGAATACATTGAAACTCTACATTTTCATTAAATGATGTTTTGGGCAACAAGAATGCAACCAGTTACCCTTCAACACATCGGCACTTTTTTGTATGGCAGGTCTACGGCGTGGACTTACCAAATCGCCGTCTTTACATGTAGTAAATAAAAGCGGCATCTTTAGGCTTTTTCATCATCATTGTTGGGGTTTTTGGGCGCACCGACAGCTGGGTCATATGGCGCCCATAACATTAAATGAAGTACTGTGAGGGCTACAACAGGTCAGATGCTAATAAAAAGGAGGTTTATACGTAAAAAGTACTAACCCTGTGGTGTTACCATTTGTGTGTGTCTGCTACAGAAATGAAGTGAGAAAAAAAACTACGAGGGTGAATAAATGACATTGAATGCGATACTCTTTAAAAAAGCCGATATTGTTGCCACATCGACTGACGGCGACTCACCAATAAGGGACCCGAGTGAAAAATCTGCGGGGAAGTGAGCCCTCCTCTCAATCTCAAAGTCCCGGCAGTCAGTGAGAACATGCTTAACAGAGAGGTGTTCCCCACATCGCGGGCACTCCGGTGGCTCCTCTCCTCTCAGAAGGAACGAGTGAGTGGAGTGAGTGTGTCCTATACGCAATCTGGCTAAAACAACCTCGTCCGTTCTGCACCTGGCATTGGCCGATGACCACGCGCCGATCCTGGGCTTCATAAGGCGCAATTTGGAGCCCTTGGGATCATTGTCCCATCTCCGTTGCCAAGACTCGAATGCATACTGCCTGATGGCAGGGAAACAGTCAGAGTAAGGCACTTTTATTCCTGACGGCACGATACCCCGTGACGCATCCTTCGCCGCAGTGTCACATTGCTCATTGCCAGGCACTCCCACGTGGCTGGGCACCCATGCCAGTGTTAATTGTTTTTGTTGGCAGTGTGCTCTGTGCATCTTATTCCGAATAAGTTCCAGAATATATGACGATGAGGGGTGAAAATCAAATGATGTTAGTGCTTGCAAAGACGACAATGAGTCAGTAAATACAACGTATTTGCGTCTCCTCGACCGTAACACCTGGTCTAAAACTCGGAAGATAGCGTAAAGTTCAGCAGTAAAAACTGATGCTGTCACAGGGAGTGTATAACGTTGTTCAATTCCATCACTTACATACGCACATCCGACACCGCTCTCCGTCTTAGATCCGTCTGTATAATATATCTCAAAACCTGAATACATGTCATTTACGTGTTCCCAGAAAATCTGCCGGACCGCAACAGGCGGCAGATTCTTGGTCTTAACAAGCAAACTGGTGTCCACCTGAGGCTCTGGGAGAGTCCATGGTTCTAATAAGGGATTCTGGAAAGTCTCAACCTGTTCACAGTCAACTCCTGCTTCCCTCAGCCACGCTCCAATTCTGAGACCAGGGTGTCTGTTTCGGGATAGATTTTCTTCCGAGTGTCTGATGTCATCAGAGAATAGCTTACTGTATGTTGGATGGTTTGGAGACTGTTTTATTTTTAGGGCGTATTTCATCGCAAGGACACGACGTCGCAAGTCTAACGGCATCTCGTTTGCCTCGACGAGTATGCTGGCGGTAGGCGATGTGCGGAATGCACCGATGATAATTCGAATGGCATGGTGATGAATGGTATTTAGCATAGATTTTGCTGTCTCCGTGGCTGAATCGTATACCATGCAGCCATATTCAATTTTTGATCGGATTAGCGATCGGTACAACATCAAAAGTGTTTTTCTGTCTGCGCCATACTTTAACTTAGTTATAACCTTCAGAATGTTCAGATCCTTGAAGCACCTTTCCCTTACAACCTTAAAGTGGTTTATATAAGTCAACTTAGAGTCAAAAGTCAGGCCCAGGAACCGTGCATGTGCGACTACCTGGATTCTTTCTCCATACATAGTTAATGTGGGATCATCACACGGACTGCGTCTGCGGCAAAAATGTATACATTTCGTTTTTGTCGTTGAGAATTGTAGACCATTTTTGGAGCTCCACCGCTGCAACTTTGTGAGTCCGAGCTGTAGCTGCCTTTCTGCAGCGGCTGTGGACGACGCCGTTACCCACATGCTGAAATCGTCTACGAATAGAGCTGTGTTGATATTACGTGGTAGGTTATGTGATATGTCGTTGATTGCGATAGCGAACATGGTCACAGAGATCACGCTACCTTGGGCCGTTCCGCTTCCCTGCGCTCGCTCCTCTGACTGCACGCTACCTATCCTGAATCTAAACCGACGGCTTCGCAAGAAATTTGAGAGAAACCAGCCCATATGACCCCGTATGCCCAATCCGAACACCTTTTTCAGAATGCCATGCCTCCATACCGAATCATAGGCCTGCTTTACGTCGTAGAAAATAGCTATTGTGTGTTGTTTTTCAGAGAAGCCTTTACGGATATCAGCATCGAGAGAAAGAAGATGGTCGACAGTACTTCTGCCTCGGCGAAAACCACACTGGACGTTCGAAAGCAGTTGATTGGTCTCCAAGAACCACACGAGCCTAGTATTAACCATTCTTTCAAGCAGCTTACACACACAGGAGGTGAGAGATATCGGGCGAAAGTCATCAGGAGACACTCCTGGCTTTCCTGGCTTGAGGATTGGTATTATGGTGGCCTCGCGCCACTGGTCTGGGAAGTCATCCTGCGTCCATATATAGTTAAATATGTCAAGCAGTGATACAAGAGAGCAGTCAGGGGCGTGCCGCAACATCTCGTAGGTAATTGTGTCAGGTCCCGGAGATACGTTTTTTGTATTGTTTAGTGCAGCCCGGAGTTCACGCATTGAAAAAGGAATGTTGTATGCAGCCGAACTGTCGTTACCAAAATTAATCGGTGTTCTCTCTTCTCGCTCCCGAAAGCGAACAAACTCGAGATCCTGGGACTCCCTGCTACATCTTGCCTCGAATGCTGCAGCCATACGGTCAGCCACTGCCTGTGGATTGCTAATTTTGACGCCGTTTTCCTCTAATACTGTGGCAGGTGTTGATCGATGCTTTCCTTGTATACTTTGAATACGAGACCAGACCTGTGTAGATGGAGTAAAACGGTTGATTGTATTGACATATGCCACCCACCATCTCCTTTTAGAGTTAACAACTATACGTCGCGCCAACGCTCTCGCGCGCCTAAACGTTATTATGTTAGGCGTCGTTGTGTGTCTTTTAAGTACTCTGTAAGCCCGTTTCCTTTCTAAAATCGCTTGTCGGCATTCGTGGTTCCACCAGGGGACAGGAGTTCGTTTGGGTTTGCCGGAAGTCATTGGGATAAAACGTTTGGCTGCTGAGAGAATCATGTCATTAAAATGCTTTACTGCTGCCGTTGCCGAACCCTCAGCACTTACATCCAAGGGGCCACATGCGCCCCGGAAGCCCTCCCAGTCAGCCCTTCGGAGGTTCCACCGGGATGGCAGAACCAGCGGTGCAGCCGACCGGGCTAAACGGATGTTTATTGGAAAGTGGTCACTCCCATGGAGGTCTTCAAGGGTGCACCAGCTGAGCTGGGTAAAGAGTGAAGGTGAGCAGACAGAGAGGTCTATAGCCGAGAGCGATCCAGAAGGCAGGGTAAAGTGAGTGGGACGACCAGTGTTCAGCAGGCAGAGAGAGTTGAGATGGAGGAAACGTTCCACTGTTCGGCCTCGGGGACACGAGCGGTCCGAGGACGCTCCCCATGATGGGTTGTGAGCATTAAAGTCGCCCAATAGAACAAAAGGCGTTGGCAGTTGGTCAACAAGAGCATTAAGACTATGCAGATCAATGTTGCCACCAGGAGGGAGGTAAATAGAACAAACTGTGATTTTCACAAATCCTAAATCTACCCGGGCGGCCACTGCCTGCAGAACCGTGTTCAAGCGAACAGGGAAGCACGGGGTGCAGTGGTGAACTGCCACCATAACACCACCGTAGGCAATGGTGCTACTGAAAACGTCCTTTCTGAACGTCTGGAACTGTCGCAGGTTAAAAAGGCTTCCAGGCGACAGTTTTGTCTCTTGAAGGCAAAGCACACTAGGGTTATACTGTGATATAATGTGTTGCAGGTCAGAAAGATTCGCGCGAATACCACGGCAGTTCCACTGAACAATAGTCATTTAAATAAAGGGAAACGGGCTTAGTGAGTGAAAGAAAAAGAACTGGCCTACGGTAACTGACCCTAGCCCTTCCAAGGGGGGCCGGAACCCCCGTATGGCCCTCTGGCTAGTCCCACGTTTGAACCACCCAGCCGGTTGCGAACCGGTCCGCGGCCTCGCCCGCTTTCGGTGGAATTACCGCGGGCGCGCGAGGTCTGGGGCTGGCTGAGAGGACTGCCCGCCGGACGTTTTGTCGGAGACCTACCGCGCGGCACTTCCTCAAAATTTTTCGCATTGTTGCGACAGTGGACGAGGCAGTGTCGGTAGGAAGCTGTGCTGGCTGCGTCTCGGTACCCGAAACGGGTGGTGGCTGTGGCGCTGCAGCAGCGTCGCCAACGGGTGGGATGACAGGGGACGGCGGGCGGCGCCCTCCCGCGGGAGAGGCTTTTCCCCCTCGTCCCACGACTACCCATCCCTCTGAAACCGGCGGGAATCCACCGGGAGGCGCACCAGGTGTTGGTGCAGAGTCACCGGCACCAGGAGACGGCTGGTGCTTAGGGGCGGTGACAGACCCCTTTCCCCCATTCCTGGCGGGGGCCGAATGAGGAGATACAGAAGCGGGGGCGATGACCTGCCCCTCACCCCCCACGGAGGGGGCGCGCGGAGGAGGTACCGCCGTCGGCCCAGGAGCCGGGGCGGCGGGCTGGCGTGAAAACACCAGCCCCATCCTCCCTGCCAGGCGAACAAAGTCCGCCACGGTTAGGGGAGCGGATGACCTCCTCCGCGGTCATCCTTGGGGTGTTTGGTATACCTGTAGAGGCTACCTGTGCGAAACTTTTCCGCGGATGGGACGCCTCGTATGCGTCCCGTGCCTCACGAAAACTGATACGTTGTCTGGTCTTTATAGATAGTATTTCTTTTTCTCGGAGAAACTCTGGGCATGATCGGTCTGTTACCTGGTGGCAACCCCCACAGTTTGCACATTTCAATGCTTCGGCATCACACTCAGTGGTGCAGTGGTGTAACGATGAACACTTCCCACATACACCTTTACCTTTGCAGAATCGGGCACTGTGTCCATATTTCTGGCACGTAAAGCATCGCATGGGGCTTGGCACGAAGGGCCTCACCCCGACTCTTGAATATCCAACAAAGATGTGATTCGGTAACTCTTCTGTGTCAAACGTAAGTATAACAGTGTCAGTGTCGAGCATAGCATCTCCACTTTTCCTACGAATCCTCCGCACCTGCACCACTCCGAGTTCCTCAAGTCCTTCAACAATCTCTTCCTCAGACAGCCCCCCTTAGCTCCTGACTATTCACCACGCCTTTCTTAAAGTTCTTAGTTCTGTGTGGCTCTACTGAAATGTTGATTTTGCATGTCTTTTTCGATCCCGAGTCCTTCCTCGTGAACGTCAGTTCCGTCACGGAGAGTGCACGCTCGGCATCCTCGGTTCGCGCAAACTCAACTTCCAACGATCCGTCCCGTAACTTGTCACATCTCACGACCTTGCCCAGACGATCTAGTGCCTCCTTTCGCTTAAATGGTGACAGTGCTGCAAGGGATGAGGATGTGTCCAGTCCCCTCATTACCAAAACGCGAGGACAGGAAGGCTGGCTCATCGTCTTTTGCGGTTTGGGCGCAGGTGTCTGCATGGTCCCTTCCCCTCTCGGGGGGTTGAGAGGTGTCTACCTCCAGTGGAGGGTGCAGAGAGGGATTTGTGGTGCGTGTGTTATCCATGAGAGTATGATTAATTTCGGCCAGCCACGTGCGCCCCCTTCCAACGAGGGTGCTACAGGGCGAAACGACGCACGGGCTGGCTATACGGGGGAGACGCCGCCGTTACAGAGGGGGGAGAGAGACTCACCAAACCCCCACTGCCCCGACGACGGTCCCCCCTTGCACCTAGCCTGGACGACCCCGGGCGGGACGCGGACACCCCTCCCTCCCCGGGTGAAGTCGGGACCTCACCAAAGGAGGGAGGGACAGCCGAGCCCCACCAAAGGCCGGCAGACTTTTACAATGCTGCTACTCTTGCCGATGCCCTCAAGAGTACCCCGCCCTTGCGGAAATCCAGACCAAAGTAGAGTGTTGCTAGAGGAACACGAACGAACACAGCGCATCCCCCAGCTCAGCTACCAGGACTCCTTCATCCCGGGGTACGGGTCGGTGCGCAGCTCACCTTAAAAAGACAGGCGCCCTCGCACGGCCTCATCGGAGCAGGCGACTACCACCTGCTCGTCACAACTGATTCCCGGCTGGTCCGAGAGAAGCGAGCCCCCGGCCCGCAGGGCCGGCGATTAGAGGGATCCAATCGCCAGCCACACGAGCCGGAGGCCCACATACACCCAGACCATCCAGGAATCATAGGCACGTGCAAGGACGCCCATGATACTGGGATAATGTGGGTAACTGGGAAGTTATGAGTTGGAAAAGGAAGAGGGTCGGTCTGCGCTGTCCAGCCCAGACAGCGCCGCACGCGACCGAGGTGTCCACACTCAAGACGAGCAAGAGTGCACACACCCGCCACCCGCGGAGACACGCCGGGCCAGACAACGCAGACAGTGGGCAGGAGGGGTGTTTAGGAGTGGACAGAAAGGATACGGGTGGAAAGACATGGAGAGATAAGGAAATAAGGAAAGAAGAGGAAAAGGAACAAGGAGTTGGTGGGATTTGAATTTAGGAAGGCCAAGAAAGGATAAGGATAAGGATGGCAGTTTCGATTTGGCCTCTCGACCGAAGGCGAGGGGCGAAACCCATCCTGCCAACTGGGGTCGCGGGTGTCGTCACATCCCGTACCCAATTATCCATGTGCCGGACCTGTCAGCAGGTGCAAACGAGTCCGGCAGATGAAAATCGGTCCCCTGCGGGGCTTTAGGCTTTTTGAAAGGCCGGTTTCATATTCGTTATTGACAAAACATTGTTAGTCTTCCTCTTGGTGTGCTTTTAGTTGTATAATTCTCTAGTCTATAAGGATTTAGAAAAATTATTTAGAGCAATTTTTGAAATGCAAATTATGTTGCTCATGCGACCGGCAAGCGGAAAGCGACCAGAAATTTAAATTAGTAGTCGCTCTGACGCTGTCGCAACCCGCCGCGCCTGGCTGATTGTAGACGAAAGGAAGAAACAACACAGAAAGGAGGCTGTAGCGGTATTATGGTAGTAGGCAGATCACATCGCGGTTCAAAAGGACCACATCAGAAGGTCCACTGATCAAAGGGTCTAATGTTCATAGGTTCTACCTTTTGAAAGTTAGACCTTTTGAATAGAAGTCCAACGTTCAAAAGGTCCAAAGAGGCGCGCTCAGATGAATGAGAGTGGGGTGCATGATGCCGCAGAGGCGTGCTAAGAAAACTGATAATAGGAGGCAATGAGGGTTAGGTTAGGTTAAGTTAGGCTAGGTTAGGTTAGGTTAGGTTAGGTTAGGTTAGGTTAGGTTAGGTCAGGTCAGGTCAGGTCAGGTCAGTTGTGCATGCCCTTGGTCCCTATTTCCTAGTCTGGGGATATCACCCCTCTTTCCAGAATCTGAGTGCACCTCTGGTCTGGGTACCACTCAACACTACTCAAACCTTTTGTCTGTTTCACCTCTAGGGATTTTCTTCCAGAAGGTGGGGATATTTCTAAAACATTTCCCGAAGTGGTACCCAGACCAGAGGCGCACTCAGATCTGGAAAGAGGGGTGATATCCCCAGATTAGGAAATAGAGACCTGACCTGACCTGACCTGACCTGACCTCTCCTCTCCTCTCCTCTCCTCCTCTCCTCTCCTCTCCTCTCCTCTCCTCTCCTCTCCTCTCTCCTCACCTCACCCTCACCTCACCTCACCTAACCTAACCTAACCTAACCTAACCTAACCTAACCTAACCTAACCTAACCTAACCTAACCTAACCTAACCTAACCTAACCTAACCTAACCTAACCTAACCTAACCTAACCTAACCTAACCTAACCTAAACCTAAACCTAAACCTAAACCTAACCTAACCTAACCTAACCTAACCTAACCTAACCTAACCTAACCTAACCTAACCTAACCTAACCTAACCTAACCTAACCTAACCTAACCTAACCTAACCTAACCTAACCTAACCTAACCTAACCTAACCTAACCTAACCTAACCTAACCTAACCTAACCTAACCTAACCTAACCTAACCTAACCTGACTAACCCAACCCAACCTGACTAACCCAACCCAACCTAACCTAACCTCTCATTGCCTCCTATTATCAGGTGCCTTAGCACGCCTCTGCGGCATCATGCACCCCACTCTCATGCATCTGAGCACGCCTTTTTGGACCTTTTGAACGATGGACTTCTTATTCAAAATGTCTAACTTTCAAAGGGTAGAACCTATGAACAGTAGACCCTTTGATCAGTGGACCTTCTAATGTGATCCTTTTGAACCGCAAAATGTGATCTGCCTACTACCATAATACCGGCTGTAGCTTCGATTAGATATTGATAGAAAGCAGCATATTCATATGAAGGTGAGTATATATGTGAAAAGAAGCAGAGGAATTGACAGGTAAAGAAAAGAAACTTTTAGCAAGAGTCTGGAAGAGTTTATTGCCATGATAGAAAGTTTGTAGTTTCGTCTCGAGATGACAGAGTGCCTAAACAAGCTATTGGTTTTCGGCAAATGATTGGCGTTGTCAAGAGGAGGGCAACATTGGACCAGGAGCAAGTGCTCGGTCGCGGGCCTCGAGATGCCCCTGATGCTCGTGGTTTTACTGACCCGGGCTCGTGGTTTTACTGACCGGGTCTGGGTTAGTTAAGTGTAAACCAAGGCTCTACTGGGCCCTAGCATAGGTGTATGCGAGGTACAGTGATTGAAGTCAGGAGTGGCCTCCAAAATTCCGATAACTATAGGTATACGTATAGGAGGGGCATTGTCCCGGACAGAAAAACTATACAGTGTATGCTTAGATAATTAATGTTGGCACTAGGTATTGCAAAATCCCTTTCCCTTTTCCCTTTAAAATCCCTTTAATTCCCTTTAAAATGATTTCCTTTTAAAATCCCTTTTCATTTTTTACCGCCTGCCGATCTCGGAGGCCCCCTCTGCAGAGTTGGTCTAAGGGGGCCCCGATATTTCGTTTCAGGGGCCCTTTAGAGCTGGTCGTGTGGGAGGGAGAGGAAGGGCACAAGAGTTGGTCTAGGGAAGCCCCCCCAAGAGTTGATCTTCTTCCCACAAATGTTAGTCTTGGTGGCTCCCAGAGTTCTTTCCCCCTGAAGGTTGGTCCCAGAAGCCCCCAAAAAGCTTTTTATTTGTGGAAATTCACCAATTCCTTAAAAAAATTTGAAGCCCGCATCAGGGGGTTTCAGTTGGTAAAGATTTACCTGCTTAACCCAAATTTGTCACATGGTAATGGTCAAACAATGCTGCTTGGGGACGATTTAAAAAATATTTACTTTGAGAAAATTAAAGGAAATATCCATCCCTCAGTTCAAACAAGGGCTCTGAGAGTTTACCACCTGAGTACCCAAATTGTAAATTTTTACTCCGCCATATATTTTGGGGGAATTTTCCACTCACTCGCCATACATTCCGAGCTGAATTTTCCACTCGACACCCTGGCGCAAAACCTATTTTGGGTCACTGAATCTGACGGAGCCAATAACGATAACCTGAATGGAAAGAAAGTATATGTGTAAATGTGATGTCTCCGATAACCAGGGCTGCCAATTCACACAGTGAGACGCCAGGTTTTGCGTCGAGTGAATGAGATAAGCTGACGCTCCAAGCGGAAGAGGGGTGCGCTAGGGCGCTTCTGGCCGGAACCTGGGTGCAGGGTAAAAGGGATGAGTTCTCAGTCAGGGGGGCATATAATTTGTTCACCCTGTCTGTAGTGGAGGGGAAGATAAACATTAAGATAGCATCAGTTGCATTTCAGGGGACCAACAGGATAGGCGCATCCAGGAATGTCAACCGGGGAGGATCCCTGAAGGACGCCACTTTTGAGCTGTAAAAACCTATCAGGTGGGCGCAAAATCCTACTGGGGAGCACTGATTTTCGCATTCGAGGTGGGGATGGGGGGTGGTGGGAAGCGGAATTTCAGGGGGCGCCATCAACTTTCAGGGGGTACCATGCCCATTTCAGGGGGCACCGAGGGTTAATCGAAAGGAGGGTACTTGCACCTCTGTCCCCTGGATCCGTGTATGGGGAGCCAAGACTCGTTTGTGGAGCCCAAGAATCGATTGGGAGAGCCAAGATTAGTTTGGGAGGATCTTTCCGCTTTTATCTATCAGATGCCTCTATGGTGGACCTTCCCTTTACACCTTGGCAGCCCGGACACCTGCTAAGCTGAAATAATGTTTGTGGAAATTGAAAAAACTGGCATCTCTAGCTTGTTTAAAAATTGCTAGCAGATGTCATTAGCTTCGGTATTTAGGTTTGTAGCTCTGTCTCTTTTAATTCAATGTGAAGCTTGTGACCAAATGCTATTTCAAGACCAATTTTTAATGAGATATTCATTGTATTTGACTTCCAAATTTATTCTATATAAATTAAAAAACATTGGTAACGATCATTTCGGCACATCACCCCATACACTGAATGTACTCATTATACAGTTTCTAGTAGGAGATGGACAACTGGAAAAACTGCACTTGAAACAGACTACAAGTACCTATTAGTGGATGTGGTCTAAAAATAAAGAAGAGCATGAGTGTCACTACTTGCATCCCTTCTATTCTGATATTGCACAGTTCAAAAGACCAAAAAAGAAACATACAATTAGTCTCACAACACTTAACAACTATGAACACACTTCAAGCGTACTTCCTTCTGTCCATTACTATCTGTTAGATTCTGGCGCAAAGCTCTTGAAAGCTCATACCACTGGGCCCACTAGTGCCACCAGACGGGAAACGCCCAGCAAAAACTCCAGTTTCTAGTGCCGACCAATTTCTGCCCCAATTCAAATTGGGACAGACTTTGAGCTGCCCAAAGCGCCTCATCAAGTCGCCTGCCATAATCTGTAGATAATTTATGACACCACATTGGGCAAATCCATCAATGCCAATGCTGATGTGCGTTGTCCATTGCCTCTCAACATTTCCTGGCCTCCTTATAATTCCCAGTGTTGGAAAGACAAGACCCGTGCTCAAAATTAAATTTCTTAAGTGAGGTGTGAGAAGGAAACTCATTTCAAACTTACCTCATGGTGATTGCCTCTGGAATTGGATTGAAGCCTTCAGTTTGTCGTCAGGAGAGCGGAATACGCTGGGGCTAATGGAGCGTTTGTCCTCGTTCGGATATCCGCGCCCTTGTCTCTATCTTGGACATTGCTCCCGAACACAACTCCCGACCGACCACCCGGCTCCTCGTACACAGAAAAAATGACCACCGACCCGTCCATAACCCAAAATTGAAAACTCTTCTTCCCGCGCTTCAACCACGTGGTAGTATTTTGTTTTTTAACTTTTTTGACGTTGGTATGCTTCCAGGGAGTAAAATCTCCAAATGACATCCCCAGAAGTCAAACTACTCTAGTTTCTGAGGGTTTCGAGCTTACCCCTCTAGATCCCTCTAGTTTTTTCCATCTTTTCGGGTTTTTATTTTCTCCGTCAGATGCACCTGCCCGAAATAACCACTGCTGTTTATCAGGTGGACGTCAATCAAAGCTAGAGATATCTTCTCAAACGGGGGGGGGTGGAGGGTGAGGGGCCTGAATGGTTCAACGCTGGCACGGCAATAACATCCCTTTACAAACCCTATGGGACACATTGATGCGATTTGTGGGCGCCCGCCCCTATCGAAACTCTGGATCCGTGCCTGCGACCACCCCGCGATAACTTTTGCAAACCATTTACGCTCATTTGATGTGTAAGATTGTCTAAGTTAAATGAAGCTGCACAGCTAACGAAACTCCAGGTAATTCCCAGCTATTATTAAACGGAAGCCTGGAAATATGACAATCATATTCTTAACATGCGCATTGACGGGGGTGGGTATCCCCCCCACGGGTTTTTCGGAGGCAGCATAAAAACGGCGGCTCGTAGCGCCGCCTCACTTGACATACCTTTTCCCTCATCATTTTTACAACTTTTGTCAACATTTTAAGCTTAGGTCATCTCAGGTCAGGTCACCAGTACCAGTCAGTCAAGTGACCTGACCTCAAAGAAGTTTAAGGTAGCATAAGTTGGAACAGGGTGAACTTATCCGATTGAAATTCATATCTCACAATAGCACCATCGAGTTCTCTAAGATATGTTCCGGCATTTTTATATTGATGACCTAATGCCAGGTCCGAGCCATGACCACTCCATTGGAAATACATGGGACAAATAGTTTCAACTGAATAACTCAGTAATGAATAGAGATATAGCGTTTATTTTGACTGCATTAGATTTTCCTAGTCATTGCAGTTCTAATGATACGCATTCAGCCCAATTTCACCTTGGCCTGACCTCGGGTCTGGTCAAATCCTTGATTTGACCTAGCATGCTCATATTTATCGTTCGATTCGGCTTGCTGCGAGGATTCATATGGTTCAAATATTTTTGCTCTATCTTTACTAGATGTAATAGCCGAAAAACTCCATTTACATGTTATCCCTATGACGGTACGTTTTGACCTCTGGTGACCTTAAATGTGACTTGACAAAAAAATGGTACAAATATTTTCGATGGAGAAGTGGATGGGCTATCCAACGCCCTTTACCGTTTTTCGCTACCTAGCGTGGTTCTCGAGATCTTAGCGGGGAGGCGGGTACCCGCCCCCCGCCAAGGCGAAGGTGGCTCAGACCCCCGTCAATGCGCGTGTTAAATGGTCATACAGAAAATACCAGTCCCTCATGAGGCCCTTTTTCTGATCAGCGATGGCGTACTCTGCGTCTCCGCAATAGAATTTCGGTACGTACGGTAGCAGGGGTGTGGATTTATATCTCTGGGGGTGCCCGGATACTTTCAATGATAGGCGGAGTTAATGTTAGAAGTCTCTTAAGTTTAATTGTTTATCATTGTCAGGGTTTTAAATTGGCTTTATTTGCTTCAGGAGGCCCTGTGTGAAGGCCAAAACAAAGGTGATATCGTGCTATCCTTTTTGCGTGATGGTTATTAGTATTCTTTCAAATGTGGATACCCCCACTAATTTTCGGAAATGCACGTCCCTGTACGGTATCATTAGGTAAATGTAATTTCGGTATGTCAGACCCAGTATTTCGCAAAAGTTAGAAAAAAACAAAATAATGTCAAACAATGGATCTCTATTCTTTGCACTTAATAAGTTGAACACGTAATGGGATTGGTCCCACCTTCTGGACCTCAGCCGTCACAGGATCTTCTCCGCCGCCTCCGGACTCTCTCACACAGTGCATTACCACGTGCGCACGCCAGCCCAGAGGGACAGGCGGCATATGACAACATGGCAAGCGGTAAATGCGTCGGTTACGAAAGCACGTAACAGTGTACACTGGCATTGGCAGTCTGGTCCAATGGCTGGCGATGGTGTTGGCGAGTCAACAAATCCACAGGGTGTACAGTACCGTATTTAAAAAAACATACCTTCTAACATTACCATCGCAAAAAAGTGGCTGGCAGCTTTTTACAGCCTTTGAAAGCTAACAACACATCACACAGAAGTGAAGTCATGCTCTCTCGTGAACAAAACCTAGAGAGTGATGAGATGGAAACCAGGGGTGGTTTTCTTAAATGAGGAAAATTTCGTTCCAACGTAAAATTGGGGACTCTCTGATCGCAAAAAAGTGACCGAAAAATAAAACGGGAGGTTGACTTTATCTTGAGTACTGGGAAAGCATTTCACACTCTTGAAACGGTATGAATACTGATAAATGAACGCCGAGTCTGATCGATTCAAAATGCTAATTACAATTCAGCGGTGCGGCTTGCTTTGACGAAAAATTAAACCTGAAGGTTACATCTGCTGCTAGTACAAATCACGCATTCTTATGCGTAAGAAATCTTCCCACGCTATGCTGAAACTAAATTTGAAAGATACACTACGAGGTAAAAAGATATGCAACACGGCAAGCACAAGTATAAAGCTTCCATGGCTGGACTTGTTCCGCCAATATGTTGTTCCCTTCCAGGAACATAATGATCGACATGCCTTGTACGTGATGGTGAAACACCGTCTCCACCAAAAAGCCCTATACCGATCAAACGAGTACCTCTGCCCAAGTTCGCGGTTTTAGTCTCTTGGACTCCTTCACTTGGGGAGAACCGGCTTACAGGTCTCCGAACACCTAAAAAGCCTTTCCAATCTTGGAACTAAACCTCAAGCACAATAAAACATCAATTCTCTCCCAACTCTCTCAAACATCATCTCTCTCCCAACTCTCTCAAACATCATCTCTCTCCCAACTCTCTCAAACATCATCTCTCTCCCAACTCTCCCAAACATCATCTCTCTCCCAACTCTCCCAAACATCATCTCTCTCTCTCTCCCCTCTGGTTCCCACATTCACCCCGCCTCCCATTAATCCGAACCCAGGCGTTTGCGCGCTCTCTACACACCCGGCCTCTCACCCTCCACCGACAGCACGGCCTGACAGCTCCTGCACTTCACCACGTCCACGCCCCGCCTCATCTTCCTGACACAGTGCCGGTGGCTCCTGTCTTCGCACTGGCCGCATACCACGCCTCGGATCACGATCCGGTTGCAGAACCTGCACGTGTGCACGCGGTCGCCGTAGGTGTCCTTCAGGTACGCCGTCAGCTCCAGAATGCAGCGGGCATGGAGGCCGACCTGTCCGTGGGGGGAGATCTCCAGCCAGCAGTGATCCACGAAGGTTTGTAGCATGTTCTGCGCCTCGAGCGAGAGCAGCGCTTGTGAAGTTGGTCCACAAGATTGAGAGCGTCGGAGCTGGAGATATAGCCCGAGTCTGACACCACGATGCCGTCGATGATAGCCTGCGGGCAGAGATGCCAATTTGTGGGATCGGGCCTGTGGTGCTGTGAACCGTGAGCGACCAAGCTCATCAATGTACCTTGCCGCGGATCCGAACAGAGGCTGGTAGGAGACGTCCGTGTTTCAGAGGTGTAACCCTGCTGAACAGAATGGGACTGGTGCCTGGTTCACCGCAGTTTAAGGCGCAGCTCCAGGAAATGTTACCATATCTTTTAAATCAGTGATGGTGGCAGGTTCAAGGGAATGCCGTTTTTGGGCTTGTTTTAGGCGTTGTTTAAGGTTTATTTTTACTTTTTTGTTTTTAACGTTCTTTTATCGGTCTCGTTTTGATAACTTATTTTGCTTTAAAATTGTTAAGCTTCTCAACACAGCAGATTTTATGAGTGATGGTGCGCGTGTCTGTCGAATTTGACCTGTTTGTTTACTTTTTAATAACTGACGTGAATGGGTGAAAACCCATGCATGATGTGGACCCTATTCGAATACATCTGTATCAGAAAGCAATAGAGACGGTGCAAATTTATGTTTGCAAATTTTCTGGCTGTTTACAAGGCAAATGAAAATTATTTTATCTCATAAGAAAAAATGTTCTCTTCAGTCCTGTCCGCTTTCAAATACGAATACGGTCTTGAGAGTAGTGAACAGAATATGGGGAACAGCGAAGCCGGTAAAAATCAATGCCGTCGTTGCAGGAATTGATAGGGAAAACACTGCTGTGCAAACCATGTCGCAGGAGTTATTAGAGGGCATCTCAACTGAATGTTGACACGAATTTTCGAATTTTTTTTAGAGAACATAGTCACCACATGAACTAATAACGCCCACAAAGCAAACTAAACACTAGCGACACACACTGAGCTAATATTTATAGGTCTTATGGTTGGTGTGCCCCTAAACCCGTAACAAATACCTAACAAGAGAATACAGCCAGTGTAGCTTAATTGACAGGACGTCACAGTGACGACGTTACCCACCATGAGGAAGCGTAGGTTGTTCTCTGGGTAGCCGGTGCACTTGAGCGTCTCCTCCCCCGCGCGCCTGTTCACCAGGGCGTAACATTCACCTGCTTACGGCGCCGCGAGTCAACGCCGTCTCCGGTGTCAAAATCAATCAAAACCCTTATTTTGATTCTTTAAACACCTTCAAAAACAAGAACTTTAACTTCATTAAAAATCAAATTCAAATCCCCCCTGCTTCCATACCATTAAAGGGATTGTGGCACCTTGGTCGAATCCTGGAATTTAGTGTAATTAGGCGTACTTTTAGCCGAAAATGAGAGAGAGAGAGAGATTTTTTATTGTTTTTCATATAACACACAGACATAGCCAGCACAAACAGGGCACCCAACCACAGCGACAGCGCACTCCCCGGCTATCGCACCACCACAACCTTTAAAGGGGAAAGAGAAAATAAACAGAAGCGAGCAAATGAAAAACGCAATGAACACTGAATTTATGTTAAATACACGTCAAAGAACAAATAGTCACAGAAATATCTTAACAGGGATAATTCCAAGTCGAGGGCCCACATATGTTACAGATGCAATAAATAGTACGCGGGGGTAGCGCAAAAATAATTAATTACCAACTAAAGAACGAAGAGCAAGGGTTTCCGCAGTAATGAAACAGATCAAACTCAAGTCTATACTCACATCTGAACAGCGAGACAAATTATGAGGTTAGTAAAATCAAATCAACAAACCAAAAAACTACTAAAAGCGAAACAAAAACAATAACGGCACATATACAACAGAAAAAGCGGAGATAAACAAAGAAGATACCGGAAACATACTTGAGAAAAACTAAAAAAGACGGACAACTAAATCATGCGCAAAGTCAACACTCTACTCGTGCACCCGCGACAGCAATATATAACAGCCGGGCGACACGGTGAGCCGGCCAGTGAGATGGTGTTCATTATTTTATATCGCGTCGGACTTCATGCTGGTCTCATCCTAGAGTTGGTTAGATTCATCATACAAATAATAAATAAATCATACAAATAATTAAATCAAAAACATCATACAAATAATTAAATCGCTCATGATTTCTCTGAAAATGTACAATAAGCTCAATGTTTTGATTTTTAAAATACTCCTATGGGAAAAGAAATAAATATCTGCCTGTGGATGACGTCATGATCTGGCAACCACTACCATACTCGAAAAGCTTCAAGGGCTTCGATTGGCTGATGCTCATCGTGAAGTCAGCATATGTCTTCACACCAACAGTCATGACAACTGTGGCCTGCTGCTAGGGGTACATGAGGAGTACATTGCAGGCAGCCCCCTCCAACAGCAAGTGCAGACCACCGGATGTGACGTCACACCTCGTAGCATATAACATGGGAAAACTCAATGGTTAAATACCCAAACATTTGCAGAAAGAGGCCCAGAATCGAAAATAAAATGTTTACCCACTGCATTTGGGATAAACTTGATTACCGTGTATTCTCACAAATTCGTAAGCCGGAAGTGCCATTAGCAGCAGTTCAACACACGGATCAATGGTGAAGGAATTCCTCCACGCCCATGTGACGTCACTTGGGCGTGGAGGAATCCCTCTTGAATGTACCTTTAAGTAAAGGTATCTTGCATTGCAGGCAGGTTTAAGTTTTTTCTACGGAAATATCGAGTTCCATGACAAATGATATATGGAGTACCGGGTTTTCTGACTTGCTCTACAACATGGCTATCTCAGTTAAAATCACGTTATGAAGGTGCCACATTCCCTTTAATGTGTTCACGGCCAGTACTGCTGGAGGCTGCTACACATTGCAGCGTCAGTTGACCCGAGGAAGCAAATAAGCTGGTTTGCATATGCTAGCACAAAATAGTCATACACAATGTTACTAATGAGCACAAAAAGAGTACAGTGGTTCACATCAGGAGACATGTTGGAGAAACACTTCTCTCCCCTCACAAACTAGAAAATTATGTAAATATGTCACCATTGGTATTAGAAAATAAGGAAAAAATAATCCTGTATATAAAATTATGTTAAGATGGTACCATTCGTATTAGAAAATAAGCAAAAGATAATCCTGGAACTTTGAGAAGTAGTCATACAAATCAATGTATTGCCTGGCCCGTCTCCTCCAATCTGAATGTAAAAAAACAACACTTAGATAGTATATTCGGGCACAGCCTTTCATTAAAATCATGTAGATAATGTCACAAATTCCCAGTCATAGTGTAGCCAGACATCGAATTGCTCGAATGCTGCAAAACCTATCAAAATCAGCCGAGTCGCAGAAAGCCCACCTCCGTCAGTGTCGGAGACACCTTTCGCCACCTCCAGGTGAAGCCGTCTCAGCTGCGTGTTGATCGTTTTCAGAAACAAAGCAAGCTGGGCGCCGTCTGCCTCCACTTGGATGCGCGCGCATGCCGACTGATACATCTCCTTCAGCTGGTGAAGTAGAAGGTTAGCTTCTCACATGGCTTCAGTATTTAGAAGCATAACTGCCATGAAGTTAAACGTTCTATGTGCGCAGCAAACTTTTCACTACGGCTCGGATTGTTGCACGTGCCAAGGAAGAAAGATGGGTTTGATTTTCAGCATCACTGAATAAGACTAGTGGCAGGAAACATTTTGAAATGAAACAAATGATAAGAGGCATGTGATATTGATACGAATCATAAACACTGTCATCTTTATTAGCAGACAAGTTTTACTTAAAACACCATAGCAGGAATACAATCTTTAACGGCCAATCTGTAAAACAGATCCCAACTGTTTGTTTTGAGGCCTTTTCACGCTTAACCTCTCGTGAGAAGAGTTAAACGTGGATTGAGATTTTCCGTCTTACATCTTTACCATTAAAGACTCTATATGTCGCACATCGGGGCTGATGATTGGGGTTTTAAGGCACTGCAGCTGCGTAGGCTATACGTCGGGGCTGGTGGAAAGTAGCTTATTATCCACTTATTAGTTTAGGAACGTTGAAACCTGGCATCGTCAATAAAAAACCTGGTTCAAAATAGCTTTTCAAAATGGATAGATGACATAGCACAATTCGATGAGGTTGGTCAGTCTTACCTGAGCTAGGGACACACTGTGTCGACTGATCAGAGCCTGTACAAAATGGCGGTGGGCGTCACTGTACTCATCCATACTGAGTGAGCTTTCCTTGTCTCTGAAAAAGTGAAATATTTGAGAACGTAGCAGTGTGTGAGGGATAGGGCGGCAACAGCATGACGTGTATTTCAGAGCCTCGCGTTAGCACTGTTCGAGTCCGTTCAATTTTACTGCATCACAACCAACAAACAACAGACAAGCCAATACATGAGTGAGACTGGAGCGGGGTAGCTGTGGAATCGCTGGTGGCGATAACTACCAGCCTGATCCGCAGTCTAGGACATGGCCGCGCCTGCCCCGCCACTGGCAGATGCAGCTGTGCCCGCCAGGAGGTGCCGGTGGGCTGAATAATTTACACCACTGGAATCCACGCACCTGTCCGGGCGTAACGGTCCGGGAAAAGGCGCACAGGATGTCCTATGGATGTAGCAATGGTAATAGGCATACAAGGTATTGCATCGGATATGGGGTAGCATATGAATTACAAGAATAAGATGGGGACCAGCATTGTTTTTTAAACCTGTCGACAAAAGGCATCCAGTACAAGCAGAACGCAGGTCAAAATGGCGGCTTAGGAGCTAGGAGCAATAGTAAGGCACATTACATTAGGTGGCGAAAAGCATACAGCACAGATACTGTCCACATACAAATGGCTTACATATAAGGGAGTTTGATCTTGAGTTTGTCAAATTACACCTAATACAGCAAGGACCTGGAGATCAACAAACCAGACCCAAAGCAAGCGAACACCATAAATATGCAAGCAAACATTTGCTGTGATGCTGCAGACATAGCTTCAATAGTACTTATCCCCTGCACAGGAGTGGATCTGTCTGCTTGGCTTAGCAAGGAGGGGGAAACCCACACCAATATGAAGCTCTCTAGCTCCTCAAAGACCGTGAATTTGAGAAAACCCCTCATGTCGGGTTGGTGCTACATTCCTGGCTCAGGTCTGTAGAGCACTCGATTTGCTGTGAATGCCCATTAGTTTTCTAGATTTCAGGGAGGATGGATTAAGTGCTGCTGTCTGGGTGTGTGTTGATAGATGTTGATGACTTTCAAGTACGGATTTCTTTGATCGACTGGTCGCCTATGCTGATGTGTGCATCGCCTGATATTAAGTGGCAAATCTTTAAAAGAGCCTTTTTGCTTCAGTTGGATCGTGTTGCCCCCCTCCGCTCTGTCCCGGCTCGTAAGCCGGTCGTGTTGCCACTCACACACCATACACGGCAGATCATTCACCAGAGGCAACTCGCACTGGTCCGGGGATCTCGTCTAGAGTATAAACAATTAAACCGTTTAAGTAAATCTGCGATTCGGCGTGACTCGCGCGAATTTTTCCAACGCGAAATTTTAAGAAAAGGTCGTGCTCGATTCTGGCAAATCTTGAAACCCGTTCTGGGCAAAAAACAAACGGCCTCTATACTTCTCGACGTGACACCAGATGTACTCAACGATTATTACGTTTCGGTAGGACCAACCACTGCTGCTTCCGTACCCGCCCCGACGATCCCCGTCCCAGTGCGACTGCCTCGCGTCACCACATCCAGTTTCACCGTCCAGCCCATCGACATACAAACCCTACACGCCACTATACTCAGCATGAAGCCGTCCAACTACGCCGGAGGTGATGGGCTCAGCATGGCTATGTTCACTAAATTCTTTTCTTCAATTGGATTTCTCCTTCTAGATATCATTAATTCTAGTCTCCTCACTGGCCAAGTCCCAGCAGAGTGGAAACACGCACTGATAACCCCAATTCCAAAAAGCAAATCACCAGCGAGCCCGGCCGATACGCGACCCATTACAATTTTGCCCCCACCCATGAAACTTGTCGAAAAAGTAGTCCAAATTCAACTTGTAAACTACCTCGAAAACACTCATTTGCTGTCCGATTCTCAGCACGGTTACCGACGAAATTATTCTACAGAGTCTGCTTTAAACGTGATCACTGACCGCGTCTATCGTGCCATGGACCAAGGTGAAATCAGTATTCTTGTTCTATTGGATCTGTCGAAAATGTTTGATGTGGTTCCCCACCACATCCTACTGCAGAAAATGACACTCTACGGCATAGACACAGTCTGGTTTCAAAATGATTTGCAAGGCCATACTCAACAAGTTCAGATAAAATCCCCTCGTGACGGCACAATCATCAGATCTGGCTCAAAAAATAACAATATTGGAATTTTTCAAGGTGGAAGTCTCTCTTGTATACTCTGCATTCTCTTCACTAACGACCTCTCTCTTCACGTGGAAGACGACGTGACGATCACTCAGTTCGCCGACGACACTTCCGTTCTCATAACAGGCAAAAAACAAGACTTACAACATCTTATTCAGCGCATGGAAGCCATACTAAATTCCCTTCAATGGTTTTGTGCAAATGGCATGAAAGTAAACACGTCTAAAACACAGATGATGGTCCTGGGCACTAAAGCAATGCTGCGAAATTTTCCTCCCGTTAGCCTCAAATTCGGAAATTCAACCATCATCGACTCGAAATTCGTGAAAAGTCTCGGCGTTCTGCTTGATCGCCACCTTGACTTCGAACAGCACGTAAATTCAGTCACTAACAAAACCACGGGCCTTCTTATCGCGCTCACCCACATCCGCCATGTCGTGCCAGCTCAGCTCATGCCCCAAATTATTCACTCTCTAGTGCTTTCCATCGTTCGATACTGCCTCTGTGTTTACGGCTCTTGCAGCAACAGTCAGGTGCACAAAATTCAAAAAATAATCAATTTCTGTGCCAGAGTCGTCAGCGGGCGCCGAAAGCGAGACCACATTTCCGACGTTGTTGAACGACTCAAGTGGCTGGACGCCAAACACCTCATCCAGTATCACACTGCATGTTCCGTACACAAAATCATATACACTCGCACACCACCACAAATAGTACACACAATAGGCCCTCCACGCAGCACAATACACAGCCACGCAACGCGCCGGTCAGCGGAGCTGTCCCTGCCGCGAATCCGCACGGAGGCAGGCCGACGTCGGCTTGCGTACCGGGGGGCAGCTCTGCTGAACGAGCTGGACATCGGAGGGGACATGCCGTTCAAACCCACTTTGAGGGCCCTGCTAATAGAGAGGCAGTGGGGAGGCTTTCGTCAGCGCTAGTTTTATGTATGTTGTGCGCGGTTCGTGTGCCTGTGTGTGATCTGATCTTATTTTTTATGGTATGCTTTTATCCCAGTGTACAAAGTATGGCATTTTCGACGAGATCTCGTCGGCGCGAGTGCCCTTGGAGACAGGACCGAGTGGTGCGAATTTTATCAACCTGGTGCGAATTTGCAAGGTTAGTGACACTTAAAATAAACAAATAATGGCTGAATGGCTATTAAGACACAGGAGGGGCCTTATAAAAAGCCCTTAATTAACTGACTAATGATTGAGATAGCATTGCATTGCAGGGGTAGGATAGGGTGCATTTTTTCCCTGGTATGTGGCATATTGGTGCGAATTTTTGGAGGATGGTGGTGCGAGAATTTTAGATGGCTGGTGCGATTTGTCTGGCCTGCTGCCATACTTTGCAGACTGGCTTTTATCCTTAACTTTTATCGTTAGTTTTACCTACCATGTCTTACCATATGACGTGGAAACGTGAAAAACCACCTACTTGTTTTACCAATGTGTGGACGTTTCCAAATACATTCTGATTCTGATTCTGATTCTGTATGTGATGGATGTTTTTACTGTTAAATATATGCGCATGGACTCAAAAGTGACAAGCATCAGCCTAAGTTCTTGTATTTGGAAGAATAACATTTTTTGGATATTTTAAAAGAAACTGTAAGCAATTTTTATGGTCAATTTTATTTATTTTTAATTTTCATTTTCACAGCTTTAAGAACCTGAAAATAAAAACAAACAAAAAAATCACAGGCATGGGTTACATTGAAAAGTCTAGTGACTAGCTGATTAACTGGAACATTGAACACTGATCGGCCTCCATATGATCCATAAGATCTTGCAAATCCAGACCATAGGATGATATACACTGCTGGTTGAGTGAAATACCACCTTTATGTTATGAAAATTTCCAAAGGATTCAGGAAGATAAGCAAAAACACAGTTCCCAGAAACTCAAATGCCTTAGAAGTTCACATCAACAAAGGTGACAACTTACCAAAATGAATACCAAAGTTCAGAAGAGATAGTATATCAACAACCATGGGGCTTCATGATGCACTGAATTTTTTTCAACATAACGTTTACTTCCTCCACACCACACAACACATTGCATCCAACAGTACATTACAATAAAAGACAATGACAGTGGCATCCGCACCTACACACTGATATGGTAGTACCATAATGGTACACAAAAGACTGCCACCCCCCCCAAGTGTGACCACCCACCCATACTCAATACTGAGGTCAAATGGTGACACAAGCTCTCACCCCACTGGAAGGGTATCATGGTGATAAGAAAGGCTTAAGCAGGAAACCTGCCCAAAGATTTGAGCCTGGTGATGTGCAATTTGAGTGCTCTTCCCCAATCCACCTCCCCAGATAGTATGAACAGAAATCTTGAGAGATAGAGCAAGAAACCAACAGGTTAGAAAAACACTAAGTGCAGCTTTTATTTCAGTTCTTCCAAATATGTAGGCAGGGGGTGTAGCCAAGGGGGGCGGCAGGGACAGCCACTCCCCTGAGGGCCTGAAGGGCCCCCCTGAGGACACAGGCAGTGCAAAGAGTGGCTCACCCGCACTATGTTCTGTGGCCAAATTTGAAATTTCATACCAGACAGGGCCCTCTTAAGCACTATTCTGTAACAAACAGGGCCCTTTTTACCCATCAAGGCCTTTCT
The DNA here is from genome assembly GCA_034440635.1 of Lepas anatifera. Taxonomy (NCBI): domain Eukaryota; kingdom Metazoa; phylum Arthropoda; class Thecostraca; family Lepadidae; genus Lepas; species Lepas anatifera. Next base: position 946,385 of record JAOTON010000213.1, read on the forward strand.
GGCACCCAGTGTGCAAAGTATGGCATTTTCGACGAGATTTCGTCGGTGCGAGTGCCCTTGGAGACAGGACCAAGGTGTGCGAATTTTATCAACCTGGTGCGAATTTGCCAGGTTAGTGAAACTTACACTACACAAATAATGACTGAATGGCTATTAAGACACAGAAGGGGGCCTTATAAAAAGTCCTCAACTAAATGACTAATGATTGAGGTAGCAATGCATTGTAGGGGTAGGAATGGGTGCATTTTTCCCTGGTATGTGTCAGATTGGTGCAAATTTTTGGAGGCTGGTGGTGCGAGAATTTTAGATGGCTGGTGCGACTCGTCCGGCCTGCTGCCATACTTTGCAGACTGGTCTGGCACTGTTGCAGGGGCCCTTTTTGGCCAGTCTGCAGAACGTGGCAGGCGACTCGACGAGGCGCTTGGGGCAGCTCCAAAGCCTGCCCCAATTGGGGCAGAAATTTGGATGCTGGGGCAGACTCCTCCAACGGGGGGGGTATTTTTACCGATATATGTTTATCTACTCCATTTTAAATGAAACACCCAGAAATGAAAGAAAACCGTGCATCCAACTCGACGATGGCAACGCACTCACGACCCTCCACGCACAGCAGCAGCTATCTTGCATTCATGATACACGACTTCAAGAATACTTTTATTCAAAAGTATATTTACAAGCGAAGTATTTTCCCTTAAAGACGTCATTTGCCACTGCTTTCACGCCGTATAATCACTAGTTTAAAAAATATTTCAATTGATAACTAAATTCGATAAAGAATAATTTTTTCCACAGCTAAAGCATTTTCCCCCTTCCATTTTCTCACATTTGCATGAAAGCATGACAAAATTTGGAATATTTTCACCCCTAGTTTTCATAAGACCCAAGCGAAGAAAGATTCCCGTACGCTTTTGTGACGTCACATCACTGACTAGCATTTGTTCTTAGGGGGAGGGGCTGGCATGATTTTCTTTTGAACGGTGGACCCTTTGAACAGTGGACCTTTTGACATAGACCCGATTTGCCGGCCTTTGGCGATCAAAACATAGCAGAGGAAATGCAAAAAACTACATACAGGGAAATTTTATTTCGAGTTCTAAGATTGTTTTTTGTAACTAAAACTAGGTTTAGATTACAAATTTAGAAAATAAATTTAAATTTAGCTTTAGAAAGGCGCCTGTTGCCTGATTTTTATTCACTTCCAGGAACTTTGACTTTACATCTATTAAAAATTTCCTTTGTTTGGTATCTTTTTAACCATATTTCTCTAGACGACAAACATAACGCTTTTGAGACAATTCAGCTTTTACAGCGCAACTTTAACTAATGATTGTCGTTCCTTTTCATTATTTTTCTTCTTCCCTCGGTGATTACCCGTGCCGACCGCTGCCCCAAGTACTAGTTCCTGCCCCAAGAGCCCCCATCTGCCCCAAGATCGACCAAAAGCTGCCCCAAATCGGTAGGTCTGCCCCGAGGCTGCCCCAACGAGATCTCGTCGAAATCTGCCACGTTCTGCAGACTGGCTTTTTTGGGGCACTACTCCCTGAGCAACATCCTGGCTATGCCCCTGTAAATAAGCAAAAACATCCCACCCAAATTCGTGAATTGAGCGTCATAGGAGGGAAATTTAGTTACAAGGAATAAGCTTAGGATTTTACCAACGTAAACTTTTAAAAATCAGTATTTGGTAGTTAGATACGATAGACACTGCCTGTTATCACTCTTTCGAAGGTATGGCCTTGACCTAAGGTACCATCCCTGACTGACTCACGATCGAGGTAATAAAGAAATGTGGCTCACTAATAATAGTAACTTACATGTCCCGAATAATAATAATAACTAATGACCAATAACCACCAAAACCAAACTGACGAACGACTCTCTTCTGACAGTGGCGCCATTCAAATGTCTCAAGCGCGCCGAGCCATCGGCATACCAGATTTTGGCGATACCAATCGCGCACCAGAAACATAACTCTCTAATCTCTTCTCCTTAGATTTCCCAAAACTTTAGAGGAGCTTTCCCAAGGTTTGTTTCGGTTTGTTTCGCTGCCGGGGTGCAGTTTACTGAGGTTGTCAGGCTTGCTGGCAGCTGAGATGAACCTTTTTTCGGGTACTAGTGCAATTTCCGGAATCTATTCCTGAATGTCCGGTTAAAACACTTTATTTTATTATTTTTATTTTTTATTATTGCCCGGCATTCTATTTTTTTTCTTTTTTTCTCTTCCTGACGATACCTTATTGTCCCCAGGGAACCATGCGATTGCTCAGAAGGCACCGAATTTCTGCATCGCTCGAATTTAGCTGTCGTGTGCCTGCCACTGCCCCCTTACCGGTCGCCTCCGCGCCGGAGCGAGATCCCCTCCCCCTGCGTTCGGTTGTGGGTGCCCGTTTTTACCGCTATTTTCATCACTCGCCTGATTGTATTCCATCACCATGTTTCATCCCACTTTTATGTGTTTGGTCTTATTCCATATGTACCAGTGTACGAAATACATGTATGGATACAAACGGACAAAAATGATCGGAGGTTTTTACTGACGACATCGGTCCTCGTAAGATCCTCCAACTGATCGATCAAGAACACTAGACTAATTTTGAGGGGATTGGGGCCGAGAGGGGCTTGGCTATCTTGCTTTGGGAAGCGTGATCGGAATTGCCCCTGGATCCGCCGCTGTCGAATATTAATTTGTTAACGGCATGTTGAACTCTCGTATCCTTTAGGTCCTTCGAAAGAAATGAGACATGTATTCTTTTAATCATGGCAAGAAGGCCACCAATATCGCTGTAACCAGGGGTGGACCCTTGAAGCTTGGGAGGGATGACCGGGAAGTCTAGCTACAGTGGCGGATCCAAGGGGGGCAAAAGGCATTTGCCCCCCTCCCAAACGGAAAAGCTCGGGGAAAAGCTATGTTTTTGCCACCCCCCAAGTGATCGACCTCCTTTTTTCCCTGACTCCTTTTTAGTTTATAAGCAAGACTTTGATGCTTCAACTCCCAACTTCAAACAGAACCAGTTAAGTTCGGTGTAAATATTGGGCCTTGTACTGGGAAAAGTATCTCGAGCCTATATCATTTTCATCCTGTTACACTTTTTTTTTGCTTTTCGCCTCAAAAATTCAAATTCTACCGGCAAGTGGAATTGTAGCGCAGCTGTGACACGGTGTGACTTTTTTCTTTTGCTTTTAGACTTTTGACTTTGTTTGCCCCTCCCAAACCGACCGGCTAGATCCACCACTGTCTAGCTATACCCCCTACCCCGCCAAAGTGGTCAACTCTTCCCCACTTTTGGCTAATTTGGCCAATTTGGGAGGGAGGCGCAAACACGCCGCTTCCCAAATTTTACCGTTTTTCTGACTTCAGCCAAATCGAGGAACAGGTTTTTTGACTCTACAAAATGCGGAACATCAACAGCTGAGACTGAGAAAAATCGAAAATCGGCTTGACGGGGGAATAGTTTTCTGCCAATGAGTGGATGAAGGTTTACCTATAACCTATAAGCAGATCCAGCATTTCCGATCAGTGGGACACATGGACGGGGGTACCAACGGGACCAGGGGTGTTGCTGCGTGGGGCGCTAAGTCCTATCGCCGGGGCGCCGGCACTCGCATCAGTGGAGGGAGAGTGATCTTTCAAGGGGTGCCACCGACCTCCCAGCTGAGAGGTCACCATTATTACCAACATTCCTTCTAAGGGGCGTCGTGACCATTTCAAGGGTACTTCGCGGGTCGATCAGGAGGAGGGAGGGGCTAGGGCCCCTTGCCGCCTCTTTGCACTGCATATTTTAGTCAGCCAGTGTATGTGGACAACTAATCTGGTCAGAATAATGATTTTCGGAGGGGAAGGGTGGGGAGGGGTTAACCCGCGCCCCACCGGGGGTCCGGCGCCACCTTCGCCCCACCGGGGGGCCATCGATGGCCCCCCTCTAACTCCGAAAATATGGGCGTTAGCGCAAATCTGCAAAGTGCAATAGAAAGCTCGCGTGAATTCAGTAAGAAATTACTTCGCATGTTTTAGTGCTCAGGTCAATGGTTTGACCTCCAGAGGTCAAATTAGGTCAAGATCGGCTATTTTCACTCAAATATGCAATGATTAAGCAAACTGGGCATAACTCTTATGTCATTAGAGCTATTGAGGCCTGGTAAAGTACATTTGATAGCAAATTGCCTGTACTTTTTCCGCTATGTGGAATGTAAAGACCTCCCGCCAGTGGTTTGACCACCAGAGGTCACCTCGTGACCTAATATGACCTGAGGTCACGAAAGGTCAAAAAGTGACCTTGCCGTATATCAAATGAAAGCCAGTGACAAAACAAACACGATGGTGTTTGTTTCACCGCTCTAGCTCAATTAGGTCAAAAGTTATTGTCAAAATACTGTTTTTGACCTCCGGTGACCTTGGATGACCTTGGAAAAGTCAAAGGGCAAATATGACCCCTGGGATCCGTGAAAGGGCGTCCAAAAACGTTGTTCTGAGCAGTCTGAGTATTTGCAATCATTTTTGTGGCTTTTATATCATGAAATAGCTTTTCCCCATGCTTTTCCAATGGGAGAGGTCGCCTCGTGACCTGACCTCAGTGCACGAAATCGAAAAATCCCGGATATACACCTTGTAGACCCTGGAGGGGTCATGAAGTGTAGGAAGTTTCAAATCGATCGACTTTGAAATGTAGCTCTTACAGAGCTCTAAAGTGAAGTGAGGTGACCTTGGTTGACCTCGTCTGGTGACCTGACCTTGGGTGACCCGGGGTAAAAAATTTCAGGGATGATGGGAAAATGATGCAGTGAAAGGTAGAGCCCTCAACCGCGGTGCTGCGCCTCGTCGTTTTTCTGCTATCCCGGAAAAACCTTAGGGGGGCCATCGATGGCCCCCCCGGTGGGGCGAGGGTTAAACGCGATAGCTGCCATGGTCAAATATCGCCGTCTGCTGTATCCTTGTTGGAAGGGCTACTCGAGAGCCAGATTGCTCAGGGACTCCGCCGGACCTTGAATCCGGGTCGTCCGCGTGGAAATTGAGAGTGCGAACCACCACAGTACCGCATCCGCACCATCTGGACAGAACTGTGTACGTTTTGTTGTATATTGAGTGCAGTCCATGTTCAAGCATGCGTCTGTTTCCATCCTCTGCTCGTTTCCGGAGAAAGACCTGATATTTGTATATTGTCGATGTGACAAATGGAAAATTCCTGTATAGTGGACTTTTGACGAATAATGTGATACTCTAATACTCTGAATCTGAAAAAAATGTTTCCCTTCTCGAGCTTTGCTATTTTTTTCAATTCCATTTCCCACCCAATTTCAAATTCATTTCAGTTTCATGCCTTGGCAGATCCAGGTTTTCCATGTGGGGGAGGGGGCATATGGTCTGAAGAGGGCGTCATCCGGACCAGGGGGAGGACGCCAAAACCTATCGCGGGGGCGCCGATATCGCATCCTGGGGGAAGCGAGATCTCGAGCGGGTGGGGAAGGGGGAGGGGGGTACCGTGAGCCGGAGGGTTGATCGATGGGGGAGGGGGAAAGTGCTTCTACTTGTCCCCTGGATCAGCCTATGATCCCCTGGACAACAAAAGTGTTTTTCAATGTCAATGTCAGCACTCGAATGCTTTCAAACGCAGGAAACGCGCGTGTTAAGATTCCTACGTGTTGCAGTCTTCGACTCAAATTTCGTTAGATCCTCATTAATAAGTTTTATTGGAACAATCAAAAACACAAACCACAATTTCTACAGAAATGTACTTCGCAGCGCATTTTTCCCCCGGCTAATATGTAACGGAGTTTTGACGCCTTTCCGGAGCACTCGGTAAGTGTGGCATGATTTACATTTCTTCCAAACGGAGGACCCCATGTTATCAGCGACATAATCCTGTTTCAAAGTCAGCTCGCACGTGCGCCACGGCCGCAGGCTACAGCCCACGGACCGCCTCGGGGACCCGGGGCGGAGCTGTGTCAGTTCTAAATACCGCCACCTGCGCAGCGGTTGCTAAAAATACTGACTGAGTTGTGTTAAATTAATTACGCGGCGCCCCATTTGAGTGCGGCATGAGAAGCATCGAACGTTGCCGAGTTTTACAAAGTGTTAAGAAGCTTTCCTTGGACAATTTGGAATGAATTGCAGTCATGTAAACGCGGTGATTAATTCATATTTTGCGGTTTAGTCAAGTGAGTGAGTGCAGTTGAGCGTCCGTGAGTTGAGTGAGAGCGATTATCTTCTCAGCATTGGTTTCATCTTGCATTGGTAAGTTTCAGAGACGGCGGATTCCATTTTCGAGAAGTGGTGCAAGATTTTCTGGAGGGGGCGCCTTCCTCCCCAGGAGGCGCCATCATCTCTTGGGGGGCGCCTTTGCTATCCAATGGCGTTCTGCAGAAACTCTTTTGACTCGGCGTGCGAGGCCACTTGGGGTGGTTTATTTCTAATATTCCGAAAAATTTTAGATTTCGCGTAAACTCAGTCGTATCGGATTGGCATCAGCAACAGAGTAGCATAGCCCAGGATTCTGCGATATTCATAGCCTTGTTTGCAGTTATGACCAATGATATTGCAGACACTTCCCGCAAACATACGTCACGTGTTTTTCGTTGAAGACTTCACAATATGTGTGACAGTGTCTACTACAGCAGCTGCGCAGAGGCGGCTGCAGCTTGGCCTTGACATATTGCAGCAATGGATCACACGCAATGGACTGAAATTTTCAAGTTCAAAGACATAGTGCATGCACTTTTATAATAGACATTGAGACTGAATACCCGATTTTGTAAATTCGCGGAAATCCGAGCGACGTTGTAGCAGAAACCAGATTTATCAGGCTCACACTCGATAAGCTTTCATATGTGCCACACCTGAAGGATTTCCGCAAAAAAATGTTTCGATACGCTGAAAATACTGAAGGTGCTGACGAGGATGAGATACCGTGCAAATAGAGAAATGTTTCTCATGCTATACACGTTATACGCTTATCGCCTATATATACGTTATGCGTACGTTATACGCTCATTGTTATACGCTACGTTATAAGCTTCTTATGCTGTATAGATCACTTATTCGTCCGAAGATCGAGTACGGCTTTGTCAGAGCCGCATGACGAAATCCATGGAGCGAAGCGGATTGAGATTTCTCAAGAGGCTCTATTCTGGCCGTTTGGCGGTTCTGACAGTTGATACCAGGGCTCTGCAATTGTGTAGGGTGATTGCCCTTTTACGCTAGACGCCCAAACTAAGGCCCCCAAATTTAAATTCACAATAGTTTTTGAAAAATCTTGGAACAAATGTTTTCAATTTTGCATTTTTATCATTTTTATTTCTTAAGCGACGAACTTGAAATTTGCCTCCTTTTGAATAAGCAACAAGGCCACCTAAGAAAAAAGTTCGAACTGGTCCGACCATATTTATTACGCCAAAACGCAGCATTTCTAGTACAAGCAAAAAATGTATTGAAATTTGACAGCCGACTTGTAAGCTCGAAATGTCAGAAGGCAGGCTTCAGTTAGTTTAAAGACAGCCACGTGGAGGGAGCTACGTAAATTTTCTTGTGCTTAGGCATAGTTTCCAGTGGAAAACGTAAAATTCTGACCTAGTTTTTGCCATTTTGCCGGAGGACAACATTTTTGCTCATTTCATTTAAATCTTAATCTCTCGCGATCTAATGCGCCGATTTGACTTTTCATTTTAAATAATGAAAGAACATTGCTTCCGCCTGATAATATTCGGAGATGGATATCGTGATAATAAAATTCATTGTCTTATATGTATAAATATAATTTTAGTAGAAAACCTTTTATTTGCAGCTTTTCGGTTCAGAGCACATGTCATTCACAAGCTCAGAATTGACATGGCTGAATAGGAAAATTAATTGCAGTCATTCAATTCATTTACACTACCCACTTATCTCCAACGGCTTTCGAGTAATTCGTCCGAAAGGGTATTTCAAGGAGCTAAATTTCTCAGAACATGTTTGCTTCTCACCATGGTTTCAAGTCCTCAAAATGAATGGAAGTGGATGCAATTTGGCATAAAGCTAGCTTATGGTCCTGGGTCGCCGATACAAGTGATTCTAGGCGAACCTAATGTTTGGTTCGTCTTCTAGAAGCAGCTTTATACCATGCCTTTTCTGTACGAACACAACACCCGGCGCCACGATCACGGCATCGTTTTGATTGCGTGATACCGGCCAGTGACCTCCTGACGGGTCACAGGTGTAGGGTTAGTGGGAGTCGGTACATTGTGGCGCAGTGGTCTAGTGGTTAGAGGTCCTGTCTCGTGATGAGGGGTGCGCGGGTCGAATCCGGGGTTGACTGCGGAATATTTACTATTTATTTCAAAGAAAAGAATGATGGCACTGACCTACAGGCTTATGAAGAGATACATTGAGAATGAAATATGGTTGATTTCAGCACATTGTCATGCGGCTCTCCTGCGCCGGTGGGGGGTTATCCCAGGTCGCAGACCGGGGTTGCGTATGAGGCCACTCCTTAGTCCGCGAAAAAGATTATCGATATGTCCGTCATCTCGCTATCAGAATAGTAACAGGAGCGTTCCAAGCTTCACCCATAAGCATGCTAGTGGAAATTAATGAAATACCGCTACAAATGCGCAGTGAGATACTCGCTTTGCATTAAGCCATTAAAAGGAATGTGGCACCTTTAGAACGTGATTTTAACTGAGATAGCCAAGTTGTAAAGCAAATCGGAAAACCAGGTGCTCTATATATCATTTGTCTTGGAACTCGATTTTTCCGTAGAAAAAAACTAAAATTTACCCGAAATGTACCTCTCATGTGCCTCTCGCCAGGCGGCCATTGTTGTGAGCTGCTGGTGTGACGACATATGCTGACATCACGATGAGCATCAGCCAATCGAAGCCCTTGAAGTGTTTTGAGTATGGTAGTGGTTGCCAGATCATGACATCATCCAGAAGCAGATATTTATTCATTTTTCTAGAAGAGTATTTTAAAAATAAAAGCATTGAGCTTGTTGTACATTTTTCAGAGAAATCATGACTGATTTCATTATTTTCGGCTAAAAGTACGCCTAATTACACAAAATTCCAGGATTTTACCAAGGTGCCACGTTCCCTTTAAAATAAGCCACCAACACGCCCCACATACCAAACTTTTTTTGGCGACGCCTACCTCAGTCAGATAGACAGTGGCTCGCGTTTTGCAACCCGTCACCAGGGAGTGAGAGTCTGTGCCTGGCTGGCACAGGCTGGTATCGACAGCAATCTCGTCGAACCACATGAAGCAGCTGTTATTGAACCATAGCTCATCTCGACAGTTAACACGAACACAACCTACGCCAACGAAGCAAAAATTTGCCTCCTGAACCGACGCGCCAGTAATTTATGAACTTGCTTGCGGAGCCGTTCGAAAACCATGTCTGTTTCTATATACATAGGCGTAGGAACCGGGGGGCCAGGGGGGCCACTGGCCCCCCACTTTTCTGTGATGGCCCCCGCAACGGAGGTCGCAACGGAGGTAAGAATATCAACAACTGTAATATCAAGCAAGAAACTCAAACTGGCCCGATAGCTTGCCCCGGAACCCCGTTAAACTTACCTGTGCCCCTAAACTAAGTTGAGGTCCTATGAGTTGATTTTAAGGTCCCCTGAGCTTCTCGGGGCCCCTGAACTGGCCTCTGATGCCATACGAGCTAATCTGGGCTCTTTGAGCTGAACTGAGCGCCCCTGAGATGGTTTGGGCAGCATGAACTGTTCTAGGATGCCTAAACTGAGCTAGGAGCCGTAACCTTGAACAGGGCCCCTTGAGTTGGCCAGAACCTATATCCACCGACCTGGGGGCCCCTGAGCTGAGCTGGGACCGTAAAGTTAATATTGTCCCTTGAGCTAATCTGGATCCCCTGTGATGCACAGAAGATCCTAAACTTATCTGAGGCCCCTGCACAGGACTAGGGCCCCTGCTTTGAAATTGGGTTATAAGCTTTAATTGAAACCCTGGACTGTTCTGAAACCCCAAATATGCCGGCAAGGGGCCCCTGGATGATCCAGGCCCTTAAGCTTATCTGGTTATCAGAGCTAATATGGGCCTCTGTGTTGAACTGAGGGCCCCTGAGATGGTCTGGGACCCCTATAAGGCTTTACAGCCACTGACCTGGCGGCCGTGAGCTTGAATGGGTCCCTTGAGATGTTCTGACAGTGGTGTAGCCAGGGGAGGGGGGTCCCTGGGGTCTGCGGACCCCCTTGGGCTGACCTTATGCACTAAAAACACAAAAATTGATCTCAGGGGCCCCTGAGCTTGGTCTCGGTGGGGGGCCTCCCGAGCTTGGTCTCAGGAGGCCTCCGATAATCGGTATCGAGGGCTCCAGAGTACCGAATATTGATCTTGGGGGACCCCTGTGCTCAGTCTCAGGGGGTCCCGAGCTTAGCCTCAGGACCCCCGAGCTTGGTCTCAGGGCCCCCGAGCTTGGTCTCAGGGCCCCTCCTCCCCGAACTCGGTCTCACGGGCTTTTCGATATTGGTCTCACGGGCCTTTCGATTTTGGTCTCAGGGGTCCCCGAGCTTGGTCTCAGGGGCCCCGAGCTTGGTGTCTGGGGGCCCTCCGAGCTTGGTCTCAGGGAGCTCCCGAGCTTGGTCTCAGGGGGCCCTTCGAGTTTGGTCTCAGGGCCCCCGAGCTTGGTCTCAGGGGCCCCCTAGCTTGGTGTCAGGGAGCGCTCCGAGCTTGGTCTCAGATAACCCCCGAGCTTGGTCTCAGGGGACCCCCGAGCTTGGTCTCAGGGATGTCCCCAAGCTTGGTCTCAGGCTCATAATAATAATAATTTTTGGGGCTTATCGACGCACCAACTGCCAGGGTCATATGGCGTCGCCAACTCTTTCCCTGTTGGAAGGGTTTCTCGGGAGCCAGCTTGCTCCTTGTTCAGGGAAGCCGCCGGGCCTTAAACCCGGGTCGGCTGAATGGAAGTCAGCTAAGCTGACCACTCCACTACCGCGCCCCCTTGGTCTCAGGCTCCCCTCTCCCCGAGCTTAGTGTCAGGGGCCCTCGAGCTTGGTCTCAGGGGGCATCCCATGCATAAGGCTGACCGTATGCACTGGAAAACACGAGCATTGGTCTCGGGGGCCCTGATCTTGGTCTCAGGGGACCACCAAGCTTGGTCTCAGTGCCCCCCCGAGCTTTGTCTCAGGGGCCCCGAGCTCGGTGTCAGGGGCGCTCCGAGCTTGGTCTCAGGGAACTCCCGAGCTTAGTCTCAGGGGACCCCCGAGCTTGGTCTCAGGGGCCCCTGATCATCGGTATCGAGGGCTGCAGAGTACCGAACATTGATCTCGGAGGCCCCCTGAGCTCGGGCTCACGGACCTGTCGATCTTGGTCTCACGGGGTCTCGAGGTTGGTCTCAAGGAACCCCCGAGCTTGGTGTCAGGGGGTCCTCGAGATTGGTCTCAGAGAGCATCCGAGCTTGGTCTCAGGGTCCCCTCGAGCTTGGTCTCAGGGGCCCCCGAGCTTGGTCTCAGGGGTTCAGGACCCCCCTCGGGGTGCCCCCGACTGTTGATATCGAGGGACTCATGAGTGAGGCACGAGCATTGGCCTCATGAGACCCAGAGTTTGGTCCCAGGGGCCCCCAGGCCTGGGTTCAGGACCCCTGAGCATCGGCATCGAGGGGCTCCAGAGTACCAAGCATTAGTCTCGGGGGGGGGGCTCGAAATATTGATCTTGAGGGCCCCGGAACATCGGTGTCGAGTTACTCCTGAAAAAGCGCGAGCATGGGGTCTAAGGGTGCCCCTGAGCCTGATCTAAGTGGGACCCCGAGCTTGGTCTTAGGACCCCATGCATCAGTATCAAGGGGCTCCGGAGTATTGGTCTAGGGGAAAATTATTTAAGGGGCCTCCAAATGGTGATTTCGGAGGGCCCCCGAAAGTGTGGATGCAGTGGTGTAGCCAAGGGAGCCCTAGGCGTCCGCAGACCCCCACCCCTTGTGTCAATCTGAACCACTGCAAATGATTCTCTGATCACAGGGCCCCCAGAGTCAGTCTCAGGGGCCCCCTGAAGATTCGTTCTCAGGGCGTCCCGAGTCGGCCTCATGGCCCCCGCCCTGAGAGTCGGTCTCAAGGCCCCCCGAAAGTAGATTTCGGGGGCCCCTGAGGGTTTGTATCAGGGGCCCCAAAAGTCGGTATCAGGGGCCCCAGGAGTCTGTCTCAGGGGAGGGGGCCGAGCTAGTCTCAGGGCCCCCCCAGAGAGTGGTTCTCAGGGCCCTGCAACAGTCAATTTCAGGGGGCCCCTGAGAGTCAGTCTCAGAGAACCCCAAGAGTCGGTCAAGGGGACCCCAAGAGGCTGTCTTAGGGGACCCCGAGATTCGGTTTCGGGGTCCCCCTGAGAGTCTGTCTCAGAGAACCACAAGTGTGAGTCTCAGAGCACCCCCAAGAGTCGGTCTCAGCGTGCCCTCATAGTCTCACGGGTTTCTCTCTCAGGAGTCAGTATTTAGTTTCAGGTGGCCCCGAGAGTTAATCCGGGGGTCCGAGAGTTAGTATAATTTTATCCACAGAGTGCTGGTTTCAGGGGGCCCCAGAGGGGTAATTTTGGGAGGCCTCGAGATTTAGCCTCAGGCTGTGCCCCTCCCCCCGAGTTTTGGTATAAGCGGCCCCAAGAGTCAATCTCAGGGAGCACCCAAAAGTTAGTCTCAGAGGGCTCCCGGTTGTCAGTATCAGAGACATCCGAGAGTTAATCTCGGGGTTCTGAGAGTAATTTCCAGAGGTGCTCCCGATTTTTGGTCTCACGGGCCCAGAGTTAGCCTTAGGCCCGCGAGAGCTAATCTGGAGCCTCCGAGGGTCAGTCTCAGGAACGCCAAAGACTCAGTCTCAGAGGTGATTCCACCCCCCCCCCGGGTGTTTGTCTCAGGGGCGCCCTAGAGTAAGTCTCAGAGGGCTGTCGGAAGTCATTCCCAGCCCCCCTCCCCCCACCCCAAAGACAGCCTCAGGGGACCCCAATAGCTAATCTGGATGGCCACGATAGTCAGTGTCACCCCCCCTCCAGAGCAAATCTGGGGGGCCCAATAATTAGTCTCAGAGGTGCTGCCGATAACTAATCTCAGGAGCCCCGAGAGATTCTCAGGGGCCCCCAGTTTTGATCAAGAGGCGCCGTGAATCAGTCTCAGAGACCCCTTGAGATCTAATCGGGAGAGCGGCCGAAAATTAGCTTTGTGAGTGCCGCCAAGTGTTGGTCTTAGGTGGCTCCAGAGCTCAAATAAAAATTTTCAAAATCATATACCTCGGAAAAAATGTACCTACCCCTATTGCGTACTGAAAAAGGACAAATTGAAACATGTCGATCAGGCACCATTATCGAAGGAAAGGCAAAAATTAATCTAATTTTACCATAAGAGCAAATCGAACAGGGAATTTGGCACTTTAGTCAATTTTTAATCTAGTAGCTTAACACCAATAAATACATCCCTAAATATTCTGAAATAAACAAATTTCCAATATTTTCGTAGGAAACCAAACAAGGGTAATGACAGAAATTGATAAGCATAATCCCAAAAAGAAAAATAGGTATGAAAGGTTGAAAATAACAATAACAGAGTGAGCCAAAGCGATCTTGGGCGCCTTTTGTCTTGGTAATTTGCTCGTTTACAAGATAGCAAGGGTAAGAAAGTAACTGGATCTCAACAGGATCTGTCGACGGAATAGAGGTTATGTAACGTTCAGGACACACTCCCATATCCCTTGTATCTTTATTCGTTTTTTCGTTTCTTTGGAAATTTCCTGATTAAAGAGTTCATGGATTCGACACCGGGAAATAATTGCTAATCATTTCCCGTAGATCATTTCTTCGTACTCAAAAGGACTGACCTCCAATAACTTCATGTCTGATTACTCGAGTGAATTGAGGTAGACTCAGGTTTAACATCATGCGCGCATCAACATTGAACTTCCCGAAATATGGCTCAAAGCTGTTATTATAGCCACGCTACCATATAAGGTATGGGTCATCCTTAATATTTGGTGACCTTGGTTTACCAACACTTGGTCGGATCGAAAAAAAACCAAGCTATAAACAAAATAAGAATGAATGCTTAAAAGCCATAACAAAATTTCCTTCGTGTGAATGTTATAATGTTAAAATACTACACAAAAGATATAGGAGATGGGCCCGGTTACTAAGGGGACCCCGGCCTGGGGCCCCCGATGGTAGTCGGACCCCTCCTTGGCCGAATCCTGGCTACGCCACTCTGTTCTGAGACTCTATATCAGCCACCCTGGGACCCCCTAAGCCTAGCTGGGGCCCTGAGCTAATCTGGGTACCGCTGTGCTTAACTGGGGCCTCTGATCTGGTATGGGGGCCCTGAACTCTTCTAGGGTCCCTGGGCTAAGCTGGGGCCGTGAGCTTGAATGGAGCCCCTGAGCTGGTATGAGAGGGGACCCTATATCAGCCGATCCGGGCCCCTGAGCTGAGCAGGCCTGTACTGAACAAGAGCCCTGAACTGGTCTGGGGCCTCTGAACTGTTCTAGCATCATTGAGCTAAGCTGGGATCCGTGAGCTTGAACAAGTCCCTTGAGCTCTTTTGAGACCCTACATAAGTCGAACCTCCGGCCCCTAAGCTAATCTGGCACCCTGTGTGAATCTGGAGCTCCCCTGTGATGAGCTTCTAGGGATGCTGTGCTTATGTAGGGTCCCTTGATAATCTGGTCCCGAGGCTAATGCACTGGTCTGGGCCCTTGAGCTGACTGATCTGGGTTCCTGAGCCATGGTCTGGACTTTGGGGCCCTCCAAGATAATTTGGCGGCCCCTGGGCGGCATAGGCATAGGAACCGGGGGTCAGGGGGATACTGCCCCCTTTAAGGTGGGCCCCCGTAACGAATATACAAATATCCGCAACTTTAATATAGAACAAGAAACCCAAACGGCTCCGATAGCTTGTCTGGGAACGTTGAAGTTCGGTAGTACGGTGCCTGCAAGCCCCTGGAGGAGGAGCGCTTCGTAAAAAAAGCCAAAGCACCTACTACCCGAGTGTTTCAAAATGAGTCCCGAGAACTCGGCCCAATCAAACTCCATTCCATATCAATCCCAACACAAAATATGAATCGGTCACGGACCCTGCACTAAATACCGAGCAACAGTCGTCCCTGAGCCATCGAAAGGCGCGACGTCTTTCGATGCCAGGGTTATATGGCGTCGCCAACTCTTTCCCTGTTGGAGGGGTTTCTTGGGAGTCAAATTGCTCCTTGCACAAGGAATCTGCCGTGCCTTAAACCCGAGTTGGTCGCGTGGAAAGCAAGGTTGCTAACCACTATAACACCATGCCCACACCTCCTCGGCATCACAAAGCTGGCCAGCAAGTACCTACATTGCACTTGCAGTCATGCTGGAACTCTGCATTTTAGGCATCAAAATATAGCTAGGCGTATTTATTGTGATCGGCCTTTACCTAAATCGATATCTAATGATGGAAAGAATAGATCCGTAATAACCTACATAAATGTTCCCATTTTCGTCATTAAATAAGCAAATACAAGTTGATTAGGCATAGCGAAGTAAGGCTCTTTGGTATCAAAGCATTGTCTGTAGTTTTCTAAACAGTTCTGAATTTTGTAAATGTAATGAAAAGGGCCTAAACATCTGTAAATATAAAAAACGCGCTCGTGGTAAAAAAATGATTGAAATCCTCCAAAAAAGCTTAAAAATGTATTTCGTATTTGAAAATCGTCTAGGTAAAAACCAAAAATGTTTTTTTGGCGTTTTACTATGATTTATTACATCATAATAGGTACAACTCGAAATGATAGGGAAACATTTAATGTCTCAATTTTCCATATATTGACATCCTTGTGTGCATGCGTGCCTTATTACTCTAAACGAGCTATCTAAAATTTTTAAAATTATGGGCCCCCGTGGACTGGGGCCCCCTTGAGGTGGGCCCCCTCTAAGGTTGGCCCCCCCACTTTTCAAACCGTTCCTACGCCCCTGTCTATATAGACGGTTGCAAAAGAAAGTGACAATGGCACAGGGCGTGCATTTGTTGGTGACGATGTTGAGAAGTTTTCTAGTTTGCCTTACGAAGGATCCATGTTTACTTCAGAGCTGTACTCCATTTTTTTTGCTGTTTGGACCAGGTGTCTAAGCTGATGGTGAGGAAGTTTGCGATTTTTACCGATTCGCTGTCTTATCTGCAGACATTGAAGCCATTTTATTTCTATAATGCGTCGTCACCTTGGCAGGCCATGCTGAAGATGACTGGATCTTCTGTGTGCACTGATTAGTCCAGTAGGAAGACACAGGCAGCTTGGATGGCTACCATCTCAGCCTGAAAACTCGAGCAGAGCGAGCCTGCTGGTCGCCTGAGCTCATGCTGGGCTCTGTCTGGTGACTCGATGAAGACCCAGCTCCCCCGCTCGTGACCCCTCCGTGCACTGACCCGTCGGTCCACACCCATGTGGCACATTGAGTCAGGGAAGCGAGGTGGGGGAGAGCTACTCGCTTCTTCCGGACAGGTGGCGCTCCTGATGTCAGTGGGCCCACGTCTAGTTGAAATGTGACTCACTCTCCTGATACCCACAGTGGAAGACGTCGAGGAAGGAAAGACTCGATGGGGAGGGAGATGCCTGCTTGATCCCACATGTCTTTGCCCACCTGCCGCCACCCGGTCACGGAGGAGAGTCGAGAGGGCGCTGTCGCCTCCGCACGTCTTCACAGAGGGTCTTCAGGCGGCAGGGTATGGAATTTCACCAGCAGTCGGGTCGCGAGTACCCTCCTTCTGGCCGCTACGCGGGGAGTCTTAACTCGGCTGGGAGTGGAGTGGGTGAATCCTGTGATGATACGCGCCGACGCTCTCATTTTGCGTTCCAGCAGCTCGACATGAAATGGCGGTGTGGCGTGGAGCCACGCTGCGGCCGCTTACTCCATCGCTCCTCTCACGTAGCCAGTAGCGACGGTTCGGAGGTGTTGTTCGTGCAGCCCCCAGTTGCAGCCGGACAGTTGACGTAGGTGGGAGATGCGTGGGTGGCCCTTCTCCCACAGTCTCTTACAGTGTGGACCGAAATGGAGGATCCGATCGATGGTGACGCCAAGTAGCTGTAGGGTGTCTCCAGCAGTGACAGACTTCCCGTCGACCTTAAAATTGAAGGGATCGGCGTCTCTGGCCCACTGGGACATCACCAGTACTTGGATCTTGGCTCCTGATACCACCATTTTGTGATGTCGGGTCCTCTTCATGAGGGTGCCAGCAGCAGCTTTATTGCGCCCGGTCCTTGGCGACTTGGATATTGTTGCCCGTGCAGAGAGCCGCCATATCATCGGCGTACATGTAGGGGGAGCATCCGGGAACCGCGCAGAGTGTGTCTACCAGCCGAGCCGCCCATACAAAATAAAACTGGCGATAAGACACTTCCTTACGGCAGGCCAGTTCGGAAAATGCGCTCACTGGAAAGCACACCATTTAGTTCCACCTGGACTCTTCGGTCCCGGAGTCACTGCCAAATCCAGGCCACCGTGCAATTTGGCAGCCCCATCTACAGCAGGCGAACGCGTAGCAGGTGGTGGTCCACTACGTCGTACGCGTGCGCGAAATCAAACGCGACGAGGACGTATTTCTGCGCGGTCTGTCCATCGGGAGGGCGGCTGTGTCTCGATTTGGGCATGCACAGTGCACGCTCACCTCTTCTCTTAAATGAGTCCTGAACTTGACCTGAAGGCGATGGTTGATGGTATAAGTGGATGGTCAGTGACAAAATATACTCGTTTTATCAATCTGAATGGTCTTTTCACTTCGATCTGAACAATGCACATGATCATTAAACGCGCAAATTACAGCCAATAAACGAAAAAAGTTATCAATTTATCAAGAGAGTACTTGGACACGTTGAAACTGTTTTCTTTTTATTCTAGTAGGGCCCATTTATGTCACAAATCACACATGCCTATGGCATGATCTATTTCAGCATTCAATCACATGGCTACCGAAATTCTCTTAACACCTCCGAAATTTCACGCACAAGAGCAATTCTCCCATGCTGATGAATTGAAGAATATAGATAAAGGTCGATGGAAAATGCCCACATACTTCATTCTGTGTTTATCTTAACGTTTCAACTTCCCTTATATCTCCTTGAGTCTGCCATCTGGTTCAAACATTATTTTTTAGGAGCAATTAATAATGTGGGTTAAAGTCCGGTTTGTATTGCCTATAATGTAAAAAGCTTTTCCGCTGAGATAATTTTCTAGGACAGTGCACAGGCCAGGTTCACACTCGCTGCGATTATTTTCAATGTCCTCTCACCATTATCTTACGAATCTTGGCCACGTGGAAAGGCAAAATGATGCTTATCATATTTGATATTAAAATAAACTTAACCCCTCTTCACTAATAGAAAAATCCTCAGATATATACCTTTATGTTCAGCTGTTGCATCTTCCCAAGTGTCTTGAATTTCACCATGACCTAGTGGCAGTTACAGATTTTTCAAGAGGTGCCGAAAAAAGTGTGGACTGAACTGTTTAGCAATTCATTGTTTCAAATATCACGCCAAATAGGCATCTTGCTTGGCTGGTACAAGCTGTTATGGTTGGGAGAGGGTGGGATAGGACGTTGTTAAAAATACGATCCACCAAAATGACGGCAACCGAAAACCGAATACCATAGGCGCCCTTTGGGTGAAAAGTTGATGGTAAAGTGCCCACTTTGAGGCTCCGCGTTTCCCCCCTTACTAAAATTCTAGATCCGCCCATACGCGGATCCAGGGAGAAAAGGGGAGGGGCAGATGCAGCCCCCGATCGATCCTCGGCGCCCTCTGAAATGGTCACGGCGCCCCCTGAAAGGTCGATGGCACTCGCCTGAAGTGGCGCTTCCCACTCTCCCCCAGGATGCGAAAATCGGTGCTCACCGATAGGATTTTACGCCCACCTGGTAGGTTTTTCCGGTCAAAAGTGGCGCCCCCTGCTCCGGATGGCGCCCCCGGGAAGGTGCTCCCCTCCGATTGGCAATCCTGGATCTGCCTATGGATCCGTCACTGTTCAAGAGCAAACAATTCACAGAAAAATCAGGAAGATATCAAATGTTAGCGGGGAGTGGTGCGGTCAAGATAATTGATGATGCTAACAAATTGTTTAGTTATGTGGATAAAATAATTGGGTCGCCACACGGGATTGGAAGGGGACTCCTGCCTTCTTATGAGATGGGCAGTGTGCTAAAAATATATCGTCAAGTCAATATCAAATTATCAACATTTAGTTTTATACAGTGCACTGTTCACTGCAGTGATACAAGAGTGCTCTGTCCTTTTTTCTTTGGGTTTATGACACCCGGTAGGGTTCGTTTTAGCCTCAAATATGGCTTTTGTGGTATTTATTTGGCCATTTGGCCGCCCCGGTTGCTCGGTTGGTAGAGCGTCGGGTTCCGGCCCGCTGCTGAGAAGCATGCAGTGGCAGTGCATGTCCAGGCTTGAGATCGGTTCCCCTGAGACGCTCCGGCGCTCAATCGTTTGCCCGACGTAGGTCGGCTGGCAACTGACTGATGAGAGGGTGACCTGAGCGAGGCGGCCATCCCTGTGCTTTGTGGGAGGTTAAACTTTGCCTTCTAAATCAACCCTTCATTGTGGGCGTTACTCGTTCGGGTGGTGGGGTCGGGGTCTCCGTGACAAGTCCCTTGAGGACTTTAATGAGACTCAGACTCCAACAGCCGTACTGGGAAGAACTTGGACGAAATTAAAAAAACAAGATTTAGATTTAGTGCAAATACAATTTGAACCTTTTGGCCTTTTCGCAAACCCGGTTTGACCTTTTGCCGTTGAAAAAACCCGCAGTCCTGGGCAGCATCTCTAAGCTTTAGAATATGGAATAAAAAAATTAGGAGACATTTTTTTAACACTAGCACGTCTAAATTTTATTAACGCCCCCTCCAAATGGGGGTTTGATCCCCCGAAGACATTATAATGGCCAGCACAAGAAAATCTCCACCGCCCCCCTCCACTGTGTTTTCCTTAAAACATGTTCTGCTGTCCTTTCCAGGGGCGCCTTTCCTATCCATGGGTGCTCATTCTTTCCAGAGGGGGCGCCTTTGCTCTCGGGGGGGGCGCCTTTGCTATCCAGGGATGCCTGTGCTAACCAGGGGTGCATATGATATCAAGGGGCGCCGTTGATCTTCTTCGGAGGCGTCTCTGCTGTCCAGGAGGCGCCTGCGCTATCCAGGGGCACCTATGCTATCCAGAGACCCGGATCCTTTACTCAGGGGGCGGGGGCCGCCTTTTGCTATCCAGGGGTGCCTGTGCTAACCAGGGGCGCATATGCTATCCCGGGGTGCCGTTGCTCTTCTTTAGGGGCGTCTCTGCCGTCCAGCGGTGCCTATGCTATCCAGAGGGTGTGTTCTGTCCATGGGGCGCTTTTGGTATCAAAGGGCGTATTTACTGTTTTGGGGGCGCCTATCCTATCCAGAGGGCGCTCCTGCTGTCCAGGGAGCGCGATTGCTATTAAAGGGAGCTTATTATATCCAGAGGGGTGCCTTTGCTCTATGGGGGAGGGGGCACCTCTTAGTGTACAGGAGTGCCTGTGCTAACCAGAGGGCGCCTATGCTATTCAGGGGCGTCGTTACTCCTCAATTGGGGGTGCCTTTTTCTGTCCAGGGGCGCCTCTGCTGTCTAGAGGTCGCCTTTGCTATCCAGAGGGGCGCTTTTACTCAAGGGGGTGGGCACCTTTTGCTGTCCAGGGTGCAGCTTTGATGTCAGGGGGCGCCATTCATATTTGAAAGTGTATTTTATTTTACACAGAGGGTACTACCCCTTCAGATAGGCAATGTGTCTGATTTTCTCTTGACCGGCCCGGGGCGCCGGCGAAATCCGGGGGTGCCACCCAAATCCGTGAGGGCCTCCCCGTACGAGGTCAAAACCAGGTGTGCAAAAATATACTATTGTACACCATCATTTTTTTCAATGTGTGCAACTGCACACCCTGTCCTGCGGAATCCGCCGTCCCTGCCGCCGTTGTTCTCGGGAGGGGGGGTTTCTCTCTTATCTCTCCAGGGGGCACCTTTCTTATCAAAGGGCGCCTATGTTGTCCAGGGGGCGCCTTTTCTCTGCGGGGGGCCTTTTGCTGTCAAGGGGTGCCTGTGCTAACCAGGGGCGCATGTGATATCTAGGGGCGCCGTTTCTCCTCTTCGGAGGCGCCTCAGCTGTCCAGGAGGCGCCTACGCTTTTCAAGGGCGCCTATGCTATCCAGAGGGGCGCCTTTACTCAAGGGGGGGCGCCTTTTGCTTTCCAGGGCGCAGTTTTGATGTCAAAGTGCGTCATTCATGTATGAAAATGTCTTTTTCACAGAGGATCTCTTCAGGTAGGCGGTAATTAGGCTTGATTTTCTCTGACCGGCCGGGGGCGCCGGCTGAGGCCTGGGGGGGGGCGCCTCCTGGACAAAGCCAAAACAAGTGGTGCAAAAGATACTTTTGCACCACTTGAAAAAAATCGAGTGGTGCAACTGCACCACTTGCACCCTGGAATCCGCCGTCCCTGGTAAGTTTTCATGTTTCGCGTCGTTCCGTGTCCTTTTCGGAACATGCCTGAAATATTAACCGTTATACAAATATTAAACTGCTTGCCTTACATGCTTATCGCACAGAATGCTATTATTTTAAATGAAATTACTAACCGAACGTTGTATTTACCACTATTTGGACTCCGTGGCCTGCAATACGTTCTCAGAACTATTCTGCATTAAGTATTTTTTTACGTAAATACGAAATTACCGATATCATCTGTATGAGGGTAGCTAATATTAGACCGAGGTTCCAGAGGCGTAGGTACTCTGACTCCACTTGTTGTCTTGGCAGGCCAAAAATGCAGAATGCTGGCGAACCGACGAGGAAAGTGCCGCGACCACCCTGCTGAGGACGCTGCGGACGGTGGAAAGAACGTCTTTACTGTGGTGAAGGGGCATCCGCGACGGGAGAGGAAAGGGACAGGGGAAACCCGAGTTCCTTAGGTAGCAAGTACGGGGATTCCACGTCTTCTGGTTTTAACCTCGATTCTGTTTTTTTTTTAGTACAGGCTATGCTTTTCTGAAATCAGTCAAAATGCGGAATGGAGAAAGCCTTTCGTTTTCTAGCGCGGTCGCAGTTTCATTTCACGTTGATTTTTAAGTCCTATATAGATACGGATTGTCTCGGATGGTAACCCTTATGCCTTGCACTATATTTTAGCTCTTCTTGATATGGTAAATAGGCATCGATTAAAAGTGAGAACCTCAGGGTCCAGCTCCTGCTTTCGAATGACAATTGTTTAATTATCTTCATACCTGGCGAAAGCCAGACTCAATAGTGATAAACTCCGTCGGCAGCAGGTAAATCTCAATTTGAAAAATGAGCCCAAAAAATAGCTGGTTTTACGTCGCCTTAAAGGGAATGTGGCACCTTCATAACGTAATTTTAACTGAGATAGTCAAGTTGTAAACAAAGTCGAAAAACCCGATACTCAATATATCATTTGTCTTGGAACTCGACATGTCCGTAGAAAAAAGCTAAAACCTACCTGTAATTTACCCCTCATGTACTATTAGCAGCAGGCCACATTTGTCATGGCTGTTGGTGTGACAACATATGCTGACGTCACGATGAGCATCAGCGAACCGAAGCCCTTGACGCGTTTCGAGTATGGCAGTGGTTGCCAGATCATGACATCATCCACGGGCAGATATTTATTTCCTTTCATAGAGGAGTACTTTAAAAACAAAAATATTGAGCCTATTGTACATTTTTCAGAGAAATCATGAGTGGTGTCATTATTTTAGGCTGAAAGTACGCCTAATTACACTAAATTCCAGGATTCGACCAAGGTGCCACATTCCCTTTAAAAGAAAACTACCTGGCGACACTTCTTGTGGCCTGTTGGCCAATGACCGTGGAATGTTCGGATCTAATGGACTTTTCAACCCATTTCTTTCCAGTCAACGCCATAGAGTAAGTGCTAAAATTTAGGGGTCCCGGGTGCCCCCCCAGTTCCGCCCCCCAGTGCTATCGCAATGTTATGTCACCACCGACCGCACAGAGCCTCTCTCTGCGGAAGGATTTCAAGAGCCTCTCTCTGCGGAAGGATTTCAAGAGCCTCTCTCTGCGGAAGTCTTTCAAGAGCCTCTCTCTGCGGAAGGATTTCAAGAGCCTTTCTCTGTGAAAGGATTTCAAACATCGAGCTCCTTCCGGCACCAGGTCAGTCTGGATGGGGATGAGGTCAGGGGGAGGGGGACGGATACGCCGCATTGCTGCTGTTGGGAAAACTGCTGGGTATTGAGTCATAAGGCGGATCCAGAGGGGAAGCAAGTGGGGCACGCCCTCCTCCCCGATCGACCCTCGGGCGCCACCTGAAAGGCCGATGGTGCCCCCTGAAATGCCGCTCCCCACCTCTGCCTCCAGCATGCGAGTATCGGCGCCTCCGTGGTAGCATTTGGCACTCCCGCTGGTCAGGTTGGCGCCCCCGTAAGAGCATGTGCCTCCCCTGCCCCGATCGGAAATCCTGGATCCGTCTATGCGCTGAATTGTGTCTCGATCGATTCACTGTAGTGATGGGAATCAAATGGTGCCTAGGATGCGCTCTAACTTAGCCCAGTCATATGCTAAGGGTCGAAACGCATCATCTATATTTTCACTTTCTCTAAACTGCCCTAACATCTGTGTTGGCTTGAGCCAAAAAGTTGCCGATATAGTTTCGGAATCATTCCTTATGGGCTATTTACCACTGTTCGGGTTTTTCGCTATCCCACACAGGAGCCGAGATATATGGGTTTTGAACGTTATGAACGTTGCGTCCCTCCACCAAGCCGAAGGAGTATCCTTGGCCCACTGCGACGGGGGGTTAACATATATTCTCACGATTTCTGGCCCCCTTTATTGCGTTAGAAGTGTCAAAAGGCACGAAGAACCACCAGAGCCATCGATGGCTGGAGTAAAAGAATTGTGCAGATGTACTGAGCCGCCCTGTTCGAATTTGCGGCCAAATGCCGCCATCCTCTCAATTGGTTACAAGTGTGCTGATGTTTTGTGTTGTGCTTGCGGGCATGCATTTTTTTAATGCGGTATGATTTGCCGGTTCCAACTGCAGTTTTTTCAGTTCGCCGTTGGGCATTCCTATGCCGTATTTGTATTTCCATACGCTGTTTTTATGGCCCCCTGTGCAAGATGAGGTGCTACCGCCTCCTGGCATTAGCGCAATTCTGGAGCAGCAACGCTTGCAAATGTTTTCGGAAAATGTTTTGTTCGTGGAATTTCTTTATTTAAAACAAAAATGTTTCGTTTAATTTTTAATTTTTCTCATCATTTCATAATTACGGTCAAGGAAAAATTAAGACTTAGAATTACACACAAGAGGGGCGTTGGTGCCGTTCCATTAATCATTTTTTAGGGTTCAGAAAGAGTTTAGATGTATAGAATATCGCACACGATTTGAAGAGTGGAGAGGAGAGCCAACGGCTTTAGAACTGGCGGTACACAATTACCACTAAATGTTTCTCCCCCTTATTGCTTTTTACTCATGGTCAGCTGCAATTTGGCGCTGTTTACCGTTGTGATAAGACCAAGCTGCTAAAAACGCCCAAAACCCCCCGCCTTGTTTACCATTAAGTAGAAGTCAATGTGTCATTCCAAGGTCTTGAATGCAGCTGATTTTCACCATTCGTAACTGCTCCTCCATTCATCAATAGATCCTGAAACTCTGCTGCACACAACACATACATAAGCTGTTCATGTATTGACATGATAAATACCTCACAAAAGTGGCCCCAGGAGCGCAAATCTCATCTTAAAGAGCATGCCTCGCTCACTGGAGAAATATTCCACTCCAACATACTACTTTGATCAGATTCCCCCTTAACTTTAGCGGAAAAGCAGGCAATCGCACAAAAAAAGACACATTCTTCCAATCTCAAACCCTGTCAGTAGCACGCCCACCTACATCGCTGGCAATACTGTCCCGCACACCACGCTCGGGAGGCAACCAGCCAGCGCATCCGATGCCGTATCTTCATCACAAAAAATCGTACAAACCTCGTACAAAAAGAACGACACGAACAGAAACCTATCTCAAGTCAAGCAGCTGTCTTTCCTATAAAAATATATAAGGTTCGTCTTCACTCGTTCAGCAGAATGCTCAAAACATCGTATGAAAAGCTTTTAAGCGCTATGAAAGAGACTTGCTCCCTTACACTTCCTTCCTCTCGGAAAATGAGCACCATGCTCCAGATTTTTAATCACTTCAAAGCTTAAGTACGCCACAGAGAGGCAGCGAAGCGTCTCTCACGAACACATCAAATCACCAATAATCATGGTGGTGCCCCCAGTTCCCCGCTGGTTCCTGGCCCAAATTCTGTTCGCCGCCCGGATCAGTTCACCCCTCCCGAAACAAAGCATAGGAAGTGTCAGAAAGAGCTAGCTGGCCGAGGCATGTGTCAGAACTGGCAATGGTTCTACCAGCCACAGGAAAAGTCATCCCACAATCATGAAAATGGGCAGGGAGCTTATCACCGTGGTCAGCTGGGTCCCTCCGCCCTTGCATTCTTGCCTTACAGTTATTCATCCCGTAAAGTTTTTTTGGAGAAGCACGAGATTGCACAAAATGCAAACTTTTCATCAGCAGCTTTGTAATCTCAAACCCACGCAATAACTTGATATCTCGTGCCAAGTCAGGGATGGAGCTGGAACCTCAATTAATTAATCAAACTTTTCCGAGCACACTTGCAAACCTCAGCTCATCCCGCCAAAGTTGGCAACGTTCACACACTCGCAGTAGCGGCCGTAACCGGAACCTTAGCTTCTCAAAACTCCCAATAGGTGGCGTGCGCTACGTCGCTTGTATCCAGCATGAAACTGCCGTTCTTCTGTGAGCAGAGGTATCGTCCGGTGGGGTCTTTGATGCACATTCTCGTCGGCTCGCGGAGTTCCACGTAGAAGGCGAATGGGGAGTCAGAAGACGCTGAGATGCCGTCGTCTGAGGTCCAGTACTTTCCATTCTGGCCTGAAATACAGTGAAATAGGTGCACTGTAAGGCAACACTGCACATATGTCCTGCTCTCGTGGAGGCCACGGAGAATTGGAGGATCCAGGCCCCTAGACATTGGGCCCCCCTGGGCTTGTACAATTTCATCAAAGCTAACTATACTCGGAATCCTTGGATCGAGGATATTCCCTTTCCTTAAAAGGACTATATCCTGAGGGGGGTTTCAGTATCTATGCATATTCTAGAAAGATGGTATGATCCAGTTATTCCTTGCATTCAAGGAGAGAAAATTGTCCTCATTGGTTTGGCAGCGTGTTGTCACTGTCAGCTGAAGAACTTCTTGAACAGCAGAACATGCGCTAAGGGCCAAAACCTCCAACACTTTCTATATATTTATTATAGTAAGAATGGAACAGAGGGAACATTACGTTGCAAATTCAGACTGAAACTGTGCCTGAAAGAAGCACGGGTTTAGTTGTGCCAAATATTTAGACGGCATTACTCAGGTACAACGAATGTTTCGCAAAATCTCGGACATCTCTTCAGCTTCGCTGCAGCGGTGTTTGATACCAAAAATCATTCGTTACGCAAACCAGGCGAGAAAAAACGGCGAACATCTTCAATTCCATGTATCTATGGATATAGTTTATATCGATATATTTATGGATATAGTTTATATGGGTTTGTTTCAGTTTTAGTTCATAGTATGGTCGATATAGCTTTCCATTGCTAGATGTACCCCCTTTCCCAACTCGGAAGTCTGTGGCGATGTCCGTTCTTATTGACGACTCTACAGTGTAGCATGACCTACCTTTGAAGTACACCTGTCCTTTGTCGCCCCATTCCACATGCACGGTCTCGTAGTTGGTCTTGTTGCACTCCAGCTTGGTGGAGGAGGAGCTCTTGTAGCCGACGAATCCCTGCTCACACTTCAGCACGAGGATCGGCCTGTGGAGGGGTGAAGGAGTTAGACCAGCCAGCTCCGAGCTGGCCTTAGAGAGAGTTAGACCAGCAAGCTCCGAGATGTTAGTCTTGGAGAGAGTTAGACCAGCAAGCTTCGAGCTGTTAGTCTTGGAGAGAGTTAGATCAGCAAGCTCCGAGGTGTTAGTCTTGGAGAGAGTTAGATCAGCAAGCTCCGAGCTATTTGTCTTGGAGAGAGTTAGATCAGCAAGCTCTGAGCTATTTAGTCTTGGAGAGAATTAGATCAGCAAGCTCCGAACAGTTAGTCTTGGAGAGAGTTAGATCAGCAAGCTCCGAGGTGTTAGTCTTGGAGAGAGTTAGATCAGCAAGCTCCGAGCTATTTGTCTTGGAGAGAGTTAGATCAGCAAGCTCCGAGATGTTGGTCTTGGAGGAGAGTTAGACCAGCAAGCTCCGAGCTGTTAGTCATGGAGAGAGTTATAACAGCAAGCTCCGAGATGTTGGTCTTGGAGAGAGTTAGATCAGCAAGCTCCGAGATGTTGGTCTTGCTACGTAACATGTTTTGTGAAGGATACTCGGCTGGTAAGACGCTTTATGTTTCTATGAGACGTTTGAGACACTCACAAGTAAACGGTGGCTGTAGGAACTCGTATCTACAACACATAATCGTATCGAATTGTGGGAAATTTTATATTTTCATGGTTCAAAACACATCTAAGACTGCTCCTACATTTCACGTGGAGCAGCATTGATCTCTAACTATATTCACGTCAAATCTGAAACACCCAGGTACAATCTCGATATTACGTCTCGCAATTTCAAAGAGCCTCTCCTGAATGCCTCCCCATCATTAAACAGCTTGCCCGTACCTGTTGATCAGGTAGAAGAAGAACTTGGCGTTGTCCTCGTTCTCCTCCGAGTTGGCGTAGAGATGGCCCGACTTCTTCGCCGCCAGGCACTTCCCATTGTTGGCCCTGAACGACACCGAGCCGTCGGGATGCCACACAAGGTCGAACAGCCCGTTCGAAGATCTGCGGGACGCAGGGACAATAGCGTTAAAGGAGTGAGGGCAAAACCCATATCCGGATCCGAAATTCTACAAGTTCTTTGAAACATTGAATTTCGATCCGTTCTGTTACCGGTTGGGAAATTAACTCAATCACACAATCAGTGAAATAAGCGTCGGAATTCGGGCGGCAGGAGAGCTACCCACCAGACCTTCTTATTCTTGGAATCCTGACTGTGGCACCTGCGTGTCAATCATGGCATGACAACCAAATTCGTGTCGATTTTTAGCAACAAACCGTTTCGATTTTAGTGTCCGAGGCCCAGTTGCGTAGTACTGGGGACGTAGGACATTTCTGTTCCGTTGTAATTCTTTTAAACCTGGTACATATTCCTGTAATCTGGTACCGATGTCACTTCACCGCCACTGCCGTGTCACTTTGGGCAATAAGCAGCCCACCCCATTTTGCATTAAAACTTTCAGTATCAGCCAAATTGGGAATAAATCGGTACATTTATATAACCATCAGTTGCAGAAGGCAGTGATAAGACCAAATCCGATGAGTTTCTTTGTTCTAGGGGGAAAATCATTGTCAGCAGCAGGTTGAAATTTGGCTGAATCCTCACTATTAGCCAGTGACGACGCCTCATCATCATCATCAAGGGCTTTTTATAAGGTGTTCAGTGCAAGGCACCTTTGCCTGCCTCTGAAGTCGACGCCTATGACCGGTGACCTTCTACAACAACCGCTCCCCTCGCCGCTCCGACCCACTGACTAACGTACTTTTTGCCGGAGGAGGCTTGGATGCCGCCGCTGCTCTCCAGGGTCCAGTACCGGTCCTGCATGGTGCGCACGTACCACCGCCGCGTGGCCGCGTCGAACTCCATCAGGAAACGCTCGTGCTCTCCCACCTCCTCCTGGTTGGCCGTCAGGTCCACTCCTATCGTAGCAGAACGGGTGTGAATGACGCCAGCGGGAGGTGTAGTCTATGATGATTCCGAAATACGGTTCTACTGTTCAGGACAGGTGTTCTACGGTTCTACAGTTTTAGCGGGACAGGTGTGTGGGGAGTGAGTCGGAGGTGTAGTCTATGATGATTCCGATCTACAGTTCTACTGTTTAGAAATCTCGCGATTGTCATCATCGGAGGCGCGGTAGTGGAGTGGTCAGTGCAGCTGGCTTCCACGCAGTAGAGCCAGGTTCAAAGCCTGGAGGTTTCCCTGAACAAGGAGCAAGCTGGCTCCCGAGAAACCCTTCCAACATGGAAAGAGTTGGCGACGCCCTGACAGTTGGTGCATCGATAAGCTCGAAAAATTATTACTTCAGAATATCGTCAGATTTATATAGAAAACATGTATGGTCCCTTTTCACTGGGAGATTCCATCCTGAGGATGATCTGGGTCACGGCAGTTTGGTGTGAGGTTAGCAGAATGGTCAAATGAGAGATGGTGGTCCCTACGGCCCCTTAAGTACTTGAGCTCACAAAAAAGAAGGCTTGAAAGAAAAAAATTGGCCTGCCTATCTGGCCTGCAATATGAATTGAAAATATTTTCTACCGCCATGTTAAGGACCAGCACCATCTTCTTATTCCTGAATAGAAATATGTTGGGACATCGTTAGAACCAAACACGTTGTTAATGCTGACACCGACACGAAGTAGACGAGTCTGACCTTGTTTGACGCTGACGTATCTCTCGTTGAGCGCCGACATGAAGCTGGCCTGGGGCAGCGAGTTCTCCAGCGTGAACAGCTCGTCCTTCGTCACGGACAGACCGCGGGTCTTCAGCACAGCCTGTAAATCAGGGCACAGTCGGGTCATAAGCGGATCCAGGATTGCCGATCGGAGGGGGCACCTTCCGGGGGGGGCGCCATCCGGACCATGGGGGCGCCACTTATGACCGATAAAACCTATCAGGTGGGCGCCGATTTTTCGCATCCTGGGGGGGGTGGGAAGCGACATTTCAGGGGGCGCCATCGACCTTTCAGGGGGCGCCGAGGGTCGATCGGGGGGCACGTACCCCCTTGCACCCCTGGATCCGCCTATGAGTTGGGTGTACACAAGGCATTTGGTGTTTAACCCTATTTCCGTCAGGCTCCCGGCTACCCCTATTTCCGGCAGGGGGGCAATATCGGCCCCCAAGATCTCGTAATCTAACCGGCCGATTTTGAAAATTCAAAGTGCCATAGATTCCTCTGCTGCTAACCTTTATTTTGAAAAAAAGAAAATTTCAAAATTTTTATTTTTTAGGAGAAGGTCGTGCAAAATATACAATTTTTGTGTATTTTTTAGATTTTCCATAACCCTTGTCTCTGTTGTACGATTTTCACAAAAACTAGTTCAGATTTACAAATAATTCACCCAAAATTTTCCTATACTCGAGTTACGCAAAAATTCGAAATTCAATGGCAGTTCCAGGCCCAGGACTATGAGGGGAAATATATACAACCTAAAAGTTTTTGTTACGCGGATTAGAAGCCGTCATATACTGCTTGGCATCTTTGACACATAAATAAATGAGAAAAAAAGTGAAAAACTCATCAGGGGCGGATGCAGTAAGGTAAAACAGTGGGGTAAAATACATACCAACAATATGCGAATGGTATGCATGGTATATTAGTCCCTCGACTAGTTCAAATTTAATTTCTGATAATTTTTACCCTCCCATGGCAGCTCTGGGAAAGGGGGTGACATAGGCGGATCAAGGACTCGTCGTGGGGGGTGGGGGTGATTGGAAACACATTTTCAATATACAACGATATTGAGTCGCGGCGGTGATACTGGCTGGGAATATACATTTTGAAAATGTGTAGTGACTGGACACGCCTCTGGTAATCTAGAATTGGTTTATAACTATTTTGAATTTTCATATACCCAATTGTATTCGCCCTGACACGGCTGTAAGCAGTCTTCTCACTTACTAACGTTTAGTCCTTCTTGATAACATTCCCCCATTTTGAACTGCTGTAACCGCCCCTGATGAATACAAATAGTGACAATTGTGAATGCACTATCATCTCACATAAAAAATGATATAATAAAACCATATAACTGATATCAGGATCAGCAGAGACGGCTTCCTTTTACAAAAAACCCATCGCATACGATAATACTTGGTTTGTGGATAGAACCTCCCCAAAAACCCAGCCATAGCTCCGCCCCTGGTAAATATATAATCTTGAAAATTTCAGAAAACCTGCCTGTACTAGTTTTAGGAAAAGTCAGGAAGTTTCAAAGTTCTATCGCAAGCCGTTTCGGAGATATTCTCGAAAAACCTGAAGGGGGCAATATTAGCCCCCTGCCGGAAATAGGGTTAAGATTGGACAGTCTAGGAGCTACGAGGTTTTTAATGGTCACGGTGAGGTCAAACCTAGCCACTGGGCCAAGATTTGTACGGAGAAGGGTTTCTTAATCACCAACCGGCACGAGTACTTGGAACTATTTTTTACGTGCCTTTCTGCTTTGGTTTAACGCTGTTTACAATTTTTGTATAGCCGTAGGTATTGTGATTGATAGCACATCCTGTAAAACAATGGTATAGACCAATAAAGCAGAGGATGAACCAGCACGGGGCATCGTCAGGAAGTAAAAATAAAAGCTCTAGTTTACACGATTTGAGCAGAAGGACGCCACGCATGTCCTTCACATATAAACGGACAGAAGACCGGGACAAGCCAAAGAGTGGTAAAAAAGTGGCAAAAACAAACAGGTACCGACAATTCATGACATTTAACAGCTGTATCAAAGAAACGTGAATCCACATGCTCCCAGGATCTAGGATCACTCAAAACCTCACCATATCACATATTATCAGGCCGTCGATTGAATACAATTTCAAACATTTTATGACATTTTTATGTCACTAATGGAGGAAGGGACCTCACATTTTTGCTATCCTACCCGAGTGAAAGATTGCCGATGGCTGTACATAAAAATCGCTTGGAACCATTAGTACCAGGGGGATGATTAATCAGGCTAATCTGGCACTTAAATCTCGTCATTGGTTTGATGCCAATGTGGCAGGTAGCTAAGAAGCGACAATAAGCGGAGGTCGGACAGGAGATAACAGTTCCCTCTCGCACTGTTACGCTCCTCCAGTCTCACCTTAGACCCGATCGGCGACAAGTACTTCCCCACCCGGTCCCTCAGCGCCAGGCTTCCGTTGTGGTACTCGATTGCGAACAAGCATTCTTCCGAACACGAGCTCTGCAGCTGACCATCTCTATTCAAGTACAAGTTGTTGCTGGTGTGAATGGCGTACTGGTTGTCTCGGTACTCGAGCGTGAACAGGGTATCCTCGCCCCAGGGGATGTTGGCGTCCACGTGGATCTCGTCCATGCTTTCTGAGAGATGCGCAAACCGCTTCCGACCAAAGCTGTACACGTTGACTTGGGGCCGCGCCGCGAGGTGAACGTACCTGGCGACACAAAAACACAAACATTATTGGGGTGGTTGATAGGGGGTACAGACATGAGTGGTTAAGGTGGAGAAGGGCGGGGACAGCTGAGCCCAAAATCGTGAAGAAGTGCAGTTAAAAAATAATCGGCGAGTAGTGGGGTGACTGCGTTTCTGTAACCACGACACAAATTGAACACGACACAAATAGACCGCTTTGCATCCGTCGAACAGACAAGTAAATGGTGATCAAAATACAGAAGCATTATTCGAAGTTACCAGTGCCTTCTAATTCTGGGAGAAGCATACTGTACAAGCTTTACGTTCCGTGCCGCTTGCTTACCCTGGTTGTGTTTAAATGCATAAAAGGACATTCGCGCACACAATTTAATGCGTTTACATGCATGATCCGGGGCCAGACACCCTAGCCACAGCACATGGCAAGACATAAATCATGTTTTGAAAACGACTTAGATCGTTAATTTCTAATCTTGTAAGGCTATCGTGTGAGTCAGCATACTTGTTTAAAAGCAGCGCTATCAACTCGATGCCGGACTTTACCAGTGGCACTTGCATTTGATAAAACTTCTGCTGGCAGTATTTGCTTTATCCATCCACTTACAAATACTTGATAGGAAAGCTACCGAAGGCCAACGATAGCGACCATCACTTTCCTCAAGGGAGTGCGACATATCTCAATGCAAAGCCCTAGAATCCCTATGTCTCCATGGGGCATAAAACAGCCAGCAGTGCTGTGCAGAAAAAGAGTCTACCCGTGGCACAATTAAAACTGTGGTGAGATTTTTTTGAGGAGAAAACGTGGCATCTGGGAACGCCCCACTCAGCTGCCGATGCTCTGAAATCGCCTGGTGTCAACTATGTAGTTTTGTTAACGCAATCTGACCTGTCTTTATAATATGACACAAGTTTTTTTCAATCCTGCGTAATGACTACGTTTAGGATAACTATTTCCCAGCTAAACGATAGCAATAATTGACTCCAGATCAATATCCAGCCATCTGGCGTAACAAGACAATATTCATTTACTGCGAAAAAGAAGCTTTCAGCAGGACGCGGATGCTGCCTAGGTTCCTCATTCCCCAACCCCTTGATCAGCCGGGTCCCAGTAACCCTCACCAGAGCTCCGAGTCAGAGGGTGCCTTCGCGTTGCAGACGATTTTGTCGGCACTCGCGCCCAGGAAGTACTTCCTCTCCACGTTCCTGAAGGCCCACCGCCCGCTGCCGTCGTCCGCCACGGCGATCTCGAACATGCCGCCCGCCTCCAGCTCCTCGTTCTCGCAGGTGACGTTGCCGAAGTTGTCCACCGCTAGGTATTTGCCCTGAGGCATGCCAGAAATCACGGGCGTCTAGAGGCCGGTAGTGAGTTACGAATGGGTGACAGTATTTTCAAGAGGTTATTTTCAGTAGGCTATTTTCTGTTGGTTATTTTCAGTATATTATTTCTGTACGTTACGGTATTTTCAGTACGTTATTCTGAATACAAATATCGTTGTCACCATCGCTCAAAGATATTGTGAAGTTTGATGTTACTCTGGGGAAGAAATTATGGTGCAAGTTTTGCTTTAATCCAGGGAATTGACGTCTGTTCGAGGAAACATAATAAAAACAGAAATGTCCAAGGTTACGTTGTATTTTCAAGAAAGAAACCTTTCACAGTCTGTGCGTACCTGTTTTAATACCAGGAATACATATACATCTAAAATAATATATAAACATACATATCTACATCGGAAATGCAAGAAAATGAAGTTCTGAATGTCTTGAAAAAATGATTTAGGCTTTTCCATTCTAGATCAAGATTTAGTAATGGTTCAACCTCACGGAAAAAACATTCGTCTATAGCCCCATTGTCCGTGTGGATCAAAAGTAAATCATTATGTTTTACTGTCCAAACGTTAGCGTGCCTAAAAGGTGTAAAACTGAGGGCACATATTGTAACGACGTGAAGGCTCCACACTGTTCCCAAAAGAACAGATCAGCGCCCTCGTCTGCCAGTCGCGGTATGGTGCTTGTAGGGAGTGTAAAAGTCGGAAAAATCCCGGATAAATCGTTATGCCACAAAACCAGCAGCCACCATCCCGATTCCTGGGAAGACGCTGGCGTTCACAGTGACCGGGATATAGAGGCAAACGTCACCTGGGAGTCACCCAACAACTAACCAAGCCGATGAAGCAATGGAACCAGGCATGAGCAACGCCATGGGGGAGGCATGGAGCCCCGAGCCCCCCCCCCACTTTTGCCGCAGATGTTTCATACCTCAGCCAGGTTCCAATAGAGAACAAGTATATCGCTAGCATAAGTGGGAGGGTACGAAGAGCCAAAATGGAAATTTTTGAACCTAAAGGCGATGGTTTTATTTCAGCGAGAAGATGGAGTTTCACTGTCGACCTCTCCTCACGCTTTTCTACCGATATTGACGTACTTGTAAACAGGGTTTCGTTAGGACAAGGGCAGAAATCTCAGGGGCACCAATAGCTGAGACAAGATCTGACAACTCAGTGGGGGAAGGGTGAAGGGGGCCATATGCGGATCCAGGGGCAGGTTTCCCCTGTCCGGACCGAGCCGTGGTGCCCTATGAAACGTCCTCGTTGCGCCTTGTAATGCCGCTGCCCCAGCAATGCCATCAGTACTCCTGCGACAACGTTTCGCGCCCCATGACAGGTCGCGCCACCAGTTTGCTTCAGATGGCAACACCGCCAGATCTTTGGCTCCCGATTGGAGATCCCAGATCCATCTAGCAAAAAAAAGCACTGCCCTGATTCACCCAGTACGGTTTTGCAGAAAGCCACGGATAACCTAAGGATAACCCAAGAGTAACCCAAGGATAACCCAAGAGTAACCCAAGGATAACCCAAGAGTAACCCAAGGATAGCCCAACTCACCAGATGTGACCGCAGACTGACGTAGTCCTGTGTTCCGGTGGGTGTCAGCGTCCACAGCTGTTTCTTCTTCAGGGAGGTGCCATTGGCATTGATTTTGAAGCCGAACGTCTCGGCGGTGAGGTACTTGCTCTTGGAGTTGACCACTCCAACGGTCCAGGCCCTCTCGTCGTCCAGTTCGGTTCCGCCGTTCATACTGGCGCTGTTTCCGTGCATCTTGTCCAGCTGGAACAAAGGTGAAACAAAGGTGAAACACGGATCAGTTGACGGATCCAGACGTCGTGGTTTGATGCAAACCCCGTTCAAGTTCCTGCAAGAAGCAATACCCCCAATCCTTAGTTGCCTCACGCGAAGAAACAGTGACGTCAGAGTTTCTATGCCGCAGGCAAGCTTTACAGTATGAGCCTACGGGGACTTCATGATTGTCTTTTGGCGGGCATAGAAACGATATACTGCTTATATTTCCCGGATGCGATTTAATAAGCTCTGCTGTTATTCTATAGATCCCGTTTTATTTTTATATTTCTTTTTTACATAGAATTTGTAGAAACTTCAACCAAAATGGGATTCTAGGGCCTGAGTTTGAGGAGAGGTGCAACAGGTAAGATTGTTGAAACATGTTTAATTAAAAACTGAGGAAATTTAGGCAGTTTAAGGCCCTTTATGTTTTATCACCTCCATGTGTGAATAACTGTTCAATGAGGGCTCATTCCGACCGTCTTTCCAACGAATGAGAGTATAAGTAGTTGCTTTTCTGTAGCCAGTTACCTCAGTGAGAACTCGACTCTGCATCGATCACAATCAAACAGTCATCATCCATAAAATTCAAATAACCTACCGGATACGAAATCTAAATAAAGCCGTCAAAACAACGAATGATATGACGCATAATGGACAAGACTATCGTCTTCAGGGGCAGGCAGAAGACGGATGTGATAAAAACCTTGAACGATGTGAAGTAGAGCGCCACCCTTTCTCGAGTGCCTAATGGTCAACATCCACGAGTTCACCTTTGTCACATAAGTAGGATTAAAGGCACTCGTCATTTGCTTCAAGGTGAAAGTACTCGATGGAGAAGGGAACCATGACCATCGAAAATTGCTCTTCAGCGGGCGCTAGGATAGCCATCTGATTTGCTTACTGTCTTCCGAGTTCTCTGGCGAATGTTACTAGGCCTCTATCTTTTCGCCAGAATCTCGGAGGGGCTAACACGAATCTCCAGTTTTGGGTAGTCCCGTTTGGAAAAAGACTAACAATCTAACCGGTAATGAGCTAAATTATTGTGCATTTAACCTAAACAGACCTGTATTCCTGCTCCTGTATATTTACAGGGAGCTACTACTGGCAGTTTTTACTAATAGTATGATATTTATTATGCTTTCTTTAAGTTACTTTCTTTTCCTAGTAGGGTGCCGCGACTTGTAATATTTTATGTTCTGGTGGTGTTAACGTAAGGGTACTGTTGTCGTTGATCGTGGAGGGCACGCCTGGCTACCCGTTTAAATGGGTGGCGGACCTTTTCTAGCAATAGAATTGCATGTAAAAAAGAATATACATAGCTCTAGTTGGGACGGATTTTCTGCACAGACTCAAAGGAACGACTGAAAGTGTTTTCGAATAAACTCGCGACATATGTGAACGCGGGCAAGGCACCGTAAAAAAGTGTAAAAGCTCCACAACCAACACTACTCTTGAAAAAAGCCAAGAAAGAGACAAGGTTTGGAACCACAGTACGGATCAAGGTCAGAGTTATCAGCTGGTACCAAGTCTGACCTATTAATTTTTGAGATCCTAATTTTTTTGACAACACATTTTGGCAGTCCTGCGGAGTCGGTTACCGACTACGGGACTGACTCGGAGTGATATTTCTTCTTGAAAAATACTCCCCTCATCTGGACTAAATCGGTACATATTTTTCGTCTTATACTCTTTTCTAGGCCAAATACATATTTTTGATCTTGTATTCTTTTCTAGGCTAAATAGGCCTTTCTTTGCAGAAGACTTGCAACCCAAGATAAGAGCTTAAGTTATGTTCTGAAATAAAATAAATGACCAAAACGAATCCCAGAATCGGAGTCAACTCGAACTCCAGCACTCGCAATGTAATGGGTCAAGCTGCGTTTTTTCTTTTGCCTCGAGACTGAAAATAATTACCTAAAAAATGAGATTGTTATGGCTATTGGTACCCTCTCCATGTAATAGTGGTCTTTACAACCGGAACTTGTGCGGACGTATTATCCAATCGTTTTTTTTTGTTTACTGAGCCAGTAAGCTGTGGTATGCAAAAAAATCAGATTACTTCTCAGACGTTCTACTTTGCAAACCTAACAATATTTTTAAGTTCGCGCCATTTTGGAAGAAGAGAAGCCTTGGGACCTTACGTTGCACCGACTGCGGAGGTCATACGGCACCGAAAACTCTCACCCTGTTGGAAGTCTAACGCGTCACCAATGAGCCACTGGATCCCCACGATCCGTTTACGAAATTTAAAGTAAGTTTTAGCCATTGCTGGAGACGAGCCACATGGAGAAAAAATCATCAGTCATTTTTAATCAGTAGGTCCACCACTCAGCTTGGGTTGAAACTAGAATCGCACCAGTCAGTGGCAGACCCAAGGGGGGGTAGGGGGTTCAAGCCTCCCGAAATGAGTGAGTTAATACATAGGCGAGGGGTGCGCGAGGTACTGGCGGGCGAGGCTCGAGCCCCTAGCCCCCTCCCCGAAATGAGTGAGTTAATACATAGGCGAGGGGGTGCGCGAGGTACTGGCGGGCGAGGCTCAGGCCCCTAGCCCCGAAATGAGTGAGTTAATACATAGGCGAGGGGTACGCGAGGTACTGGCGGGTGAGACTCGAGCCCCCTAGCCCCCTCCCTCCCGAAATGAATGAGTTAATACATAGGCGAGGGGCTGTGCGAGGTACTGGTGGGCGAGGCTCGAGCCCCCTAGCCCCCCTCCCCGAAATGCATTCTGGGACTCGTCACTGCGCACAGTGAATTTCCGAGGAGGGAATGCCATATTTTTGTGTTACAAGCAAACCTTACTCTGATGCCATCTAAGGTGATTTATATATTTATTTATTTTTGCAAATGAGAGCTGCGAGACAGATACTGGGTGTTGGAATGCGCCTGCTAAGGAAAGGGTCTCGGTTTCGAGTCCCGGTCGGTACTGGGACTATGGTGTGATGTGACTATAGGGCAACCTCTACCGAATAGTACAAAGAGTCTCGTCACTTACAAGCTAGATGAGATTCATCCCATCCAGTTTGGGCAGATCCCTGCTAGCTTAGCACAATCCCGACTAGTTCAAGTAGCCTCAAGACAAAGAGGCAATGGGAAGTGGGAAATGATGATATCGATGACTTCATCCACATCAGATTCTTAAGCTTACCCGTCAGTGTTGAATACTTTTGCAGTGTGGTTCTGCAGCATTAAATCGCCTGATTTAGCGGGCGTTGGGTTTGAATCGACAATCCCGCCCAGTGAAAACTCCTAGGACCATTTAGCAGTCTCGCAGTTGGATGGTTGTTAGACTCCAACAATGGCACTACCTACGCTGCAAATGAGAGGTGTGGGTTGTGCGGGAACAACACATGGAAGGGTCACGTCCATCGACATCCCTTCAAAGCTGCGTATCAATCCAACGCTGGCACTTCTCTAGAAGCCTCCGGGCCAGGGTTCGCTAGAGCGGAGGGTGCCGAGCTTGCCTCCCGCGAGGGTCCTTACAAGCCCGAAGGGATCTTTAGGTTACTTTTGGTCTGCCCAAGTCCGCGAAATGATGACCTGGCTCAACCCCTTCCATAACGGGTTCTTCGCGGGTACAATGCCCTCACGTTTCATCTCGGCAAGTTCCCTATAAAGCTCCTTTCGGATTCAAAGTAGTCCAAGTGCTCACTTTCACTTTACCTGCATGATGGCCTCCATGGGCAGACTCAGAACTGGCCCACTTCTGGTCGGCCGCAGGTTCCCACCGGTGGACACGGCACACTCCCCCGTACACCGCCGCAGGCCGACTGACCACAGACGGCGCCACAGACGCCGCCGCCGGCCGCGCCGCGCCGCGCTCGTCTCCTGCGGCGCTACCGGCGCGTGTCGACGTACGCGGCGCGGCCAGCCGAGACGCGGCGTTTATGGTTTGTGTGCCGAGGTTGACGAGAGAGTCACTTTTAAGAGTAAGCTAAATATTTGCCACGTGCGGATGATGGCGTGGCCGAGGGCGCCGGGGTGGCTAAGAGAGGACCAGTAAATCCCCCAGTCGCGCTTCAAACAGCAGCTTCTTACTTTGGGCGGGCAGGTGCCTTGCACAGAACGCCTTATAAAAGCCCTTAACTAACTAACTCTCAAACATCTTCCCTTGGCCTCCTCCCGGGATCATCCGTGATTAGCGTGCGCCCTTTCTTGCTCTGTTCGAGCTGTCGGCTTGGCGCAGGCTGCAGCTGCAGTTGAGTGCTGATGATGGATGCCTGTCCACCCCAGTCTCGGCTGGAAATATCAATCCGAGCAGCGCCACGGGGAGGGCGGACAGACTGCACATTGAACTTTATATGAACGTCAGTCCCCGTGATGGGATCAATTGGGATTCAGAGAACTTGACAGCTTTGCATAATCAGAGTCGTTAAAGCTCGGTCAATGAGAGCGGATCGAAAGCCCAGCGAGAAGTGAACCGCGATGTCTGCAGATATTGCAGTATGTATTACAAGTACGTATTGCTCTCACTCGTGGCCAGTTCCAGTTGTTTTCTAGACGGCAGAACTAGCATAAAATACAGAACAAACAGGCGTGTTTTGTCGCTGCCACTGTCAGCGGGGCAGCACGCACGAACAGGCGCGGCGTAACGGAGGGGTGACTAACACAGAGGCACGTGGCACGAGCCGGGAACAAAGATAGAACTGAACCAGGGGAGCGAGGGGCGTCAACCCGCACAGTGTCCCTGCCCTGAATACGGCAGCGCCCTCCGTGTCGCAAGATGGCGGGCACAGAACACGCTACAAGCTGTTCCTCACAGCACTGAGGAGCTGTACAAAAGTCAGGATTTTGTCGATAACATCACGACTGCACTCGAAGTTCAGCTGCAGGAAGGCGGCAGACGCTTGGTCTCACCGCATCTGAACAGACGCGAATTTCAATATCCGCTGTCTCGCAAGGTTAGGCCTCGGGTTAAGCATTAGCTGTTGCCATTAGAGAGGAAAAGGGCACCAGGGCTCTTCATAGATACAAACCAAGAAATTATACAGGCCACCATTTCACAATTAGAAGAATTCACCCTTTGGCTTGGTTTCATGCCCGACGTACGAGTTTTGTCATGCGTTGGTTTTCCATACCTCACCCATTATCAAAAAATGAAACCAAAGACAGTGCTGTATTGTCGAAGTATGACCCTATCTAAACGGCATGGCTGGTTTCAGCATTTCAATCTCCTCCTGCCCTGTAATCGTTTCGCCTCTCAAGCCTCCATCTCACGCCAATACTCTCGATAATTGGGCGAGTCTGCCTGTTGGGAATGGCCCTAATAAAAAATAATACTACCGTCGGCTCGAGGAGCAGCATGTATCATATTGTTTAAACATTCCTCGAGCGTGGGAGTCATTTAGAAGGTTTCCACGGATATGTCTTGTCATGAAAATGCAACTAACAAACAACTCTGTTGTATGTACAATCTTACTAACAAACAACTCTGTTGTATGTACAATCTTCAGTGTTGCACCGAGTTCCAAGCTCGCGAACTCCTGTTACAATTAAGATGCCTGGCCAATGTCAGAACAGAGCAGCGTGTCCCATCAATCAGTCCAGAGCTGTTTATAAGGCTTTCTGTGCAAGGCACCTTTGCGCTCCTCTAAAGTCAGTGTATCCTATCAGCTGTAAAATTTTAACAACCAAATTAATGCATTTATGCACGTGGTCTGAAATGGTTTATCCCATCCCATTGCGACGTCGTCATTTGTTTCAAGATTCGCGAATCAGATTTTTGCGAATGTTTTTAATCATTGCAACATTCAGATGACCGGTTCAGGCGTGTTTTTGCGTATTTTGTCGTTTTCTAGACAGCGCGGAATATTCACGGCATCCACAACTCATCAAATTGCCTTTACTCTAGGCTAGCCTACAGCTTAAATAATATTTTGCTCTTGGGTGTCATCTAAAATTATTGCGCAGATGAAGTGCAATGCAAACATAACTTATTAAAATAGGGATCACAAAGTCAGGCTACATACAGTGCTCTCTTGTCACGCGCCCCGCTGGGTCCCTGACAAGACGTGCCCCGCTGGGGTCCCTGACAAGACGCGCCCCGCTGGGTCCCTGACAAGACGCGCCCCGCTGGTTCCTGACAAGACGCGCCCCGCTGGGTCACTGACAAGACGCGCCCCGCTGGGTCCCTGACAAGACGCGCCCCGCTCGGTCCCTGACAAGACGCGCCCCGCTGGGTCCCTGACAAGACGCGCCCCGCTGGTCCTGACAAGACGCGCCCCGCTGGGTCACTGACAAGACGCGCCCCGCTGGGTCCCTGACAAGACGCGCCCCGCTGAGGTCCCTGACAAAACGCACCCCGCTGGGGTCACTGACAAGACGCGCCCCGCTGGGTCACTGACAAGACGCGCCCCGCCGGGGTCCCTGACAAGACGCGCCCCGCTGGGGGCCGTATTCGGCCCCTCCCCTCCGTATATCATTTCCCCGGAAACCTAAAGCAAAATTACGGACGGCATTCGAAAGCTCTTTGACGAGAAAAGGAGAACTATTTTTATGTCAGGTCAATATTGAGGCAACCATAGCTCAAGGAAGATTCCATATG
Source organism: Lepas anatifera (assembly GCA_034440635.1). Classification (NCBI taxonomy): domain Eukaryota; kingdom Metazoa; phylum Arthropoda; class Thecostraca; family Lepadidae; genus Lepas; species Lepas anatifera. The sequence goes on from JAOTON010000213.1 coordinate 988,273, forward strand.
CTTAAACAGGGCAGTGTACGTTTCCCGCTCTAGATTTTTACTCAGCGGAGCTAGTGCAAATCTTTATGCATCATTGGGTTCCTCTCGTCGCTGCGAATGAATCGAATGATGTATATTACCTTATTAGGTCAAATAGTGAAAATGACCTGACATCGAGCTAGGTCTGGGTCACAGGGTGGACCTGATATGGTCGTGTTGCATATCAATCGACTCCCCGCGACAAGACAAGCATAATGCAAACAAAATGGAAGCTTTATCTCCATTTACTGAGAAGTTATTGGTAAGATAACCACTGTATGCTCCTGCAACCTCACATCGCCTTTGTGAGATCAAGTAGTAAACAATCAATGTACTGGTCAAGATTGTGGGAACAATACATGGTTTGAGGATTTTCAGGTTTATCTATCCAGTATTTTCTGAAAACGAGCCCTTTGTATTTTTCACCATACACTTAAAATGGGATGACCCAAAAATTGACGGAGATCAAAATTCTGAGATAGCAGATTTGCAGGCCCTTAGGACCTTATGGTATTGTCAAATTTTGAAATTGATCGGTTGTTAGATGTTCCTTAAGCGCCGCTTCAAACTCGTGATTTTAAGTTTTGAGGTTAGCTCGCCTGATCTTGAATAGCTCCTTGACCTGAAATGACCTGACCTAAAAATTTGGTCAGATGCGTAAAATTGATCAGGGATAAGGTGCTGTAAGTGTCATTTTTCTGCGTCTGTTCGTTTCTGCGTTATCTGGGGGAAAACCAAGAGGGGCGAATTTCGCCCAGCCCCAGCGGGGCGCGTGTTAATGGGAGTGCAGAGGAATAGAAGCATATTATCGGCTATCGATTTTTCTACGCTAGTTTGGGAACAAACATGGTACGCATCATCCACCATACAGTGCTCTGTTTACCCGTACACGACTTCTTTCGGTTCAGTGTTTAATAGACCGGGACAGAAAAGAGACAAACAAGGGACAGTGGAAACCCGTGTCGATAATTGAACGATGCAGGAATACTTAGAATAACGGGTATAAAAATGCATGACTGTATGCGGAACTTTTGTTCCTATTCTTGAATTAAGATTAATATGATTTTGAGGAAATATGACAAAGTCGTTTCGAAAGTTTATTTCATATTCTCGCTAGGTCTTCTTCGGTTTCCTCCATTATCGTCGGCAGACTTGGCTTATAGAATTTCAGGGCGGTCACTCGACTCATGCCATGAAGAAGTGACATTGCTATCCCATGTTCCTCGAAATACTTCCTAATATCATTCTTCAGATCTTGCTGCTTCTTTTGATTAATTTTATTGGCTCCGATTTGCGATTTCGCTTTACTATTGTTGAAGAGATTCGATAGATCAACTATGTGCGATTTAAGCGCATTTTTCCTCTCTCTTGTCGTATGCGTATGGGGTAAAAAATCCGACTTAATGCCCTGACTGCTGCCATTCAGTGTAAGTCTATTCATTTTCTGAATCGCATCTTTGAGACCACCCTTGCCATCACCTTGAGAAAGCTCTCTTCGATTTAAAGGTTCCCTTAGCCGCCACTTAGGGTAGCTATTATGCAAGCTTGGTGGTTGCAGAGTCAGTCGAGTACTACAGGTCAACGACCCTTGGCTCATGCTGGTGAGAATACCTTGAGGAACGCTGGCACTCATACTCTCTTGCATACGAGTATTCACCTTTTTGTTTGACTTCGTGTCGGCACTAATGGAGCGAGTCTGGCGATGTTTTTTCTTTATTCCTACGGGAAACAGAGTCATAGAAGACGACGCTAAAGGCGCCGGGGCACCATTTGAAAGCATAGGATCTTCAAAAGTAACGATTGGCATGGTGAGTGTATCGAAGGCCTATATTTACGTACTAAGTGACACGTTTCCAGTACGTGAGGATCTTAGCACAAGTACAAAGTCATGTCGCAACAAGTAGCTATTATTGATGCAATGCTTGCCAAGTAATGGTTCGTAACCGTCCCGTCCTTTCCCCAAATCAAAACTGGTAAAATAAATCGCGGTGAAAGGACTTTTAGGATATTTACGGAATTAAATTACTGCCAAATACCCACGCGCCGAAGTGAGCCATCATCTTACAATAAAAAATCCTCTCCTAAACATATTTCGCCGCTATCGCAGCTTATATTAAGCAACGGCTAACTTCTTCAGGAAAATACACCCGTAAACTTCGTTGCATATTCGGATAAATCTGGCATCCCCAACAATACGGAGATTTATTGCACTAGCAAAGGACTTATGCCCGGCAAAAGTCCGCTCTTGATCCGACTACTAAATAAGGCTCTGTCAGATTCTACCTGCCCGAGCTGGGCTTTTGCATTGGGCCACACAACCTGCTACGTCTCATCTCTACTCGACACCCCGGTTCACCTCAAGCACTGGAATCAATCGCCCCCGTGGGGATAGTTCTTTGGAGCGGAGATCTGCATCATTCAAAGATTCATATACACACCCAACTGTTGCACTACATTTGGCACCAGAGCGTTTAAGTGCTGGTGATGTTCAGGCTCAGGGCCGTAACCTTGCATACTTTTGGGGATGCAGGTACATCTCCAATGCAAGTTTTCATCCCAAAGTTCTCCTGCATGCCCCCTGAGACGTCTCTCAGCCCTTCCTGACTGGTCACTCCCCTAAAGGACATGAGTGAGCCGAGGACTGGATCTGTGATTGATTGAAAAACCCGCCGTTCATGACAGCCAGTCAAATCAGGTAGGTACGGTTAGGGTGCGCGTTAGTAAGCACACGCAGTACGCAGCAGCTGCGTTGGGTGCTTAGCGATGCGCTCGAGCAGTCTGGACTTACATACGGTCGAATGAATCCCATATCATGCAGATCCTCCCAGCTGTCCGTGTCAGGAAGACGACAGATCGACATCACCGGCATGTTCGCCAACTTCTTCGTCCCTCCTTGTTGAAACCAAGTCCCGATCGAACGAGCTCGAGCACCAGCTATAAATTTGCACTCAGGTTTGCACCGGAACACTATTCCGTCGCGAATAAAACAGAAAGCTCCTCGGCTTCGATTCAGCAGCTCCTCACCACACAATCACGTTCCAGAGCTCCTAACTCAAGCACAGCCGAGCCACGAATGCCAACGTCCAGTCGGCGACGCCATAAGGTAGCAAAACCAGCCACTCACAGTTTCCACCAATTTCCTCTTCCCTCCTAGTCACCCATCCGGAAAAAATCGAACACTGACCGCGTTCGCGGTCATTTCCCCGCGGCTTCGGCTTTGGACTTCGGCATCAGTCATCCGAAGCACCAGAGCCGCGGCCGGAGGCGGTGACAGGTGTGTCCGAAGCGCGCGAGATGACCGCTTGCTTGAGCACCTGACGCGAGGCGGAGACGACAGACGGTGTCTGGTGCCGACGTCGACGGCGACGATCGCGGCGGATGGTGATGCCAAACTTTTCACAAGGAGTGTATCACTGTCTGCTTAATGTCTGCATGACAGAGCCTTGAATCACTCCATGACAGGTTGGAACTTAAAAGAAGACATGCTTTACAATTACAATTGTGGAATGTCTCTAGATGTGTAAAGTTTTTTTGCATCATAAATTTGGGATGGACTACTTATTTCTGTATTTTCCTACGGTTACTTTTAAACGTGTTACCAACATAAATTTTAAAGCTTTCCGAATTTTGACTATGGCATTACTCAGTCACTCGACGACAGGGGCGATGCCAAACTTGTAAGGAATAAAGACGATCATATGTTTGCTAAACCCGACTGGAGCGATGACGATTGCAGGTTATCTATAAAAATATTGGTGAATAAAAATATTGACTGCAATGTGCAGGACAAATTTTCACTTATGAATCAAAATGGCAGACAAGAAAAAAAGAGACAATGCGTTTCCATCTCTACATTATCATCAGGTTTCATTATCTCGAAATATTCTAGCTTTTATTTCTCCTCTCAGTAATATGTAACTAACGCGAGGAAGAAGCAACTGAGGGTGCTTGCTGTACAGCGAAGACGGCGACGCTGCATGGTGATACAACTTTTAATAAGAAGTGTCAGTTTGTGTTAATATTTGAAACTGCTGAGAATATAAAATAAGCTGGTGGTTAAAGTTGTAAATATATCTACACATGTGGAAAGTCCTCACTGCATTCGATTTGACTTACAACATATTTTATATTCATGCAGGTACCCTTCGATGTTTTTTACACTGGGCCATATTGTCAACACGCATCTATCAAATTCTCAAATCTTAAGCACTACACGATTCCTGAATGAGACAAGAAGGGAAGCAATTACAACCTCTCTTATCCTTGCGGAGTCCGTTTTAGATCTATCTTCCCAAGAGTGTCCACTTGGCAGAGGAGGTGGCAAACGGTGTTTTTCTGCCGTTGTCGACGAGCGCCGCTATTGGTGATGATGGAATAGGTTGTCGTCGTTGGGAGAAGATTTTCCGTTGTCGAAGGACGCTGCTGTTGGTGATGACGGACAGTTTGTTGTCGTCAAAGGAAGGCGCTGTTTGTGAAGACAGACAGCTTGGCATCGTTGTCAAAGGATGCTGTTCGTGGTGATGACATATGTTTTGCTGTCATTGTCGAAGGACGCTGCTGTTGCGATGACGGACAGTGTGCTGCCATTGTCGAAGGACGCTGCTGTTGATGACGGACAGTTTGTTGTCGTTGACGAAGGACGCTGCTCCTGGTGATGACGGACAGCTTGCTGTCGTCAAAGAAAGCCGCTGTCGGTGATGACGGGCATTTTGCTATCATTGTCGAAGGACGTTGACCAGACTTTTCTGGTCTCCAGGCCCTTTCACTGGTTCCCAGCCATTTGAATCTTTATTTCCAATTAGGACCAGTGCCCTTATAGGTCTTAAAAGCCGCAGATATTTTCATTGCCGGGTATGATCGATCGCCCTTTTGATGAATGAATTGGCAAGGAAAGCTGGGGGGCTAGGGGGAAAGCTATGTCTCCCGGTAAAGAAGAAATAACCATCGCGATGGCCCTGCGTGAAGGCCGTTGTGGCCCCTAAATGGATCTATTATACGCCGAACATGGCAAACCTGCTCCAGAACGAGAACAAAAATTCCCTCCCGAATGTTAACTGTGCCCCTCTGGGGCCAACAGTAGCACTTTTCTTCTAAGGCCTCAGGGAAACTTAAAGAAAAAATGCAATGTAAATATGCATGCGAATGTATGTGAATGAAAGCTGAATGTGTGTAATTTCAAACGGCGAATGACAGTGGCAGCAAGACTGGTGATATGTTTGTTGCGGTTTGGAAACACTGGTCAGAAACGGGTCTGCCAGCACACAGACGTGCCACTGGCCTGTCGTCTGGTCTGTAGTCTGCCGTCTGGTCTTTTTTTGGAAGGAGACATCCACAAATGACGGGGAGTGCAGGCGCCCGAATTCGCACGCTGAAAACATGTTTACATACCAAATACAGCACGGAACCAACTGTGACACCTATTCCTCATGGACACTATCTGTCTCGCTCCGACCAGCATATGCCCCCACTGTGATGAACAACTAAGCGTTAGGCATGTCCTGTCGGATTCGAAGTCTGTGCGGGGCTGCAGAAATGAAATAGATTTATCCGCGGACTGTCCATACCAGAATTTCGGTGACAGGGCGCAATCGATTTCAAACGTGTTTTAGCATATTTGACCGAGGTGGGCTTTGCGTCATCTATAACCCGTGGCTGAAAGTGTGGTGTTTAACTTTAGATGGCTGTTTTGTGAACTTAGAAAACTGAACTGTTTTTAGCATCTGGAAGCCACTATAACGATGGGCGGATGTTTGCGAGCGCCTAAACACACACGGAACGAACTGTGAAGGATTCCGTGTAAGAATGACAGAGTTAGTCTAGCAGTTGCTCGATCCAGACTGGGATTTTCATATAACTTTTTCATGGAAACGTTTAACTATAGGAAAAAATATTGCGCAAAAGTGGGTAAATTAAATTGGTGTTGCATGGACTGTATTCTTACCAGGATACTAAAATCAAAAATAAAAATAATTTCGAAAATTAAAGGTCTCACGCTTATTACTTTTGTAAGTATTGAGATAGGCATTGGCGAACGCAGGGGGAGCATTCCGGCCATCCCCTAAAGCACTGGAGGGGGTGGCAACTATCTTTTGGCCCCAAAGGCTGGATACATTTGCCCGAATCCGCGTCCCCTCCCCTCTCCCCAGGAGGATAGGTAGACATGTGTTTGCCCCCCCAAAAAAACTGTGCCGCGGAGATAGGCAGGCACTATTACTCACCCGATGTTTGAGCTTAGAGGCGAGGAGTGCTGATCCTGTAGACGTATTCTAAACCTCAACTCAGCCTGACGCCGGACCACTCGTCTGTGGAAGAGAAAATGTGACGTCAGAATTCCACCTAAGGAAAAAGTCAAGCTTTAAACTTATGACACGATCATCTGGGCATCTAATTTTTCATGTACGCGTAACCAAAACGAATAAAAGCACAAATGTGGCAGCATCCGTTGAAAATTGGTGATATTTCCAGCAGGAGCGTTACCACCACGCAGTCGGGTTTGCTGCTGACTGCAGCGCAGAGACACAAAAACGCCAGCGGTTTCGGCTGCGTGGAGGCGCGACCATCGGTATGTGCACGTGCACAGGTGCGTGCAGTCGCCGCTTAGAGCTGGCATTGTGAAACGTGCCGAGGTATCTCGGCTTTCAAAATTCAGGTCAGTTTGTTCAGGCATGGGATCGCTTGATTTCCAAGATTCTCATCCATTCTTATAACACTGATAAGTTCAGACTAGAACTAGGCCACGTAAATCTTAAATCTCATAATCGTGATTCGCGTTTACCACGTTTCATACTCCACTCACTGTTTTTTTTGTGAAACAATTCCTCCCTCTAATCCGGGTTTAGCGTTGCTTCCGAAGTCAAATTCCTTCAGAGTTAAGCCCAATGGACAGTCTGTAATAAAGAGGCTGTCACTTCTGTATCCAAGATGAAATTAAAACAGTTTTGACCCTTCATTAGAAATATATTGAGGGTGTCAGGGAACAAGGATGGAAGAGCGATCAAGCATGCTACGAAGTTTGATGCCGGCGAGGACAAAGCATAAAAGGCAAATGTGTTCAGAACTTTGATATACCTTTGGGTTTCGTCACGCCGTCCCCCTCTTACAGTCTCAAGAACAGCAAACCTGGTAGTTTCCGTCCCTCTCTTGGAAAAAAACCGGGTCCGTCCCGAGGGCGGCCCGAATCTCGAGCAAGCCAACCAGCGCAAACATACTGCAGACTACAGATTTCCAGCTCCACAATTATGGTCCCTATATTCGATGAAAAAGCCATGTTCACGCGCTCAAACAAACCAGCTAAAATTCTGGGTCAGCCAGAATAGCCCATCATCTCGAATTACACCATTATCACGACAGCGAGCATGAAGTCTTCAACCGTGACGAGCGCCAGTGCCCGCTCCTGCAAAGAAATTACACGCATCGGCTGCGACCAGCAACATCATCTGTCATCACCGTCATTATCGACAACATGAGCAGCAGCGTCATCAGTAGGTCGCTCCTCTCTCTCGTCGCCGGATGGTGAAAACTAGGCCGGTCTCCCACAGATCTTTCGACAGTCGATAACGACGCAACAAAAACGACAGAGCCAACACAAAATCGGCACGTCGGTGCTGTGTTGCGTGGTGAATCTCTATTCCAGTCAGTAGAGGGAAAGTATTGTATTCTATCCTGTTTTGTTCGGTCTTGACACCAAGATTCTGACAGGCAGAACTGAACAGCGTGGAAGAAAATTATAAAACAGGTTTTATTGATGCGGTGTGTGGAATTTCATCACTTTTCATGTATATCAAGAGCGGAGGACTTTGGTGGTTTGGGTTTTTTCAACGACAGACTTACATCAGTCGATGAGGGGTAGAAACAAACAGTGCTGTTTTGATTCGCTATTGGGCATAATTTGGCACCCATTCTGTCATTCTTATTATCCAAATCAGTCCTAAATTGCCACTTGGCCTGGCCGTAACTGCACGCCTTCATATGGTCTTTCGCTCCCGCCGCCCAAAATTTGGGTGGGGTAGCGACCAAAATATGATTCATATAATCCGGCACGATTGGCAGATCTCCAGAACAGTATTGTTGTCCTTGCCGCATCTTATACGGCTTCATTGATACCGCCAAAGAGGGAGACGAGCTGCAGCTACCAGGCGGCGTTACAGAGTGGTTATCACAGGACAAGTGCTGAACTTCTGCAAAATCGGGGAGCGGGGCAAAAGGGAACTGACTCCACCACGAGAACTCAGAAACAACCTCCGCTGGATCCGCCGCTGCCGCGGAGAGCCGCCAGAGCCGAGTGCAGAGAAATCGCGCGTCTCGTGTCCGCGACTATTGGGGGTGTCCGAGCGTGACGGCGGGCGTCACGCGCCGACACCCCTGCTCACAAACAGGGCCGGCGCGAGCCCGGCGCCAGGTGGGAGTGTGATTTATACTCGGTTTACGGTATTTGGTGACAGTTCTGAGTCCGGTCTGGTCGTCTGGAACGGGCCAATGTGTCCTGCGTGGGGCTAGGATTTCGGTTTGATTCGTATTGCTCCAGACAGCGCTGCGTTCTTCAGGGTTTTGGTTTGATTTGTGTAACTCACGATAGCGCTGCATTCTACAGGGTTTTGGTTTGATTTGTATAACTCACGATAGCACTGCATTCTACAGGGTTTTGGTTTGATTTGTGTAACTCACGATAGCACTGCATTCTACAGGGTTTTGGTTTGATTTGTGTAACTCACAATAGCGCTGCATTCTACAGGGTTTTGGTTTGATTTGTGTAACTCACGATAGCACTGCATTCTACAGGGTTTTGGTTTGATTTGTGTAACTCACGATAGCGTTGCATTCACACAGGGTTTTGGTTTGATTTGTGTAACTCACGATAGCACTGCATTCTACAGGGTTTTGGTTTGATTTGTGTAACTCACGATAGCACTGCATTCTACAGGGTTTTGGTTTGATTTGTGTAACTCACGATAGCACTGCATTCGTACAGGGTTTTGGTTTGATTTGTGTAACTCACGATAGCACTGCATTCTACAGGGTTTTGGTTTGATTTGTGTAACTCACGATAGCACTGCATTCTACAGGGTTTTGGTTTGATTTGTGTAACTCACAATAGCGCTGCATTCTACAGGGTTTTGGTTTGATTTGTGTAACTCACGATAGCACTGCATTCTACAGGGTTTTGGTTTGATTTGTGTAACTCACAATAGCGCTGCATTCTACAGGGTTTTGGTTTGATTTTTTCCACTTTTACAGGGTTTTGGTTTGATTTGTGTAACTCACGATAGCACTGCATTCTACAGGGTTTTGGTTTGATTTGTGTAACTCACGATAGCGCTGCATTCTACAGGGTTTTGGTTTGATTTGTGTAACTCACGATAGCACTGCATTCTACAGGGTTTTGGTTTGATTTGTGTAACTCACGATAGCACTGCATTCTACAGGGTTTTGGTTTGATTTGTGTAACTCACGATAGCACTGCATTCTACAGGGTTTTGGTTTGATTTGTGTAACTCACGATAGCACTGCATTCTACAGGGTTTTGGTTTGATTTGTGTAACTCACGATAGCACTGCATTCTACAGGGTTTTGGTTTGATTTGTGTAACTCACGATAGCACTGCATTCTACAGGGTTTTGGTTTGATTTGTGTAACTCACGATAGCGCTGCATTCTACAGGGTTTTGGTTTGATTCGTGTTGCTCTCGATAGCGTTGCATTCTACAGGTATTTGGTTTGATTCGTGTTGCTCTTGATAACGCTCCTTTCTACAGGGTTTCGATTTGATTCGTGTTGCTCTCGGTAACGGTGCATTACACACACACACAGGGTTTTGGTTTGATTCGTTCAACAGTGTTTCGGTTTGACTCTTGCTGCTCTCGATACATAGGCGGATCCAGGATTGCCGATCGGGGGAGCACCTTCCGGGGGGCGCCATCCGGAACAGGGGGTGCCACTTTTGACCGGAAAATCCTATAGGTGGGCGCCGATTTTCGCATCCTGGGGGAAGCGGCACTTCAGGGGGGGCGCCATCGATCATTCAGGAGGGCGCCGTTACCATTTCAGGGAGCGCTGGGGTCGATCGGCGGGACGTGCCCTCCTTTGCCCCCCTGGATTCCCCTATGTCTCGATAGCGCTGCATTATACAGGGTTTTGGTTTGATTTGTGTTGCTCCTGAGTGCGTTCATCGATGACGCTACTTTTTCCCAGTTGTATTCATGTAGTTTCCAGTAGTATTACGGTATACAATCCGAAATTCAGCGGGCCTGTCCATCAATTCGGCACTTGGGTGTGACCTATATTTCTTTTGCATTAGACAATTAGGTATTTTCTTCCAGCACAGCCACCGATTTACATCGGAGTCCAGGCTCTGTTCATACTGTCTCCAACACCGTTATAACCGACACCACAGGATATCGTTTCCACCAAGAGTGGCCGCTCACGATCGCCAACAATCCAGGTTGATCGTGCTTCCTTTTTAACAGCACCTGCAGCCTGTGGGGTCTTTATTGTTTCTGCCTACTTTTCCTGGCGAACATCTGGTCTGTGCTAATGCCCTGTCACTGAGAACGAATCGCCGACACACTAACTTCTTCAGGGAAAAACAGCAACACCAGACGGCGAGAGAAGGTAAAGTTGCAGCTGCGTGTAGGTACCGTGCCTTATGGGAAACAACTGTTTGTGAATAAAATGCTTACTTTTTATCACGGGGGCAGGTAATGTCAGAAATGTTGAATTCAATGCTGATCTTCAGTATACTTTGATTTGCTCCAGAGTTGCAGACCACTTTTTCCCCATTTTGGGGTGTTGCTATACGCGCTAAGCAGGTTTAATACGGAACCATTACGCGTTATCTTTGCGATAGCTAACCAAAGGAATCTGCTTCGATAAAGCACATGCCGTTTTCTTCATACACCAATTTGTCCGTATTTCCAGGAATTTCAAAACAAAAGCGGGGTCAACGCCCCCCCAGCAGAGGATGACATCCCGGAGATAAAGTGTCTGAGAGAAATCGCAGATGAGAGCGGAGCAGACCGAATTCACAGCGTCCGGCGGGGCTTCAGACACGCGACTCACGGGCCGACGAACCAGCTGGTTCTGCACGGGATTGTCTGTGGTTCGGCAGCAGCCGACAACACCAATAGCCAACAACATGAGCGTGACGTAAGTCGACCCCGAGTCGACTCACCTCTGGATGTGGTTTGAGTCAGAATCGACTCACCGGCTCAACGCGTTAAGTTGAGTCAGAATCAGAGTCAGCCATATAGCCGTGAGTCAGAGTTTTGTCGAATAAAACAGTTTTGAGTCATCAACAAGTCAGATATGTCGTGAAGCCTAAAACATTGACATGTTCTCTTGTGAAGGGGAAATAGAAAAAAGTTTCCATTCACCTTCCTTCTGAATTCATGTCTCTTATTTTAAACAATCATGGTTGCTAACCGCTAACGGAAAAAAACGATTCAATTTCAACTCCTGTACAATATTTTTCCGTTTCGTAAATCCATTAAAATCACAGCTTGTAAGCAGCGGCGTCACTGTTCCGTTCCGTAACAAAGAGCCGGGCGGCTTCCGAGGCTCCCGCCGGCGTCGGTTCAGCGGTAAATCGTCTGACGCCGCGTCGATGCCGTCATCGGCGCCGCCGGTGACGCAGACCTCAGTCCCGCACAACCCGCGTCCTCTGCCGCCAGCGGCGGATCCAGGACGGGTGGCCGGCGGGGCAGCAGGACCGAGGTTATGCCGGACACCGGAAGATATTGGGACGCGGCGTGACTGCATGAAGTGGGGCGGGCAATGGGTTGCAGACGGTGGGTGGAAACTAGCACGTGTGGTCAGCCATTAGACGCCGTTTCGCCTGCCTATTCCGATACACTCCATCTCGACCTGACTTTGGTGCCGTTTGGGAAGGGGAAGAACCCTGTTACCTCCGCTGGATCAGACCTTAATAGCAGACTTTGAAGCCATTGGAGTAAGGTACAAAACCCTGTGCCTCCCCGCTGGATCCGCCCCTGATAACACACTTTAGAGCCGTTTGAGAAGGCACAGATTGCACAGAACCGTGTACCCCCGGCTGGGTCCGCCCCTGCGCGGCGGCCCGGTCCCGGCGGCGTCTGTCTGACGCCTCGCTGCCGTGCCGGGACGGCATACAAACCGCGTAAATCAGCACCCGACATGTGGGCCTGTAGCGGCCGGCCGCCGGCTCCGGCCCCGTCACATCACCGGCAGCAGGTCACGTGACAGCTGCAGCCGCCCATCTGCTCCCGGTCGTGTCCCCCGGGGCGGGGCTTGAGGCTGTGACATGGAATGGTGGAACGGCTGTCGTGTGGTTTATTTTTCGTCTTTTTTAGGCATGGCTGGAGAGTTGGTCGCTCAATTTTGCGCGCGTTATCGAGTTCAGGCAGTTGCGATCTAGTTTGAATAAGTCATAATCAATAACCACGAAAAAACGAAAACGTTAATGACAGACGAGGTAGGTACTATATAATGACAGATGCAGAGCTTCATTTGGGGGAGGGCGTAGGGGCCAGGAGGCTCGAGCCTCTCTGCCATTGCCTCGGAACAGCCTTCAACTGTGTGTTAACTATAGGCACTCTGACCCTCCGAGGAGGAGGGGCCGGAACCCTCTAGACCATCTTGTATCCGCCTTTGGTACTTTATATATATATATATATATATATACGTACACACACATTTCTGAACTATTAAACAGCTCCCTTCCTCGTCTTTGTGGTTCTAAGACCCGCTGACGGCTTGGATAGTTTGGTGCCCAGGAACATTTGTTCTTCCATACAGGAGAACTTAAGGAGCTTATAGCCTGGGCGATAACCATAAACAATCGTTCGGTTCAAACAAGGCTCGGACAGAATGAACAGCCGGGCTCATCAAGATGAATTGACTCTATAGCCTGCTCACATGAAAACCAGGAGGCGAAACAGCCAGGTTTTGGTCGACTATGAAAATGGAAACACGTCTATGTTACAATGCTAACAAGCAGGTCCATCTTCGAGCATTGGGTTTACCCAGTAATGATTTGGACGTCGTTCGCTGGAAAGATATACACTATTGGGAAAACCCCATGAAACAATGATTTTTTGGCAAACTCAGAAAACCAGCTAGTTTTCCTTCCGTACTAGTCACAGGTTCCGTTCAGGGAACAATAGCATAAAAATGTAACTATTGTTCAGAACGTAACGCTTCAATGCCAAATCACACCTTAGCGTGACAACTTCATTGGGGGACCAAGGGGGGGTCCCCCCCCCCAAAATTTTTTTAAAAAATTTAAAAACTACGTTGGAAAAAAAAAAAACCCCCCCCCCCCCCCCCCCATATTTGGGGGGAAAAATAAAAAATTTTTTGAAAAAAAAAAAGGAAAATATAATATTTGTGGAAAAAAAAAAAAACCCCCCCCCCCCCCCCCCCCCCCCAAAAGGAGGAGAAAGGTAACTTCAGCTCCACGCATGGAATTCCATGTTGGCATCTTCTTAGCTAAAAAAATAATGAAACCTGAGCAGATGGCCGACATGGCTGCTGAGCTAAGCCGTATTATCTGTGCTTGTCTGCGTCCAGTGCTGAAATCTGCGGTAGCACAAAAGCGGCTTCTTGGCCATCACGCATCGCATCGTAATATTTAGCAACTGCGCAGAGAAACAGCGTCAAGCTGTGAAAGAGGACGTTCTACAAGTGGCGGATATAAGGGGGCTAGGCGGTTCAAGCCTCCTTCCCAAAATGTCGCAGGGTATATTGTAACTGCACATCAAGAGGCTGTTCGAGGTAATGATGGAGGAGGCTTGAGGCCCCCCCTCTGAGATCTACTGCGTCGTTCCAAGGTGCTTGGCACTCAAACCAAAGCTGTGCCTACGAGGATCATTAAGGCGCATTCAATCCCTCACAATAAGCGGCAGAGTTTACCCAGATTTAGGGTGGCAGCAAACAACCGCATGTGCTTCTACACCGTCTGCCACCGAGACCTCGGCAGATTACACCACGCACCAATGGCAGATTTCTCTCGCGCAGCCCCAGACCTCCAGCAGACCCTGCTGAAGACAGGCTGGCTCGATGTCTGACATCTCGTGACACTGTGCGACAGACGTCCTCCGCGACGGCGAATTGTATCCTGTGCCCGCCGGCAGCCGCCATGTGCGGTGAATTGGCCGCCGCGGCGGTGGGTAATCTATGCGGTATGTGGGCCGGTGGGAGACCGCTACCGCATGGGACACAGCGACAGACCTGAGACATACACCAGCACCCAGAAAATACAGACTGGTCACATCGACGAGAATGGCGGCAGAGGCGACGCCAGGCCTTACTCTGGGCAGGTAATTTTGACCTGCACGGGCCTGGGTTTTTATCAGATTAGTAACTGTTGACAATGGACACTTCAATCTTGGTCCTCCAAAATGGTGACGTGGTTATCAAGGGGAATTTGGAAACTAGACTTTCAATAGACATTCATAGCCACAAAACTACTGCTGTGTAATGGATTAAAATTGAAGAAAACTCGTGCAAATAATTTCATAAAGAATTCACCCAGGGCAGAGAAGTCCACAGGTGTGACTCTTGTGTTGTGAGACATTTATAAGCATCAGCATCATCGCCAAACAAAAAAGTGAGGGGGCCAGTCAGTTTTCAACCATGCAGTTGACAAGAAAAGCCCTCTCTAGAACCAAAAAGTAATTGGATTTGGGTTCACTGTTGCTTCCCGCGCTGGCTATAAATTTTCCGCCTTCTTTCCGATTGGCTGAAATTAACAAATGATCAAAGTGGGCGCAGAGGACCTTGCCCTCCTTTTTTCTGACACTCATGTCCCGGGAAGGTGGATATAAAAATAGTAAAATAATGAAATAAAAAGTAAGTCTAAATTCAAAATATATGGGTCTAATTCAATGGCCATGGCAATTCTCAAGGGTCCCAGTGCAGTGGGTACGTTTCCGACGTTTTAAATGGTCTAGAATTCAATTTTTACCAAGTTCCTCATTATTAGTTCACCCTTTCATAAACAAAAACAAATTCAAATGCATCAATTCTCAAGACCAGGGTAAGGTCTCATTTCGTTGCACGTACGACACTCCGACCATTTGGAACCTTCGACTCCATAAAAAACTGGCAATTCTCAGCTCAGCTCTTACATTGTGCTCTCGATAATTTTCCCACACTTTCCGCACAAATAAAGCCCGGCAGAAGAAAGCCACTGGTCGAGCGAACAGCCTGAACAAAAGGACCCAGCCGCGCCATATGGGGAAAGGGTGTGGGCTGGCCAGTGACTCAAACGCGTGCTACTCACGGTTATTCACGGCCAGTCACGGTCTCACAGGAGTCCCGTGACGCCGCGTTCGGCACGCCACCGCTGCCGGTGGGCAGAGGCGGATGTAGGTGTGGTGAGAGGGGGGGCATTGTCGGACTTAATGTTGGTGAAGGTCAGTGAGTGCAAAGAAACAAAAAGAGATGGGTATCTGTCGTTCTAATAAATAGGTTTCCGACCCACCTCTGTCATTTAAATTTCCACGTCGTTTCAGGAACTACTAACAGTATTGATCAAATACACCAGCACGAGGAGGAATTAACAGTTTGTAGGGAATAGCAAAACTTACGATGCAGTGCATAGTGATAACGTCCTCGCTTGACTATTGCTTACTCTACTTCAATCGTCGGATCGATTTTAGAATGTGGTTACACGATTTCCACTTTTATTCCCTCTAACATGCTTATGTATGTAGAATCTCTGATGTATAATCCTAAAGGATGAGAAGGTGATAATTAATGTTCCCTATGACCTCTGCACTCTGAGTGTAGAAAAGGCTGTAAAAAAAAACTCGTGCGGCTGATGAATTTGAATATTACCCCAGTGACGATACCGGTGGAACACATTGACGCGCACTCGCATGCAACGAGTTTCCTACATTCAGAGAGGAATGAAATAATACCTTGGAGCATTCAACATTCCTTGGAAATAACGGACAAGCTTAGCGGACTAGACGTCAAACGGTACCTACACAACATCCGGTCTTTTCATCAGCAGGCAGTGGGGCCATATTTTGTCGGCGTAAACACAGCGCTGCCATATTTCACTGGCAGTTTGAAGTCGAGCTACCCGATGATGATTCACATCTGGGGCATGATGTCGGCAGCTCAAATCTATCGAAGTCATTAGTTTTACGATGTTTTTAAAATTATGTGGTTAAATATATTGTGGTTAAGAATGTCAATGATTTTTACGTACTTCAACATGTTTTTCCTAAGTCGCTAGTTACTTAGTTACTTAGATACTTACTTCGCTAGTTACTTAGTTACTTAGGTTACTTAAATGTCACAAAGCAAAGGGGAGGTTATTTCAAGTAATGGGTCGCGAAGTGTTTCATTACTTACGAGGGTATGGTCATGGCTACGGTAGAAAGGCCGAGCCAAGAGTGTTGGCTTATAGTTGGGGTTTCAAAGGGTGCGTGAAGAGGTCCGCCACCGCCACGGTTAAGAAATTTAGAGTTTATAATTTTGAATTTGGTTGCATGTTACCGAGTGGCCGCTTCTCAGTTTAAAACAAAAATTGATATCGAACTGCACTTCCAAACCGACGTAATGTAAGCGGTGGTGATTAGCTTAATGGGCATGTATGGTCCGCTAGTGGTTTCCGTAAATGTTCGCGATAAGCTGATCTGTTAGTTAAACATGTCATGCGCATGAATGACGATCCATCCTCGATCCAAGGAGATCCCGGGCGGGTTTGCATCGAAACGATAAGACCCATCTATATAGGCGATTAACATCCAGGAGGGTCCGTTCAGTGCATTTTTATTGCAGTTTCGCTGTGGACTGATTTAAAAACAGGCCTTTCTTTGGGACCTAAAAGGAGCGTCACACTTTTATAATGGTTTTTAAATGAGATGCGCTTGTTGCACGTTTGGAATAAATAAGGGTCCTTAACGGGATCCCTTTTCAATGTTTCAAACAATTTGTTTGGTCAAGTTCCACCGCCGTGCAGGTCACGTGACAGTTGTAACGCTGCCGATGCTTAGGTGAACCCAGGGACGTAGAAAAGGCGACATTTTTGCTCTGGGCGATTGAAGGTGAAAGCAAAATGTGGTTTCCGGACTTCAAAATTTATGATGTCCACAAATAACAACATTTGGAATTCCGATAAAAAGGTCCATCTCGTTAAAAGACGCAGGCTTGAACACGCGAATTGGTGCTTTGACTTTTATTTGTAGCACTCTAGTTTCTAGTTTAGTATACAGCCTAGTCATTGGAAAACAAGCCACCATTAAAAGGCACGGAAGTCGCTGTCTCACAAAAATTTTCTACATATTTGGAGCCAAGACGGCAGCAATCTCCACTGGGGAAAATCCATGGACTGGAGAGCAATAAAAGGATTCGGGCTAAACATACAGAAATGTTATGATTAAATTCAAACCCCCATACCTGGATCTCTTCACCTATCGTGGTAGGCCAAGAAGTGGTGATGAAGCAACCTATCATTTTAACTATGATGGAAGGGAGCTGGGGTGTAGCCCGCCTCTTCCCCATTTGTCCTCCGAAAAAATCGTATTTCATCCGAGTTCTGACAAGAGGTAAAGCTGTTATTGGGAGAATGAGCTCAGGGCTACAATGTGCCTAAATTCGAACAGTTTTTTATCAAGAGAGGGGTTATATTTCCTCTCAGTGAGGATTGAAAGCTTCACTGACGGCACCAGGCCGCCGGCTTTCTTTGCCCTTCTCGATGGGCACAAAGATA
This sequence comes from Lepas anatifera, assembly GCA_034440635.1. Lineage (NCBI taxonomy): Eukaryota > Metazoa > Arthropoda > Thecostraca > Lepadidae > Lepas > Lepas anatifera. Next base: position 1,005,988 of record JAOTON010000213.1, read on the forward strand.
AAACCACAGGGTGGCCGGAGCACTGCGCATACATGCGGTCATTGCCTTTGTCCCCAGCACACGCACAGCAGACCGCTCGGCTGGAATTCCGGAGCTGGTGTACTAATAAACTTTCCCTGTCATTTACAGGCTGCTGAGGGCCAGACGGCCAGGATAATTACCGACGTTTCCCGCCGGGCGCATGCGCGGTAATTAACAGGGCGCCATCAATAACCGGACAAACCAACACAGCAACTCATCGGGCACCCTCTCCGGGCGGAACTCCCTACAGCTGTCATCCCCTGCAGGAAACGGTGTGCACAGCTGGTGCAATACAGACTAGCGTAACTCGGAAACATTTGGAGCATTTGTAAAGGCTCCCGCTTAATCGCCATTATTAAGGGCTGGGGGAGGGAGGGGTGAAATCAACATTATTTTATCGGGATCAAAATGTGTGCCGATTAAAATTGAAAGGAAAAACACTAAGAGGAATTCCAAAGGCAGGCTGACACTCAGATAATACAAATACAAACAAAATCCGACAAATCCGACACACAAACGTGTTTTTATTCTATTTCGGTTTTCTGTAGCCGCCCGACTCGGACTTCGCCTGACAATGTTTTTTTACATCGCTTACACAGACGACGACTCCGAGCAGCGAGCTGCGCCGGTGAGAATGCCAGCTCAGCAGGGGATGCTGCGGAGCCGGGCGTTCCAGCTCTATAAACCCATTACAACGGGTCGGCTGAAGACGGCAGGCCTGCCTTCCAGTGCGAGGCGCCGAGTGGTTAATATTCTCCCTGGGGGACAGTCTCGACGTTTAGCGGTTAACCGAGCTTTGCGGCTTGTCCAAGTTTCCGTTCAATAGCGAAGAGTCTGACTGCACAAGATAGAGTTTCAGCATTATATTCTAACGAATGAATTCGCAGAGAAGTGTGGCGGTGACAGGCATGCTGAATGATTTATTTATAATGACTTGTTTACAGGCAAGTGCCCATAGGCGTAGGAACCAGGGGGAAGCGGCCCTCTTCCCCCAACTTTCGGACTGGGGAGCAATGCCCTGCACTTTGAGCCGATCCCGGACTCTTTCCGTTGACAAGGCAAGTGATTGGTCGAATCATAGTTGACCCCACCAGCGGTGACAGTTTTTGTCCCCCCTCAATTTTGAAAAATTTCCTGCGCATACGCAAGCGCCACACTGGACACCATTTGGATTCCAAGGAACAATAGGTATATTTTGAATTAAAGACGCCTTACAACTTTAGACAGTGCAAAACGACTCTCTTTACCACAAACATATTTTTTTAACATACGCCCTGTACAAACATTGCTTCATTAAAAGTTGGGGGAAGGTGAAGTAGGTGTTTCTCACTGCCCTCGCTCATACCGCCCTGTTTTCCTACCACATTCCGAGTAGACCGAATAAGGAGCTACCAGACGAGGAAGGCGTAATATTTCTCGTCATTTGATCGGTCACCCAGGCTTTCAAAAAGTCCTTTCCAGCCCCTTCAGCCACGTGAATGGGAACATAGGGTAGGGTAGGCGTGAAACTCCGGCCAGCAATGTGTCCGTCAATCAAACCTACAGCGCTGCATGGCAAGAGTTGGGGTGGATTCACCCTCTGGCCCCTCCTCTCACTACTGCATAAATTTCCACGCTAACAATGTCTCCCTGTCGTCTTCCTGAGCACGCCACTGGACGTATCACTGCCAGTGTGAATTTCGGCCCAGCTCCTTCCAGCGCTCAGGCTTCCCACACCGTCACCTCCTTCGTCAGCCACAAGCGCAGGCAGCTCCTGGCTCTGGCGCTGCAGCGCCCAACAGCTGAGCTGCAGTCTGCAACAGCTGATGCGCTGCACCACGGGCTATCTGGCACACTGCCAAACGGCGCCAGCTGATTTTGGTTTTGTGGGCGTTCTATGGCTCCCACGTTGGAAAAGCACAGCAGGGATTTCCAGCTCTCTTTGTTTCGAGCTCAAGCCTGGCATTATAATGGCTATCACTATGACCAGCATTATTGCAGGATCTTATATGAATATATTTAAAAAGTAAAAGTGAGGTAGGAGATTCATCTCTGCCTAAGCTACCAATCTCCAATCTCCAAAGCTACCAAATTTACTCACTTCTAGCCTTTTTTGCCGCCTTTGTCCAGAAATCGCCACGTTTTTCACGATTTTGCCTGTGCTGTATCCCCCAAAATGTTTAATTAAAATCCGCCCCTGAGGTGCCTAACCTCATAACTCCTCCGAAGAAAGGCCTTCGCACTTGAAATGGGAGAAAAACGGGTTGAAGCAAAATATTCCCCATCTTATTTCTGATGACACAAACAGCCTATTACGATGCAAATGTATATAATGCATTGCAATTTGAAGGGAGCATGGCACAAGTGACGTGACTTTCACTTCGATGCAGGTCACTTGCTGACCGTTAAGCGCGCCCTTCAGCAGGGGCGGATCGGAGGGGGGAGGTAAGGGTGCAGAGCACATGCCTTCTAAAGTGATCGATCTTGTAAAACAACGTGAACGTATGGAAAGTGTTTAAGAGAGCACATGCCCCTATACTGACCAAGTTTCTAAACACATGACCGCGCCGGTTACCCCAAACGTTACCCCCTGAAGCCACCTCTGCGCATTAGCACAACAGCTAACGGGAATATCAGATCCCCTGACCCCGTCGCCAGTGACCGGCCCAGGTACGGAGTGTTGTCCAAGGACAACAGTGGCCGACGGATAGCTGCACTGGTAACCCACCTGTTTTTTCTTCAGCGGGACGCCTTTTCCTCGTTAGAAACAATGGCCGTAAGGTAAAGCGTGTGAAAGACAAAATCACGACCGCCAGTAAAAGGTATACAATTCCAGGGGAAATATTCCGTGGAACTGGAGCGTAGTTTATTGTTTCAATCCCTGAAGCATGTGTTTGCATACATGTTTTCCTGTTTGCAGGTGGAAACACCACAACATTAAAGCCGGCGTGGTCACTTCCATGTCACACTCTCTCCCATCCATCCACTTGAACAGACCAGACTTGACCTGACCGTCTGGCAGACTGGGGCTCCGTTAGGTCACTTGAGGTCGGCCGCCACCATATGGCGGGGAGCAGCGCTCGGCCGTTATAAACACACCCCAGTTCCAACCCAGTGATCGGCCGGCCGCCTCTGGCCCATTACCTTCCCGCGGCGGTGCCAACCACGCTTCTGTCTAAGAACTGAAGACGATGAGCTGGACTTACTCCCCGCCAACGATCAGAGGGCGACAGGACATGCATCAACAGGATTAGTTTTTGTGGGCGAATTCAAACTGTTTGACACGGTGACCTGGACTGGGATGGGCTATTTTCGATTGCCGAAATTACCCCGTCCATATACCGTTTAAGAGCGAATAATGGCAGTGATTGGGACGGTGAGCCAGAAACCTACCGTTCGACTGGAGGATGACCAGTCAAAAGCGCGCGAGATCTCCAGATAACATGACTGATAAACGGTCGCAGCACAAAAACTGGCTACAGATGCAAGGCTCTCGGGTCGCTTCGTTTAGGAAATCGGAGCAACGATAACGAGGGGCACATTTGACAGCAGGCGAAGCGTGACGAGCCGGAGTTTGGGCTATAATCGGAGCGACTAAGTGGTTCATCTCGTCAGACGATCCAGTCTAAATATCAGAGTCCTCACTTCGTATTCTAAGGATCATAGCCAGTAGAGGCGCACAAACGTCCAAAACATGGTGGCCGAGGTGTATTTTTAAGTTATTTTTTTGCAGTCAATGCCCTTGGATTTATGGTTAATAATGATGAATTTAGAGAGGACCTCCCTGTACCCTTTTCCTACTCGTATGGTAGCCAGAGTGTTTGGGTCAAAGTTAGGGCCTCTTCTCTCACTAGCCTCTTGCTCCAGACCAATAATTTCTGGTAATCGCAAATCAGTTGCTTGCTTTATATCTTCTTCGTTTTTAGTTTTGAAAACAACAATCAGTTCCACAACGGTAACTATCTGCTCTATCTAACTTTTCGATTTTATACAACGCTCGCGGTAGCAGTGGTGATGCGGGCCTTCCTCATGGCGTTGCCGTTGCGGTTGTTGTTTATTGACAGTCTTCTCTGTTGCGTCAGGACAGCAGTCACACTACAGGAGAACGAAGCCCGGTGACGTCACCCGTCCCAGAGGGACGAACAGAGCCCGATGTCACGTTCTCAGCCTTCAAAATCTTGTTTGCTCATTGATTATCAGCGGGATGAATGACAGGGAGAAAGATGGTCAATCAATCAATGGCCAGGAACCTATCTCCAATCACGGCACGAGCGGGTCTAGACTAAACGTTTGGGGGAGGGAAACCCAGGCAAAATCATGAAAACAGCGTTTTTTAAGAAAATCGGCCAAAATAGGCTCAAAGTTGATAGAATTGGACGCTATGTGGAAGGGTGTCCTGGCCCGATCTCCCTGGATCCACCGGTGATCCAAGGTAGCCCGTATAGGCGTGGTTTCCATGCAAATCTAAGGCTTTTTTGACATAACGTGAGCAGCAGCCTCCTCACGAAACCACCTTTCAGACATTCACTATTACAGAAACGTTCGATTTCGTTCCACAATAGGAATGTTGGTCCCCGGATTGGTGTCCGCTTATCCCCTGTAAGCTCTATTCTTAAGCAATCTCATTACGCATTGCAGCGGCACCAACCACATACAAGTGTCAACGGAACACAATGCATTCTCTCTCCGATAGAATCATCAGTCTCAGATGCAACACCAAAACATTCCAGAGAGCTTTCAGCTGACAGGAATGTCCGGCGCGCCGCTGGACAACATTCCAGTGCATTCCAGTGACAACATTCCAGTGATCGGTAAACTATGCATCACTCAGCACTATCACAACCGGCGACTTCAGAGCCTGCAGATATAGAGGGCAAACAGACAAAGTACTATCGAGACATTGCATAACATCTCCGCAACGCGGTGCCTGCATAAAATAAGCACGAGAGGAGAGAAAAGTGGATTATCAACAAAGGACCTGGACAAAAAGTGATCGTGTTATTCCCTTTCCTCCATTGGCACGTTTAACCTCCGATCGGCTTTCACTTGATGGCAGTGGCTCGTATAAGGGGAGGGGGCTAGAAGGCTCAAGCCCCCCCCCCATGTCAGAGTGCCTATTGTTAATACATAGCCAGATGCTGTTCCGGGACAATGACGGGGAGATTCGGGTCCCTTAGCACCCACCCCTCAAATGAAGTCCTGGATCCGTCACTTCTTGGCAGTTTTTCTCGAATCCAAACTCAGTCATGGCAGTAAGTAGAGATATACCTAATCACAGCATGAAGGGAAGAAACAAAGTATTTCCTTCATTTATCTATTTATCTCAGCTATGCCGGGGTAGGCTGCGTGCACGTTTTCTTATCGGTTCGATAGAAGCACCCAACGCAAAATAAAAATAGACATCGAATCCGATGACCATCGGAACTTAAATGCTTGCAGGCAAAGCAATCTAATCCCGACCATTTTTGCAATGCAAAAATACAAAACAAACACCATCCTGAGGTATGATTTAAAGGGGACACAACATCCACCGTCCCATCATCATTATGCCCGACATTCTGCAAAGCCTCGCAGCAAAAAGTACTGGATTTTCCAGTACTGATTTTCCAGTAACCCAAAATCCCTCCTAACACATACAACCTAGCCCCAGCGCTCTCTTTGTTTACGGTCGCACTTTGTCCAGCGCCTTTGTTTGTTTAAACGCTATTAGTTGGCGCCCACTCCGAGCCGTTGAATACCACATTCGACAGCGTTGCGCGCGGATTCTGTCGCGACGGCCTGTGCGAGGGCGTTGGTAGCGGACCCCTGCGCGCGTGTCTGGAGCGACGAGGGCCAGACAGGCTAAAAGCCGACACACACGCCGCCCCTCCCCACCTACCCCCGCCGCCCCCACCTCCCCCCGACGCACTCTCAGAGGGCGGCCGCTTCCGAGTTGAGAACTCAATGTTCCCGTCGCGTGTTTGGAGTTTATTGTTGGAAGTTTTGATGGGTACTGCAAGAAGTACAGGAAGCTGAAGAAAGCGTTCCGGTTAACAACACTCAAAGGGGAGCGAAAACCGTTCTGGTTTCACCTCTTGCGGCCGATGCCCTCTCGCAGCACGTGCGGCGTCGGGTGAATTGGGGTGGGGGGGAGGGGAGGGGAGCGTCAAGGTGAGAGCGGCGCCGCTGGGGGAGGGGGTGTGGTAGAACAGAGAGGAAGCAGACGGGGGCGCTGCGTCACCGGCGGCGCCAGCTGTCGGCCACGGGCGGGGTCGGAGTCTCCACTGAGCTGGCGCCTGGGGCTTCACGTTTTACAGGCGTTTCCTACTAGCTGTCGACCATAAGTGTCGCCACCGGCAAAAAAGTGGGGGGGGGGCAGCCAAACTTCAACCTGATGCTGACAAAAAACTTTGAACATCAGGACCAAAAACTGTTCGAATTTGGGCTCCCCGTTGCCTTCCGCAGCGGCTGGATATAATAATGTCCAGCCTTTCTCTCATTTTGACTGAGATCAGGAAATTTTTGGCCAAAAAGTAGAGGAGGGCCAGGCCCCCCCTTTTCCGACGCGAATGCTGTCGACGACTGTCAACACACGCTGTTACGGATACGGCCTGACATCATGCTTCCAGTGAAATGTTGTTTTTGTGGAGGTTCTTTCGGCGCGAGGCCTTATTCAGCACAGAAGACGCACATTGCCTTCTTGCAGGGGGCTGTGTGCCTGTTGGCGTAATGTGAACTCAGGGCTGATGACTCACTGCTGGCCGAATTGCAGAGGTTTTGCACGGACGACGGCCTCAGACTGACGCTTCTGTCAGCCACGCGGAAGAGCCTGTCGTTTCTTTCTCACGAGAAAAAAACGACGACTAAGTGTGGCCGACATGTGCTCGACAGACAGACCCTTTGGAGCTTGTTTTGGAGAGAGAAAGACAGACGTCATCTCAACAAAGTTACTGTGACGGGAATCAATTGGACCGGAATGGAAAATCGTTAGTGCCCAGAGAAAGCTAAATTTTTCAGCTACGTTCTTTTCGCTCTCTGGAGTCGGTGAAACGGCACTGGGCAACAGTGATGTCACCTGCATTCAGTATTTTCATTTTTAAATTTGTCTTCAACACACGGACATTCGTTTTATTATGGTGGATTCTGACAGCAGTTTTTCCACTCAACCTTCCAAGGACATTCCTAGATTATTACCAGTGAGATGCTCTTATTTGGACATCGGTCTCCAAAGACCTGTTCCAAATATCTCGTGATTGCTATAGTACGTCATCCTATACTAGTAAGCGGTTGCAAATCAACGGAGCGAAGCAGCGTCGAACGGCCGATTTTCAGACGCTGCCCGCCACAGCGAGGGTATCACAGTTGCAACAACATCCAAACAGTCCGTGCAGGTGGGGGCGGGGCAGGAATGGTGGCCGACGCTCCAGTCGGATAAACACAGATTCCAGCCGAAGCATCATCCGATTAGCCATGCATAGTGGGGATATGGCCGCCCCGCTCGGCTTGCTGGTTTGCATTCCTGAGCCTGCGCACGAAGGCTGACCCCACGGAGCTTCGGCTTCACGGCCGGCGAAGCTTGAACGGTCTCTGCTATCCGTGAAAATCGACAAAACGGGGATAAAGTGATAACGCACTTTTAAAAATGGATGGAGGATTAATGTAAGTCGACTGGCTAGCAAATAAAGAAGTACTTTTAAAAACCGGTAGACAGCCCATTTCCCGATTGACTTACTCCACACCTACTGAACTTTCTAAAATGTCTTAACTGAATAACCAAAGCAGAATAACTAGCAGATAGCTCATAAAAAATTCTAAAAGCGAAAACGCTCAAACCTTCCTACCAGCGTCGGGTCATCGTGGCCGCCTCCCCTTGATATCCACCCAGTCCAGCCGACATAGAATTGATGGTCACTGCGCCGAGCAGGGACGGACCCCGCCTGAAAGAATTGTGCAAAAACCGGCCGACACAGATGAGGGACAGCCATCTCACGAGCGCACGCAGGAACCCCTCACAACGCCGAGACGAGAGGGAGTTCAGCGCTGGTTAATTTAGTCTGTCGGCATAAACACCTCTCTCAGGAGATCACTTCTGACCTGTATTGGTGTTTGGTCCCATCTTGGAAGATCTTGCATCTATTTCCTCGTTTTGCTCTCAGCTGTGACCGCCTTTGGATTGCCTCCCATCCTCAGCGCACGCATTCAAACCATCGTATGCATCGCTCAGCGTGCTGCAGCCGGGCAAAAACGCGCACAGAGGCCGTTCCTACCCGGCCGTTAGGGAGGACCAGCGCTGGTCATATATCAGCCATAGACAAGGAGAGGCAGCCCGACTGACAGCACAAAAACTCGGCGGCTTCTTCTGAGCTGCATGCAATCGGAAGAAGGGAGGGGAGGCGAGGCAGACGTTGGAAAGGGTGGTATGGTCAATCTGCACAGGGTCAGCTCCGAAGAGGGCTAGAGGGAGGTATGTGTTTTCTGCAGGAGAATAAACTTAAATTTCATAGAATTTTAGGCTACCGCTTAGTATAAACGTCCCTCTTAGATGATTAAGGTAACGGAGATGATATCTACATGGAATTATTCTACAGGTTATTGCGATCCCTGAATTTCTTAAAGCAGGCCTCGGGAGATTCCACTTGCGACCTTTTGCCCTTTGTCATACTGGAAGCTAAGTGTATTTCTCATTACTCTCCCCATCTCCCTCGACGTCACAGCCCTCCACATTGGACAATTTTCGAAAATACGGATGTTATACCTCTCAAAATGATATAAGAATACATAAAAATGTTTAAAGCAACCAACTTCCGTAAATAGACAACAAATCAAGACGATGGCAGTTAAAAGTCCTAAGGCCGGTGCTATAGTTGGCGCTGCGAGGTCAGATAAGTGCAAAAGGTCGGCAGCTTGACACCCCCGTGCTCGCCCAGGGACAAGGAGCGCGCCGGTAAGGGTACTGCTGATGACGATGTAGGTACACATCGTCAGCTTTGCCCCCTGCGGAGCGGCTATACATACTCCGCCGAACCCAGGGCAGAGAATGTGGAGGGCTGTGACGTCGAGGGAGATGGGGAGAGTAATGAGAAATACACTTAGCTTCCAGTAGGACAAACGGCAAAAGGTCGCAAGTGGAAAAATGGTTCCAAGCAAAGCGGAGCACCTCAGAACAAAGCCGGGGTACACGTGCACCGCGAAAGGCACCGTCTTTCATCTTGAACGTGACTTCCAGACCAAGGTGTCAGCCGCTGCAGGCCCCAAATGCTACCCCAGCAGAGGCGTGCTAAAGAACGGGGGAAAGGGGTTTCCGATGATACATTTGCCAGCACAGCGAAGCATCGCGTCAGCACTGGAAGTAGCATTTCCTTCGGCTACCTTAGGTATGTCGAGTGGTGCACTCCGATCCAGTGGAGAATGCTTCTGAGCGCGCCGCTGCTATCAGAGAGTGATCGGTCGTCTCGCCGTTTCCCAAATAAACACGACTGGAGGACTGCTGGAATACGGCGGCACTGTTGTCGGCTTCCAGCGCCACATTCGGCACCGCAATGGTGCTGGAAGATTGCGACGGAGGCGACTTTGGACCCGCGCTGGAATGTGAACATACTTAACATTGTTATGAAGGTGATTTTTTCAAGCCTTTCGTTCTTGTTCAACCGGCCCATCCTCAATATAATACGAAGTAAACATAACTCCGGGCTACCTTTTCAACGGTCTGTTGGTATGGAAATCATGAATTTTCTTTACAATACAACTCTGGATAATTTTTCTTACGGTACGAATTACATAATCATTTAGCATTTCGTCACCCGCAGGCAAGAATTTCGTTTAATCTTTCACAAAAACATCAAGGTTAATAGAATAAGGAAGACATATTCACCTAGGTTTCATGGACCTGGACTTCAGAATGGACAAGATAAAAGAAAAGCAGCCTACTAACCGGTCCCAATTAAAGCAGCGCTCATATCGCATGCATCCCTTCAGTCGCACTTGGTTTGCCATCCAAAGCCATCTTGAAGTCCCTAAGCGAATTTCCGGCGCTGATTACGGTAATCTTAATCCAGCACAATGGGCCGCTCCAGATCTCTAACGAATGCCGGAACGGCCGCCCCCCCTGCCCTTTCACACAGGCCGGGCGTGCTCTGTGCCCCGCCCCCGGGGCGTATAGGGCCGACACAGCAGTCGCGTGACCTTCGGCGACCCCTGACGCCGGGGTATCGGGTGTCAGCCCAGCTGTTGGCGGCATTTCCTGCAGACTGGAGCCCCGCCGACGCCCGGGGAAGGGGCCATGTGAACTTGCTACAGGGGAAGCTGACGTGGTCACACTTCGCGAGAGGTGATCCGAGTGAATGCGAATGAATGCGAATGATGGGATTCGACTTTCTGTCCGCTCCCTTCTACATAAGATTATTTTTTCGAATGTGAAACGTTTAGGAAGCTGAAACGAATTCCATGATTTTCACATTTTCCTGCATCACATTGGAATGATTTCATTTGAAGTAGGCACTCAGAGAAAGTGCTCATTCCTGACAGATTAATTCCAGCGAAATATATAAACATTTTGTAGTTTAAGTATACGCAAAATGTGTTGCGGATTATGGAATGCCTGCTTGTATTTAGTGCGGTCAGGATGGGGTGGGGTGGGGTTGAAAGTGCTGATGAGAAAAACTAGGTTTGCGACTTTTGTCGCGGAACGTAAAGGTGAAGAAGTTTAGAGTATTGAAAAAAGTGAAAAATGTTACGATGCATGAATGTGTGTGACCCCTAATGGTGCAAAATATAGGGATACAGCCGACATCTCAAAAAACATTATGTGGTTTGGGAGTGCATACAAATATGGATCTGGATTTGTATCTCTTTGGGGGTGCCTGTGCACCACCAATGAGTGGGCACTCGGTCGTATTGGTAATTTTCAATTCAGTGACAAGGGCTCATACAGTTGGCCAAAAGCCTGTATCTGCAATGGATTGTTGGAGCGTAGCTTCTTTTCATTATTGATCCCTCAAGTCGCCGAGGACTGAGCCGTGGCAGCAGAAGAGTGCTTAGCTTTTATTCACAAGAAACCAAATCTACTTGGCCATCACCTCTCTTTAGGCCACTCCCGCGCTTATGGACAAAATGTGACTTGTGTCTGTCAGCATTTATCCCTCGCACTCATCCCCAAAACATTGATTCAACCCATTCTGACCTATATCCATCCAATCAGAAAATGTGGCGGCAAAGGACAGTTTTGGATCATCTAAGCTATAAGCAAGGCCTTTAACCCTATTTCCGTCAGGCTCCCGGCTACCCCTATTTCCGGCAAGGGGGGCAATATCGGCCCCTAAGATCTCGTAATCTAACCGGCTGATTTTGAAAATTCAAAGTGCTACAGATTCCCTGACGCTTAACTTTATTTTGAAAAAAGAAAATTTCAAAATTTGGGTTTTTAAGGAGAAGGTCGAGCAAAATATACAATTCTTGTGTATTTTTAGATTTTCCATAACCCTTGTCTCTGTTGTACGATTTTCACAAAACTAGTTCAGATTTACAAATAATTGACCCAAAATTTTCATATACTCGAGTTACGCAAAAATTCCAAATTCAATGGCAGTTCCAGGACCAGGACTATGAGGGGAAATATATACAACCTAAAAAGTTTTTGTTACACGGATTAGAAGCCGTGATATACTGCTTGGCATCTTTGGCACATAAATAAATGAGAAAAAGTGAAAAACTCATCAGGGGCGGATGCAGTAAGGTAAAACATTGGGGTAAAATACATACCAACAATATGCGAGTGGTATGCATGAGTATATTAGTCCCTCGACTAGTTGAAATTTATTTCTGATAATTTTTACCCTCCCATGGCAGCTCTGGGAAAGGGGGTGACATAGGCGGATCAAGGACTCTCGTCGTGGGGGGGTGGGGGTGATTGGAAACACATTTTCAATATACAAAGATATTGAGTCGCGGCGGTGATACTGGCTGGGAATATGCATTTTGAAAATGTGTAGTGACTGGACACGCCTCTGGTAATCTAGAATTGGGTTATAACTATTAAGAATTTTCATATACCCAATTGTATTGCCTGGCACGGCTGTAAGCAGTCTTCTCACTTACTAACGTTTAGTCCTTTTTGTAACATTCGCCCCCATTTTGAACAGCTGTAACCGCCCCTGATGAATACAAATAGTGACAATTGTGAATGCACTATCATCTCACATAAGAAATGATATAATAAAATCATATAACTTGTATCAGGATCAGCAGAGACGGCTTCCTTTTACAAAGAACCCATCGCATACGATAATACTTGGTTTGTGGATAGAACCTCCCCAAAACCCAGCCATAGCTCCGCCCCTGGTAAATATATAATCTTGAAAATTTCGAAATCCTGCCTGTACTAGTTTTAGGAAAAGTCAGGAAGTTTCAAGTTCTATCGCAAGCCGTTTTGGAGATATTCTCGAAAACCTGAAGGGGGCAATATTAGCCCCTGCCAAATAGGGTTAAAATGGGAGCGGCATGTGTCACAGGTATTTCAAATTCACCGGTCTTGGTGGTAATTAGGTACAGCCCCTGCAATTGAATCTGTACACACTAGGCTCAGAAGTTTTTGTTATAGAGTGAGCGAACTACTGCTTGCAGAGTTGTGATTCAACATGCAGCTTGTGTGTTTTGCTCTTAGCTATGGATTATGTACGAACTTTGCTCAGAAGCCTCATGTTTTAGAAATGAATATAGAAAAACTAAATTGTCACGAGGCAGCTATCAAAAACGTTTTCTGCAAATTCTTTTCAAACTACGAGCCTGGAGTTCAGTTTTTGGGACAATAAATAAAGCCAAGGACCAGATACACATGCTGTATATTTCATAATGGCCGAGAAAGCAATAGTCGTCCAGAATGTAGCAAAAAGCTACTGAGCCTAGTGTGTGCAGATTCAATTGCAGGGGCTGTACTTGTCCGGATGGTGGGGTCGAGAGACAAATTCGTTATAGACCTTAGTGAGGTTTTGATCCCAAAAGCCGATCCTGCAATTGACTGGACAAAATCTATAGGTAACAAGGACTTTCACCGTTTGGATGAGAAATTAACGTTTTCGGTTTGTGCGTGTCAAGTAATAAATATGTGGACCACAACACCATGGGTTGCGCCGCTCCCTCCCTAGCGCGCCGGCACGGCGGTGGGCTGTTTGCGGGCAGGGAGGCAGCCAGGCTCAGATCCGGCCATTTAAATGCACGTGCACACGTGGGGGCCGGGAGTCAGTGCCTCCCATCCTGCTCATGGGTGGTTGACCAGCGGGTGATGATGCTGTCGGACGGGTCTGGGGATGTCAAAAATGAGATCTGACGACCCACACCATGGGTAGAAATCCTGGGGTGGGGGTCAAGGACCCTCCCTGGATTTTGGGTCTCCCATAGGCTTTGTATAGGGCTTGTATTGCCGTGCCAGCGTTAACCCACCCAGGACCACCCCTGGATCGAGAAGAGATCCCCAGTCATGACCCACACGGACTTCAAGCTCTTGCTACCACTGCCGGATCCAGACTCACTTCGGGGGGGGCTAGAGGGCTCAACCCTTCACCACCTTTACCCCGAATAGCATCTTGCAATGTATTTGCTATGGGCACTCCTGAGTTTAAGGGGGAGGTTGAGCTGCCCCATGTATCCGCTACCGCCTGTTACCCTCACGTCTTTTCACCAAAACGTCTTGTTCCGTGTCTGTGAAAACCAAGGCCTGTAAGAAGTACCAAAAAGCTTTCGGATTTTGCATCTAAATATCTTTCGTCTATGGAAGTCCTTAACTCATCATTGCAACTCCGGTTCTAGATTCTATGCACCCAGCGCGCGATGAAATCCCAAAGCTAAATAGCACGCGGTTTTAATTGCTATGCACTTGCGGTATAGAAGCCGTGGTATTGGTCTGATCTCTTTCACTATCTCCGGTGTTGCAACGACGTTAACAATATGAAGCTGAAATTCAAATGCTAGGGAGAAAGCGACACCGCTTAAAATAATGAATCTGGTATTCGGGAGTGGCAACCGTAGAATACACCATCAGTCAGAGCAAACACGCCTAAATTGCCACTTTAGATATCACATGTTCTTTATAAAACTTTTGTCGTCAGCTTAACTAGAAATTTGTCAATGACGGTAATAACTTCATTAAAGAAAACATATGGCTGAAACGAGAGAAAAAGATGAGAATGGCAAACGTATACTCTATTAACAGTAACCCGATATATCATTCGCTGCACCTGAAGCACATGAAAACACTCCAATTATTTGCACCACCTAAGTGAAGTATATATGGCGGCAAGTATCTCACTAAGGCTTTCCTCTAATTTAGCGGGTCATACACATGTAAGGCTAAATCTTATTTGCAACGCAAATGGTCAGAATTGCACGGTTGGATTTCCATGTGTGAGTCACAATGGCTCATACATAAAGAACAACGAGCTCTCTAAACGAATGAAAAGTCCCTGAGTCATCAAAGTCCCGTCCACGGTATTTTAACATAGAGCCGGAGAAAGGATTAATCCCACAGTTGAGTACCAATAGATTCCGCGTACACTTTGCGAGAGATTGTACATACCTGCACAGCTTAATGCCCCAGGTGTGGGTATTAGCTGCATCAGACAAGAAGAGGGCCACGATTAATCCGCTTCATCTTCTGTGTGGCAAAGGCAGACATGAGGGACTGGATTGTGGTATCCAGGCGCGGAACCAGAGGGGAGTGGCAAAAATACATTTGCCCCCAACCCCAGGTTCGGATCGGGACCAGCGGTTTGGTGGGCCCGGCGGTTTCCCGGAACAAGGAGCGAGCTGGCTCCCGAGAAACCCTTCCAACAGGGAGAGGGTGGCGACGCCATATGACCCTGGCAGTTGGTGAATCCAGGGGCGCCGCCACGGAATTTTCACAGGGGGGGGGGACGGACCCGGGCTGGTGCTGACCGGGGCAGGCGAATTTTGAGCAAATTCGGTACCTGACAGCATTAATGACCATTGGCCCAAAAGAAATTTTGGGGGACGTCCCCCTGGTTGGTCAACCAGGTGGACACATCCCCCCGTCCCCCCCCCCGCTTTCGCCGCCCATGGGTGCGTCTATAAGCCCCAAAACTTATCATTCAACGGTTTAGTGGGCAACGGGGCACAAAATCACGAAAACGTACCTATGTTTTTTTAAGAAAATCGGCAAAAATCGGGAGTGCGGGGAAAATAACCTGGTTAGCCCCCCCTCTGGATTCGCCAGTGCCTTCCCGATTTTCGCATGCTTCCATAAGAAACTGTATGTTTTTTCACGATTACATCTGAGTTAAATATATGATCTTGCCTGCATTTCCCAGTCGGGGATGCAGGGGGAAGGCATAAGCTTCCAAACTAGCCATTTTTAGTGAAGTACCCTGCGTTTACAGCGTTTCCCCGGACCGCCACGTCTGCTGTCGCCGCTGACATTCCGCCTGAGGCAATACCACAGGGTTGTGTGGCTGCTCCACTACGGCGTCCATTACTGAACTGGTTCGATGGCCACAGAACGCTCTACGGTGGGCGGCGATTGTACGCCATCTGAAAGACTGTGTCGATCGCGAACTAGTTCAAGCATTGCTGAATGCCAAGGCTTCACCGCCCGCCGAGGTAGCGTGGAATTCGTAGATTGTTTTGGAGCTATTCATATCCATATATTTTCAGTATATTTCTGCTCAATGCCTCGTTGGAAGCAGTCTGGTACCTTTTGTGATCGTCTTGACACAGACTTGAGTCTGTGACAGTCGACGTCGACAGTCTGTTCAGCCTTTTGCACTACGATCACATTACCTACGTCATATTGTCTAATTATCTATCTGCGTCAACTACCTATCCTATCTTCTCACTCTTTGGCTGTTCGTGAAAATTCTCACGACATGGAGCCGGTTTGGCATCTGTTGACCCTCACTTCCGGGTATAGCGCCGCGCCGACTCTGCGTCGCTCTCGTGCCGACGCCGGTGAAAACCGGCGACGCGCGTCACCATTTTGCCACTCAGGAGCGCGTGATGTGACGTCAGGAGGCGGCGTGACGGTTTCGTGATTGTGTGACGTCGCCGTGACGGTGTCGGCCGTCGGTCCGCCGTGCTTCCTGCGTCACGTGCTATGGTCGATGGCGCACTCGCAGCGGGCGGGCCCCCGAGCCGTCAGCCGCCGTCCGCGTCGCTTCCGACTCCGGCCCACGGCGCACACTGAGCCACACAGATCAGTAAGGCGCCAAAATTCTCACTGAGAACGTCTCGGGAGACAAAACGGCGTTGAATTTTCTGGGACTGAGGCAAGGCGAATAGGAATGAGGAGCCGAAAATTCTTAACATACATCTAGACATGCAAGTCGTGAAATCTACATGGTAACCAAAAGCTTCGTTACTAACCAATATGTGCGGGGGTCAATCTTCAACCTAGTGCTGACAACATACTTTCCCTAAAGAACCGAAAACTTATCCGGATTTGGGTTCCGTGCTAGCTCCCGCATGACCAGTTACACGATTTTCACATTTCGTTTCAATTTGGCTGAAGTCGCGATTTTTATGAAAGGTGACGGGCTGCCCCTCCCTCCCCTATTCGGACGCGTCTGCGGAGCACTAACAAAGCCCCCGGTAGTCGGCTGTAGGTGCTGCATCATCAGCAGGTCTGCCTCATGACACAGAGTTGGTCGCTGGTACCCGGGCTGAGTCAGACCACCAGCCGACGCCCCTGTGACCCTCGGACGTGCAGGCCACCAACAAAGGCCCCTGTCGGGATGCACGGCCGATGTATACAGCGGTGCCGGAGAAGTACCGGCGTGCCCGGGTGAGGTCCTTCAGTTTTGGATTCGCATTTGATTCGAATAAGCCAGGTACATAGATGCACTGATCTAATTATAAAGCTTGTTCGAAAACTAAGACTCAGGCATCAACAGCACAATATTAGTGAAGTATTTTGTATGGAATGTCTGGATAGATTTAAAACAGCCGGTATTTTTTCCAGAGTGTAAAAGTTTGCAACCCATACGGTTATGCTGTTATATTACCATCGGTTACCACCATCGTTATGATTGGCCATACCTTTTTTACATTTTCTATGAGGAGAGCTTTGAGTTCTTGGGAAAGGGATGAAAGCAAGATGGAGGAAAGTCTTCGCCCACGCCAGAGGTTCATTTTGAATGGAGCAAAAATTTAAAGGAGTGGAATTATCAAGAATGACCGTGAAGACAGCCGGAGATTTTTGGTATAGTGTATATTGGCAGATATATTGGTAGGGGGCGGCCTTTTTCAGGAAATATTAAGGGTTTCAGGCTTGAACTAACACCGGGTTGGTGGGGGGTCGACGTCGGGTTCATAGTCTTCCCGCCCCTTGCTAGCTGCACTACACGCTCTGTATGTCCTTGTCCAGTCTCACCCATGTTCGCCTGCCCCCTGCTGGTCTGCCACTGTCCCTGCTTCCCCGCACATCTCTAAACATTGCATATTTTCAGATATCTTGATATCAGATGCCTATCGGATATCTGAGATACATCGGAAATAGCATCATAGATTCTAAAATACGGAGATATATAAAACAAAGCTGCAAACTTTCTTCCACTTCAACATCCCCGTTTGAGGTAAGAAGCTTAAAGAAGTTCGGATGGTGTCCTACCGATACAGTAACAAATGTAGGAATGACCCGTAATTAACACATTGGTGATCAGACGCTGCGGCACGCTGTGGTTTCTCCTACATCACAAAAGGTGATCCATTTTGTCACGTGCTCCGGTTAGAGTGGTTTTAGCGTGTTCTGAAGAAAACAGATACACATCATACATTCAGTTTACGATTATCACGGAAAAATTCACCGACTCAGAATGAAGCTAACTTGCCCGCTGAATAAAACCTTCACAATTCAACTGCTTCCGCGAGCACCGTGCACACAGAACGGTTCCGTGGGATCCTGGTCACTCGATCCTCAGTCATGTCTGTCACACCATATGTGGTCCAAACAATGTCTAATTATCTGGCCGATGGAATAAGGTTAGTGACCAGTCGCTTGATCCAGATCACAGTTTCAGCCGGCATCTGTTTGACTTGTTAGACGTGGAATTATACCCGTGCGAAAACATTCTGGCCGACCGGTAACCCGATTAGTGAAACGCGATCATTCGGACGACATAGCGGGAATTAGTACGGGTGTTATGCAACCAGTTATTAGCCGAAACTGGCTCCAAGGAAGTCTGCCCGGGAATCCTAGACCGGTGTGACCACAAATTACACCAACTCTGGGGCGCAGCCTTCCATATAAGGGTTGTCCAAAAAAGGTGCACCAGTTTTATTTTTGTCATAATTTCTGTAATAGGTTACCGATAGTCATGACACAAGTGTTAAACAGTAGTAGAGTGATTTTAGGACAGTAGAGTGATTCAAGGACCTTAATCGACGCTGTAAACAGGCACCTTGCACCACCATACACGTTCCTGCGCACACACCTCAGATATCCGTCTTTTTGGTCGACTCAGCTTCCTGCGCGGTATTTGGCCCTGGATCCGATCACGTTCAGTGGCGGATCCAGGGGGAGGCAAAAAGGCATCCCCAAACGGTAAAGCACGGGGCATAACTATTTTTATCTCCCCCAAAGCGGTCGACCTCCTTTTGCCCCGTCTCCTTTTTAGTTTATAGCAAGATTTTGGCGCTTCAACTCTCAACTTCAAACACAACCAGTTAAGTTCAGTGTAAATATCGGGTCTTGGATAGGAAAACAAGTATCTTGAGTCCATATTTTTCACCCCGTTACGTTTTTTTTGCTTTTGCCTTAAATATCCCAAATTCAAACGTCAAATTTTTCACTGCGACGTTTTTTTTTTGCTTTTCGACTTTGGTTTGCCCCTCTTAAACCGACCGGCTCATTCAGCCACTGGCCACGTCCGTACTACTCCACATGTGTATCCGCATCGAGCAGCGACGACGCCCTACATGCACCGCTAAACGTCTGCGAAATACCGAGAATATGCGATATCAGCGCCTAGCTAGTTTCAGGCGATGGTTCCAGCGCAGACGTCCCGTTTCCCAGGGTGTTCCACTATTGACAATAGCTTAGCGTCAGCTGTAGGCCCACGCTCGACTTTTTTGGTCAACGCTTCTTAATAATAAGGCGGCGCCCCTTAGGTCGAATTATTTCATTGAAAAGTCCCATAAGGCTTTTGAAATATCCACCAACGAAAAGAAAAAAACAAACCCCAAAAATTGGCGTAATATGCCAATCGACTTGTCCGAAACATGCCCAAAGGTGGCGTGCCGGAGGCTCCGCTCGTACTCCTCTGTAAAACTATACATCCCCACTGCTTCGTTTTCGCATATTTCTTCAAGCTTAAAAAATACTGCAAGTACTAAGACCCTGTCCAACCAACATTAAACATAGCATGGTATTCCTGCACCGACTGAACCGGAAAGACAATATGCATGTTCTCGGATCTCTATCCACAGCATCCACTCAAATAATACCTTATCCGAGCTCCCTACGCCGATCATGTTGGCACAGTTGAACCCTGCACGTTACTAGAGTTAGATAGTGAGCCCTGGAATCCCTTTGTGCTCCGCTCCGAGGCCAACCGGCACACGAGTAGACACCATAGAAACGGAAGGACGGGTGGAGCTGATTTCAGCTCTAGACAGTGGCGGATCTAGCCGGTCGGTTTGGGAGGGGCAAACCGAAGTCGAAAAGCAAAAAAAAACGTCACGCACCGCAAAGTTGCGCTAGAATATGACTTATATGACTTGCCGGTACGGGTATTTGAGTTGAAAAGCGAAAAAAACGTCACAGGCTGAAAAATATGACCTCACGACACTTTTTTCCTATCCAAGGTCCCATATTTCCACTGAACTTAACTGGTTCTGTGTGAAGTTGATAGTTGAAGCACCAAAATCTTGCTTGCAAACTTAAAAGGAGTCGGGCAAAAAAGGAGGTCGACCGCTTTGGTGGAGGGGGGGCAAAACATAGTTTTTCTCCGAGCTTTTCCGTTTGGGGGGCAAATGCCCTTTTGCCCCCCCTGGATCCGCCACTGGCTCTAGAGACACCTATTTCAATGCAAATGACGAGTACGGGGATAAACCAAATCTGGGATAAACCAAACCAAGGACTTTTCTGTATGCTCCACAAGATTGATACCTCAGATACCTCAGGAAATAGGCAGCAACCAAACTGATCGGTCTCCAACTTGGGCTTTCAATTCACAAGCTGTGCTGAGAAACAAAAATTCCGAAAACTCTTGCCACGAGACCGTTTCATAAGGGCGTGTGTGTGTATTGGGGTTCATAGGGCGCTTTCAGCATCTAGGCTATATCGCACCCATCATTGTTTAACTACTTAGTTTCTAATGTTATGTAATTTAACCCCGTCCTGAATTGTTGTGAGCTCTACATGCCACCTAATTAGGTTGGATGCGTTTCATGAGGGCTTGGCATGCTTTATGAAATTACATTCGACGAGCATGGCGGATAAAAACATGACGACTAAGACGGGAGCGGTATATCATACATACTGATCAAAACAAGGAACAGTCCAACGGGGTAGCCAATTGTACAAATGAGTCAGGTGATATAACGACCAGTGAGAACGCGGTGGGTGTTGACCGAGGCTGACTTTTCTCAATCTCCTAGCCGGTATTTTCACATCCCAGCCAGGCCTTGCTCGGGTAAATCAAGTGCTGATGACCTATCCTTTCTCGGAGTTCGCAAGCCGCAAAACAGCTTAAAAATGCGCTCACCCGGGAAATGTTAACGAAATGGCTGCTGGCATGGCTTGCTGGGCATTTAAAAAAATCCAAAGACTGCAGCATCGGTTTCAAATTCCCCAGAAAAAGCCCACATTGAAACCATCTTAAAAGGCAGCAACCACCTACTACAGGCCGCTCCAAATACCGCCCTCCTTCATTTAGCGTTTTAATGACCACTCTCTCTCTCTCCCGGAACACCTGTTTGTCTCCGACGGAACAGATAAATCCGCCTTCAGAAACCGCACTGGCGCCACCTGCTATTGTCTATGACGGTGGACTACTTTTGGTCAAGAAAGCGTGGCGTCTGCGGTTGCCGTGGCAACGGTGTTGTACTGCGCAGTGCGTTGTTGAACGCCGACGGCTGATTTCAGCCGATGAACACACGACGGCAGAGGCGTGGATTTTAAAAACGATTCGGGTGCCAAATTTTTAAACAATGTCAATATCAACCATAACAAAACGTGGCATATATAGCGTCTTATCGCAGGTTTTGTAAAAGAGCATAAAACCAAATTTAAATCCTTGAAAAAATCGCAAATCTAAAGGAAATTTTAACACTATCTCAGCGTTTCATTCGGGGTGCCTGGGTAGGTACTTAAAAAATATAGATCTATAACCTTGGATGAGAGAGGAATGCAATTGCAGTGCAAGTGGTACAAAGCGTGAGTGTGAGAAGTATGTGGTCTTTAGAACATACCTGCGGTTTTACTTATTGCTGTTGACCCGCTTAGCAAGTTTTTTGTTTGTTTGTTCACTTAACAATAACACTTTTTTTAAAGAAATCAGTAGGTACATGGAAGAAATTTAATAGAAATAGATACACGTTTACAAGGTAACTTTTTCGTTTAAAGGGAGATACGCGAAAAATTTCATTGCCTATATCAAAAGGTTACAAAGTTGTTTGAGTCCTATTCTAATTTTTGCGAATTCGGCCGCAAATGCCTTAAATTGCTCTGAGTCAACATTTTGGACGACTTTACCGGTACACCTCATATCGATGTATATGACGTACACATGGCTAAGACTATCAATTTTCTAAGAATTAGGTCATATCTATCCTAAACAGTGATGAAGAACTTTGGGCTACTACAGAAACAAATTACTTTAGAAAACAACATTCCAAAACTCTTTTGAAACAGAAATATAGGGCTTAAAAGAAATCACATTAACCAATCGAAGCCTAGGAATTCTCAAACCGGGGTCACGTGACCTATCTGACGAAAGTTTTGTCACCTGGGGCCGAAGCAGAAAATGACTCAAGACCCGGGTCAAACCGCTGAAGACTTGAGTATTATGTTTTTGTTTTAGGGCAACTAGTTTTTTGTATTTGTAAAGGCTTTTTAAAATTAATTCAAATACAAATACGGGACAGACTGTATTGTATTTAAAACATTACTTTTCACTTAACAGTTTTGAAAGTAGTGATGGGTTGGGCTGGGTAGTGTGGCATTTTTCGAAACTGTTACCTTTTCGATAATAAGGTGGCTTCCCAAATTTTTCGAAGATGAAATATAATTGATGGTTCCGTTATAGGTTTTTAATGTAAAACCACTTTTGTTCCTTTAAAAGAATAAGATATGTGTTCGACTTTGTACTGCTTAAGTGATGAGGAGGTACAAAGTTTGCATTCTCATCGGAAGGTTTCCGCACACTTCCACGAATGGGCGCATGGGAAGTGTCGACGTTATTCATGGCATGGTGGAAAGGTGTTACCCATATTTAGTGAATGACTGGTCCACCGATTATTCACATTAGTTTTATTCGAAACCGTTTTTTTTTTTTTTTGTCTAAACAAGCTCAAATACCGACGTTGGACTAGCATTATTGTACTTGCAGTTGATGGTGCCTGTGTGCAAATAGTCGGCATTATCTTATTTACAACTTAAAATCTCTTTATGGAGCATAATTAAGTATCACTACACGTGCAGCTCTTTGTTGGCTTAAATATTTTGTATGGTTTACTCTTTCTTGATATTAGGAGTTTTTCCCTAATCGCAAAACCAGATCATACTATTTTCGTAGCACTAAATTGGTCAGGAGACGAGAGTACTGGCAAAATATCTTGTTTGACCTACTTGCATATGGTGTCCAACCTCTTTTAGATTTCATGTGATGATGCCGTAGGTATGACTATTAAACAGAGGTTTCACCTTGTGAATGTGTCATCCCACTCTATATACGCGTTTATCAACAGCTTGGCGTGGTGTCGTAACATCTACCACTGTTTTATAACTGTGGATGACTCCGAATACCTACAGTCTTTGCCTTTGTCTTTTACATTATTTTTATGCTAAGTGTTATGTTATTGCATCCGCAAGAACATAGGCTCAGTTGGCGACAACGCGAAACAATGAACAAATAAATAATCACTGGCTCGGATTACGCTACTGAAGCATCTTCCAGTTCTGCCGGCAGCAAGTCCGACTCTGAAACAATCACTCATATCAAGAAAATGAGTTGTCAACCGGATTGGAACTAGCCTCCTCAGTAAAGTAAAGCTTGTTCCCGAGAAATGATCTGATGCATCGGACGGCTATTTCTGGCACTTCTCCGTGGAGCCGTCCAGTCAGGCTATCGATCGCTAAACTCTCCTCCAGTTCCGCTCCCAGTTTCCAGAATCAGGCGGACGAGCGGCCACCACAACAATGTCTGTGCGACGGCGGTGATGACAATTTTGGACCCTCTATTTTTCCGTTGTTTTTATTGTGACGCGAGGTTCTTGCTCGTTCGAATTATTTAATTTCCTACCAAGTATAAAACAGTAGCACGTCGTCCATCAAAGCGAGGGGGAGGAAATTCCCCGTAACTGCGGAGTCGGCGGGATCCCGGCTGTGACACAGTTTGCATCACCAATGGGTGGGAGCGTCCCACCGGACATCATACACCTGGCAGAGGCGTCGCCCCCACACAGCTACCGGCAGCAAACAGCAAGTACGCGACTCAGGCACCGGCCTCCCACGGCAAACCTCGCCGGGGGCTCCTGTTGTCTTACTTTTAACCGTAAAGTCTATGGGTTTGTCCTAAAGAAGCTGTTGATAGCCAGTGTTTTGGAAGAAAACGTAGGTAGGTACCTTTATTTTCTTGGATCCTTCGCCAGCATAAGGGGGATTTTTGTCCGGGTCGAACCATACTCATGAGATAAATCACCCAGTTTCAACTTCCCAGCAATGGGATTGCAAGGTCTATGGGGCAACCGGCCCAAAAATCGATAAGAACAGCCTTTGCAAGACCAGAGGGCTTTGGGAAGGTGCGAATGCCTTGTTTTATCCTCCTGCCCTGAATTCGCCAGATGGGAGAGGGCGAAAAGCACGGCGATTTTTTTTTAATTGCCTCATGAAAAGGAGCAAGCGGATATGTTGCAGCCAGTGCTCTAAGACAAATACCAAAATTAATCACGCCAATCAATAAATAGCGAAATATACAGCTACCATTCAGACGTAGATGTTACCTACTGGAAGGACACGATAAGCGGATCCAGAGGTAAGTGCCCCCTCCCCCGATCAATCCGACCGGTACCCCCACACGGCGCCCTCTGGAACCGCGGCGCCCCCGCCTGAAACGTTGCTTCCCGACCTCCCCCAGGGTGTAAGTACTGGCTGGTATTGGCACCCACACGCTGCAATTTCGCGCACCCTGATAGGTATCGCCTTAGGAATTGGTGTTCCTGGTACACATGGCACCCGTCCAGGCCCAAATGGTCCCCCCCTCCGGACCCAAAATGGCGACGCCCTGATCAAAGTGCCCGTCCCATTGGAAACCCTTGATCGGCCTATGGAGTGACGCGAAATCAAGTATCACCCAGGGGGCGGACATGAGATACTCTCTAGAATTCTGGGGGTTTTGAAGGTTCCATTTCTGGGTCTGATCGTTTTTTGAGCAAAATTTAACATGTAATTCAAATGGGACTGTTTGCAGAGGTTTGGGGCACGGGCCAGTTGGAAAAGTTAAGCGGTGCTTAAGGGTATATTTTTATTTTTGGTATATAAAATTGATCAGGCTATCTTCTGGGTGCAGTTTTTAGTCTTTGACATGCTTTTACAACAAGGAAAATCCACGATGAATTTCATGCTAATTCCTTCAGAATTATGTTTCAAATGTTTCGCTCAACCAATCAGAACGCTGTATTCTACCTTCTGCTACCAGAATCTAAGGTATCTTGAACAAAACCCTCCAAAATACTACCATATCCTCAAGATGCTGCCAAATCAGGCAGTCAGCTGGCTGTCAAATCCGAACCGTATCTATAGGAACCGTGGTATCACCATCCGAGAAGTGCGTTGCAGTGTCACCTTTTAACAGTGGCGGATCCAGGACTTCATTTCAGGGGGGCTCAAGCCTCCCACCATTGCCTCAGGACAGCTTCCGGCTTTGTAACCACTATATAGACACTCGGACATTTCGGAAGGACTTGGGCCCCCTAACTCTCCCGCCTCTTTCTTTCAATATTAACGGGCGTTGCTAAAAATACCTCTTGCATCTAAAAGCTGATAACGAGACCGGTAAAACGGCCTGTATTGAATCACTGAGAAATACTTTTACACTGCGTTCCAAGCATTCCATCGCAAGGTTCTGATAGTGTTTTAGAGATCACCAGAGCAGTAAGCACCCCCGATTTAGAGATCAATCCACATAGCTATGTATTTAACGAACAGACCGGCAAGCTCTCTCTCCATCGGAAAGTGACACATTACTGACACGTGTTTTCAGCGTCGTTCAGACCGAAGTTTCGCGACGCCGACGCTGGCAGTCTCACCGACAGCACGCCTCGGCGCACTTTCCTCCGGAGAAAATGACAGTAGCGCTAACATGCTACAGTCCAGACAACTGCAACCTTCCGAACAACAATCCGGGCGGGAAAACTTGACGCGGAGAAAAGCAGCGCTCCATTAATAAACTAGTCCAGAACTCGGCGCTCCAATCCAAAAACCAGTTTATGGAAGATCGTGGAAGTTCCCGTCTTCCTTCAGTAGCTTGGAAAGTGGCAAGGTGGGATCGGGTAAGTTTAATGACCACAATAAAACGTGCAAGTCTCTACGATGTGGAAACGAAATTGGTACCTATCCAGCAATAGAAGGCAGGCTTCTCCAGCACTGAATTAGGCATGTTTCTCACTGTGGATGTGCACTTGTGCTCGATAATCGACTTAGTACTTTGCTTGTGAACTCCTATTGTGGCTACAAAAGTGATGCATAGGTGTATCCAGGGAATGGGGGCGAAGGGACACTTGCCTCCTGATTGACCCCGATGCCCCTTGAAATGATTACGGCGCCCCCTGAAAGGTCGATGGCTCCCCCTAAAATGTAGCTTCCCATCCCCTCCCCAAGATGCGAGTATCGGCGCCCCCGTGATAGGACTTGGGGGTACCCCAAATAGGTTGTTCCGCCCAAAGGCGGCGCCCCTGTTCCGGATGGCGCCTCCCCGACTATGTGTCCCCCCTCCCCATCCCTGATCAGAGATCCTGGATGCGCCTAAGTAGTAATGACCAGCCCCCTCCAACAGCAAGCGCAGACCACCGGATGTGACGTCACACCTCGTAGCAAATAACAAGGGAAAATTAAATGGTTAAATATCCAAATTCTGTCAAAAAGAGGCCCAGAGTCGAAAACAAAATGTGTATCCATTGCAATTGGAATAATCTTGATTACTGGGTATTCTCATAAATTCGTATGCAGGAAGTGCCATTGGCAGCAATTTAACACACGGCTCAATGGTGAAGGAATTCCTCTTGAACGTACCTTGAAGTAAAGGTATCTTGGTAATGACAACATGACTTATAAGCTCTCGCCTCAAACTCTCTTGCCTGAGAGTGAGAGGACGTCAGCAAAAGAAGACTAAACGTTAGGATCTCCAAGCCCACGACTCTGCCCTAAAACTGTGACTGAAACGGGAACACAGTGTCGATGCCGAGCATATTGACTCATTCAGTCCGCCTAGGTCCAAAGGTGAACATGTGTGCTAGAGACATATATATATATATATATATATATATATATATATATATATATATATATATATATATATATATATATCCCATATATATATATGATAGTATTAGAATGAGGAGATATACTATAGAAAAATGAGCAAAACACGATGAGGAACGAATCCAGTAACGTTTTCCCCTCTCTGCAACATTGAAAAACTGCGCCGGAGTCGGAATGAGACGAAGTGACAGTCTAGTGAGCGATTCTAGGTCCTTGGTGACAGTCTTGTTTATATGCTGGAGGCGTCACTTCACAAAAAGCCGACACGTCCGACGCACCGCGTGACAAGCGGGGCCCGCAGCCTCCGCCGAGGGAGGCCCCAGGGGATGCGGACTGGAGGATTGGTAAGGCCATCTTGTGTTTAGTCCCAGAGGTCATTAGAAATATGAGGGAGGGAGACGGAAAATTATTCAGTGAGAATGAAAGAACGACGAAGCAAAAACAGAAGATATACCATTAGTGTTAATAAAAAACGGCGCCAAATCTGGCAAACCATTGGAAGAAGATAACATAAATCATAAAACAAAATATAACAAGGCAACCAACGCGTTTACCACGTTGTTGAACGTTGTTGCAACGTCTTCATAGTGACGAAAGGCAATATGATTCAAAACAAGGAACAAGGCAGCGTCCACAAATGAATTATACAATATTTTAGGGCTGAGACCTTGGATTGGTCAGAGCTGTCGAGGAGAGCTGGCAGACTCAGTGAAGCGGAACTGGTCTCCAGCGGGCCTCCCCTGGCCTCCTTTCTTGCCTTATAGCATCGGCGACGACAGCAGCAGCTGTCAGTAGAGCTCCAGCCCGCCAGTTTCACGGACTTTCTTCTACAAAGTGGTCGCCGCCATTAAGCACGTGCGTGAATTTAAAGAGTCCGCTTACTTATCTCATATACCTCTTATCGTAACAGATCATAAGTGAGACAATTCACAACATGTAAACCATAATGAATAGGACTAATTCATTGGAGAACTACGCTTTGTAAGCCGTAAATATCGGTCACAGTCCCATCCCTTTACAAAATGTATAGAGAAAAACTCAAACCCGTTGAATCCCCATAATCTCAGTGCGCAATGATTTCACTGAACAGGCTGGGTGTCATCAGCCGAGTCGAAAGTACCTGACGAAATGATGTTCTGTTTATTTTGTCAGCCTGCAGCGCATAAACACCTATATACTTCACTTCAGTCGCCAGCCTCACATCGTCCGAACACAAACAGGTATCGGAAATGACTGGAGGGCAAACTGCAGCCTTTTTAACGCGGATCTTCTAGTATGCTGTTGCGATACGAAAATGTAAAAGAGTTTAATGAGTCCGGTTATAATGGAGGAAAATCCCCGCATACTTGTGAGATTTAATGTAGCTTTATTTAATGCCAGTAAAACATTTAAGTTTCAATGCCAGTCGGTAAAACATCCATGTAACGTCTTACACAGTTGCGACATAGCTTCCAACGATGAGGAGGAGGCATTCCCTGCAGTTTTGTGTTCGATGCTGTAGGATAGCCACAAGTACGTAGAAATGACCCGGAGTCACCCTAGAATTATTTCCGGGGGGGAAGGGGGCAGAGGGGCCCCAACTGCACCATGTTAGCAGTACCTCTCCCCATCATGTCCCTACCAAGTCCATCAGAAGCGTCCTGAATCTGCTGAGGGACCTCTCCGACCAGACCTGCGGTCCACACCCAGTCCTGTAGCGGTCCGTCACGCCCTATACCGGACCCGCCCGAGAGCCCATTTCATCGGGCTCTACTGTTCAGTTTATCGATTACATTTTAAGGTGTAACATTATGTGAAGGTAATGCTTCATTTTCGTGCAAAGTTGAGGTGTAATTTCCGAAGCATGCATAATTGAATCCAGGGGGTAGGCAGGGGCGTACGCAAGAAACGGTTTGGTGAAGCAAACCGCATAAACGACGTCCTTTAAACCAAATCGATCGAAGCCAGGCTAAAAGTGGGTAGAAATTAGCCGTTTTCGAGGATCATGACCGGACAGAACCCCACCTCCCACCCCCACTTTGGATCCGTCATCTTTTAGAGCCCTGGATCCGTGCCTGAGACCCGGAGCCTCGTCTGGGACCACGGATCGGTTGGTGCGGTTTGATAGCTACGGATTCGTGGCACCTATACGCCGTTAGCCGAAACAGCTGCCGGTAGCGAAACACGGTCGCATCGCGTCCGCAGGGGCGAAATCAGTCCCACCATTTGGGAGGGACAAACAGGCGATGATGGTCTTGGAAGATTATCCAAATGAGAAATGTATAGCCTCTCCCCGGGTTGTCCAGAACTCGGGACTGGTGGACAACGGAAGGTCACATTAGAGGACGAGCTGAGGAGCGGCTCCAGGGGTTTCTACGGATGGGAAATGCAGCTTGGGTTCGTGCAGGATTAAGTGATTGTCAATATCCTGAAAGGTTATGTTATGAGCTGTGACAAAGCTATGTTAAAAATGAAGAGAACTAGCCTTGAATTATTGTTCTTATCCCATGCTATCCTCATCCCAGCAAGCTCACGCCCCTTTTAGTTGCATATCCCAAAAGCAAAGGGAGATCCGGAGAGAGGGGGAGGGGCTGGGGATCAGGATCCCTGGATTTCGGGTCTCCCATAAGGTTTGTAAAGGGTTTGGTTTACCGTGCCCGAGTCAACCATCCAGGAATCGCTCCCCTGCCTCCAGAAAAGATCTCCAGCTCGGAACACAACAAGCTACCAGCGGCGCTAGGTGTTCGGATGTCAGCTATCTCGCCTCACCGACAATGCCCGGCGACTGGTTAAATCCAAGCCGAAGTAGCTGTGTTTCCATTTGAAGTGGAAGTTCATCACGAATCTTCTGACAAGCTCAAGATGCCTACACAAACTAAGCACGGGAGGATATTCGTGTTCCATGCTGTCGAGGTAATCACGTGTCGCATTCCTCCTCAGTGCTGCCCAGCACATCTCATTCCATGCAATCCCGGGCTAGATTCGGGTTGGGACTGCGACGAGACCACCAGCATACCGGCGCAGACATCCCACTTATTGCAAACGACAAATCATCAAAACCCTTTTATCGACAGATGGTAGAACTGTCATGTTTTGCCGGCTTACCTGGCGGCGTGGCGGGGTCGTTGACTCGCTTCGTCCGTCCAGCAAGCCCGGCCTCCCCTTCACAGACCACACTTTCGATCTCGACCAACCGGCGGCAACTGGACATGGCCAGGCCGGGCCTCAGCCGCCGCTGGCGTACACCAATCAGACACGCTGATACAGCAGGCCTGGTGTAGCCAACCAATCACAGGCCGGGAGACTGGCGGCCACGGCGGCAGCGTGGAGTTCCAGCGGTCGGCGCTGAGATTCGCGAGATTTCAGCACAAAGAACGGGAGGTGGCAAATCCGAGGAGAACGGCACGGTGGCACTGTCCAGCTCCGCATACAACCTCGTCCTGCCTTACATCAATCTCAGGGTTCGGAAGAGATCCTCTAACTTGTTCTCATTCTGCCTTGTGGCCTAGTAAGCTTCCAGCATAGTACAAATCCACGATACCCTGAGTATAACCAACTGAAATGTGGAATATGCAATACGTGGACATTGGACGAAGACTGGGGTTAACCCCCGCCCCGGTGGGCATCCGAGCCACCTTTGCCCTGGTGGGGGGTTTCAAACACCCTCCCTCGAATTCGGCTCCTAAACGGAATAGCGGAAAAACGCGAGAAATGTGGGATAGTTCATACAAATTCATATGATAATAATTGTTGGGGTTTACGACGCACACTGCCGGGTCTCGGCGTGCCAACCTCACCCTGTTGGAGGTTTTTGGGGATCGATCGACTTTTGGCTCCGCCGCTGCACCGGACCGGTGGGTTGGAGGGTCTCCACTAAGCCCTCCAAATTCATATGGAGACTTTATAAGTCACTTTTTGGCTAGGTCAATATTGAGGTCATGACAGGTCAAAGAAGGTTGCATGGTAGTGTTTTTGGTTTCTAGCGTCTGACAGATTTGAGTGAGAACCCTTTTAGGCACGATTCGCTTCCTCTCGTCGCGGCGAATTGAATGATGTATAATATGGCTATGCTGGGTCAAAACACAAAAATGACCTGACCTCAGGTCAGGTCAAAGTCACTTTTCAACCTAGCATAGTCAATATCTATATCAATCGACTGGCAATAGCAATCCAAACGTAATGGTATCAAAATTTAAGCTCCATCATAATTCCCTGCAAAGTAATTGACTCAAGTATGAAAATTTCTTAAATAGCCCCAGATGACCTCTCAGGGGTCAGAGTTCAAAAGTTGCAATATGAACCTGGAAAGGGGCACAGGATACTACGATTTGGAGAATACAGAAGTATTCTCAGCTGTACATACACAGATACAACCCATGTCCTGTTTTTCCCATGTATTTCCAATGGAGAGGTCATGATCCGTACCTGACCCTAGGTCATCGATATGGAAAATCCCGGTATATATGTTGTATCACTCGGTGAGTCCATTATGTGGCATAAGTTTCAACTCGATAGATTCACCCATTTTTACCTGTGCCACCTTAAACATTTTTTGAAGTGAGGTCACTTGACCTGCACCGGTGACCTGACCTGAGATGTCTCAACCTTTAAATTTTGGGTAATTTGCGGAATTGATTAAAGATAAGGTGAGCCAAGTACGGTGGCTCTTCGCGCAGCCGTTTTTTGTGCCGTCGGAAAAAACCGAGGGGGTGTTCAAACACCCCCACCGGGGCGAGTGTTAAAGGCACTTCATTCCAAAATTAAAGTAGGTATGTTACCCGGAACACAGTATCGCGTGTTAAAAATCTTAGGCTTCAAATGCCTCACCAAAAGTTATTTTAATCAGAAAACATCAAGACGTAAAGGAAACTTCTCCACAGAATTGGTTACGGCAGAACACGGCAACGGGCAGGATCAAGGAAAGTATTATGAGGCAATGACGCCGACAGAAAATCTTTGGAAAGAAAATGTGGGTCTATCTGCAAATTTTCTAAAAATTTTACCACTTATATAATCAAAAGGTGCCATTTAGCCCTCGCCCTTGTGGGGGGGTGTTTGGACACCCCCTCAGGTTTTTCGGGCGGCACGAAAAAACGGCGGCGCAAAAACGCTGCCGTACTTGGCCCACCTTATCCGCAACTTCCCCCAAAATTTTAAGGTTGGGTTATCTCAGGTCAGGTCACCAGTGCAGGTCAAGTGATCTCACCTCAAAAATATTTAAGGTGGCGTAAGTCAGAAATGGTTGAATCTGTCGGATTGAAACTTATACCACATAATAGCCCCACCAAGTGCTATAATATGTATTCCGGGATTTTTCATACCGATGACCTAAGGTCAGGTACGGACCATGACTTCTCCATTGGAAATACATAGGAAAAACAGAAATTGGGCTGTATTTGTGTAGATACAGCTGAGAATACCTTCACATTCTCCAAATTGTAGCATCCCGGGCCCCTTTCCAGGATCATGTTGAAACTTTTAATCTGTGACCTTTGAGAGGTCATCTGGGGCTAATTAAGCAGTTTTCATACTTAGGTCAATAACTTTGCATGAAATGATGATACAGCTTTTATTTTGGTATCATTGTGTTTGGATTGCTACTGTGAGTCGATTGATATGCATATTGACTATTCTAGGTTAAAAGGGAACTTGACCTGACCTGAGGGCAGGCCATTTTTGTGTTTTTTTACCTAGTATGGTCATATTATACATCATGCGATTTGCCGTGACGAGAGGAAGTGAATGGTGCTAAAAAATGACTATAATTCAATTTCGTCAGGCTCTAGAGTAAAAAAACTGTACTCAAAATGGTACTTTCTTTGACCTGTCAGGGGGCATAGCCAAGGGGCGGCGGCAGGGACAGCCCCCTGAGGGCCCGAAGGGCCCCCTGAGGACACGATTCTGTAACAATAAGGGCCCTTTTTACCCATCAGGGCCCTTTTTGTGCTGTCCAAGGGGCCCTTTTCGGGGCGCCCCCCACCACACCCCTGAGCGATATCCTGGCTACGCCCGTGACCTGTCATGACCTCAATATTGACCTGAGCGAAAAAGTGACTGAAATAGTTTATTCATAAATTTGTACGAGCTATCCACCAGCGTTCGCGTTTTTTGCTATCCCTCATAGGGGTCGAGTTCGAGAGGGGTGTTAAAACACTCCCCACCCACCATGGCGAAGGTGGCTCAGACCCCCACCCGGGCGCGGGTTAATCAGAGGTTTATCAAATAACAAGAGAACAAGACGCTGAAATTAAACATCTCAGGAAAAGTGCAGCCTTTATCACCGAAATAATGTCTGGGAGGTGAAAAGCGGCTTTGGCCTGAAGAGGGCTGAAGAGGACGTCCCCACCTTAGGTCAACAATATCAAAATTACAGACAACAGATTTGTAGACCCTTATGACCTCATCATGATGTGGAAGTTTCAAACTGATCAGTTAGCTGACTCAGCTAAATGAAAACATCGGATGTTCCTTGGGCGCCGCTTCAAACTCGTGATTTTAGGTTTTGAGGTCGAGTAACTTGGCCATGGATAACCCCTTGACCTGACATGAACTGACCTAAAAATGTGTTCAGATGCGTAAAATTGATCCGGGGACTTGTAGGTTTCGTTGTTCTGCGTTTCTTCGTTCGTTCATTATTTGGGGAAAACCAAGAGGGGAGCGAATTTCGTCCCCTCCCCTCCAACGGGTGTGTGTTAGATCAGAAATGTTAACGCTAACCTCATGGCGTTGGCTGGAAAGAAATGAGTTGTTAAATGCATGGTGCCCCCCTTAAATTCGGACCTTCCGCCGTCACTGAGTGATAGGGTACAATGACAGGGAGGGTGACATGTGGTGGAAAGCTCCTCGAAAATCCTGGACTCGCCCTTTTCTAGAAAATGGCTCAATTAGCTCACACCACACTGGTCTCCTTCACCGAGCGTAATTTCTAGATACTGGAACATTGCTCTGGATCTAGTTCGTAGCTGAAATGTGCAGAATGCACAAAATGTTTCCTCCAGATGTGTTTGCGGTGGCTGGAACATTGTTAGAACGCGTGCTGATTCATATGTGCCGTACGTGGACGTGAAAAATAACAAATCATACGTAAAGAAACCGACTTATATGCGTCAGTGTGGATGGGGGAGAGGGGCTCCCATTTGTTATAAAATTCCTGATCCCAGTCAGACCGGGAATAAATTATAAAACTTAAAATCAATTAATTTCAAAAATTTAAAATTTATTTATTTTAAAAATTTGAAATTTATTATTTGCAGAAATTTAAAATTTATTTAGAAATTAAAATTTTCAAATTTATTAGTTGTGTGAACAGCCGGTGCAGAATGCACCAATAAACTCAAATCTGGGGGGGCGCGGTAGTGGAGTGGTCAGCATAGCTGGCTTCCACGCAGCCGACCCGGGTTCAAGGCCCGGCGGCTTCCCTGAACAAGGAGCAAGCTGGCTCCCGAGAAACCCTTCCAACAGGGAAAGAGTTGGCGACGCCATATGACCCTGGCAGTTGGTGCGTCGATAAGCCCCAATAATTATTAAACTCAAATCTGATAGTTTTTTTGTTTTAGAAGGGAAAGTTTCATGTCAGTAGCACGTTGAGGATTGACTGGCCACCATTTTTTAACCGTGGCGACACTTATTGCATAGATCGGTGCACCTCTAAGGCTACCTCTACGACGTTAACTGAAGTCAATCTTGCTCGCCCTGAAATCCTAACGATTCACGTCTAGTGGTTCAAAGAAGGTGGAAGTCTTCCGAGTAGTTCGAAATGGATCGGCGTTTTTAATCAGACACCAAAGAACGCCTCAGGCGCAGTAGCGCGGAGCTGTTCGTTTGCAGCGTGTCGATGGAGGAGGGGCCGGGGGAAAAGTGCGGGATCCCTCCTTCAGTGTGCACGCTGCATCTGCCGAATGACATTTCGTCCTGATTGTTTTCTTATGCGCTAGCTGGTTATGATATGTTCCAATTTCTTCCCAGTTTACCCGAAATCCGTTTTTTGCAACGAAAATAGGAAGGCTGGCAGGGATGAATACAAGGGGAAGGAAAGGAAAGGGTGGGGATGGCCACATTCTCGTGAGTTAAGCTTAGGCATTGCAAAGAATTCCCTGCAGGTATGCCCAGCGATGTCTGATGGGTGTTCTGAAAGATGATTATGGAAACCCAAACACCACTCAAATTTTGGTCTCGGCACCCCTAGGAGCTGATCTGGGGGCTTCCAACAGCTGGTCTTGAGGTGCCCTAAAAGTTGGTTTCAGGGGCTGTCAAGTGCTGTCTCAGAGACCATTTGGGCTATAGCCTCAATAGCTGCAATTTTTTTAAGATTCTAATCATCCATCATCATCATGGTCTCGGGGCCCCAAGAGTATGTCTCGAGCCCCTCCCCCATCCCCGAGTTGATTTTTGGGTATATATTTGGGCACCTTATGAGATATTCAGCTTGCAAAGAAGCACGCTCAATGCATGAAAAAACACGGGATGACAGGACCTGATTCCGCCCCTGTTGGGGAAATCTGGATCCGTCCCTGGGGCAGCCCCTTTTGATCTTCTATTTTGATGCGTATGGCGGCAGTTGTTCATTGACAGATAAGACGGCTATTTTAGTGCAAACAGAAAAGAAACCATGTTTGCCTCCAGAAGGTGGGGGGGGGCAAGTGGGGGTGCTTTGCCCCTTTCTGAAAGGCGGGGACCCCGATCGTCCTTTTTTCTTCAAGGCTCCTCTGTACCCCGGTGCCCCCAGTGTTTCCCCCCTCCTCCTTCGGATGGCACTTCTGCCCCTCCCCGACCGTAGAACCTGGGCCCACGTATGTCGACATATTCGACATATACGACGAAATATTCGAGCCACCCCAAACATGTCGTAGTTTCCTGTCACCTCGAGAGCAGAGCACCGGCAAATAACAGTCACCCACCTCAGAAAAATGTCACTGAAGCAAAAAAGGTACGTCTGTTAACAACTGAAAGTTACCGTATCTTTTAGGGCATGGCCGTAACGTCGTGACAACCACGGTTAGTAGAGACACTAACAACCAACTGGTAACAACCTAGGCTGTAATAGCCGTAAATGTATATTGTTGACCACTACCACCACCTCACCAACTGTGATATTCAAAACCCTGGCGGTTGGAAACGGTGGCTTTCCAGCACTGTCAAGTGTGTAAAGTGAGAATTGCTGTAATATTTTTACAAAACATGCTTGATTCTTTCTTTTTCTTTTAATTATGACCAAAATACACAACATTGGGAAAAATCCATCAGAACTCATCATACAATTCATACGTATTGTCGCAGACAAGGCCAGATTTTGCCTTGAGGCGGTTGGGAAGCCTAATGCTGCCGGAGCAGGCCGGTGCGCGGCCGGTCGATTTCGGACGAAGACTGGTCGTATGGCTAGTTCCATTCAACCGGCCCGAAGCCGGCACACCGCCGGGCCCTCATCCGTTCTAGGTGGGCTGAGGGAAGGCTTGCCAGACTTGCCAGCTGAATCTGGACTTCAGCCCACCCAAATTGCTGGCTGGGTCATGCCAAATGTCTATCAACACGACCTGTTTTCAGGAATGATCGCAGAATGCCCGACTGCCCCGAAAATCTGGAGACTTTTGTTAGAGACATTTTAGAGGGCTAACGTTTCAAAATAAGCACCGACTTGAGAAGATTCTCAGAGAAATGTCTGAACTGCGTCAGGAATGAACACTTCCGGCTGCCACCGCCTCCTTCAATGAGGACACTATAGAAATTATGATAAGAAAACGTGTTAAAAAACAAGCAACTTCACTGCCCAACTTCCTTGACGCCTATGTAAGTAGGAAAGGCTGAGTTACGATTATCACGATTATTCCTGAGTTACGATTTCTTAGGGTTTCTGCATATGCCGCCAAATAGTATACGCTCATGGATGACCAAATTTTTGCTAAAAGCCGTGCAGACCAGTGAGCAAAGTATGGCATTTTCGACGAGATCTCGTCGGTGCGAGTGCTCTTGGAGACAGGAGTGAGTGTTGCGAATTTTATCAACTTGGTGCGAATATCGCGAGACTGGTGCGAGGAAGGTGACACTTAAACCAAACAAATAATGGCCAAATGGTTATTAAGACACAGGAAGGGGCCAAATAAAAAGTCCTTAACTATGTAACTAATAGTAGAGGTAGCTTTGCATTGTGTGGGTAGAAGTGGGTGCATTTTTCTCCCTGGTATATGGCAGACTGGTGCGAATTTTCGGAGGCTGGTGGTGCAAGAATTTAAGATCGCTGGTGCGACTCGTCTGGCCTGCTGCCATACTTTGCAGACTGGTGTGCAGACTTGAAGATGAAGAGTTAATTTTTGCATTTAGGATAATCTTGAAAAGGCATGTGTTTGGGTTGAGCTGCCCACCATGAAATGACAGAATGCAACAATTTTGCTATGGTGTTGACCAGAGAGAAATTGATTGTAAAGTGGAATTGGATAATTTCTTGCAAATATGTATACCTATTAAACAATACCCTACTGAACTAATGGTGTGGTTGTGAGTTATTGCATGATATGCATATTTTTTTGGTGAAAATTGGAATAAATCGGTAAGTCCATCCTCAAATCCCATCATGCTGCTCGCCCGGGATTGGGACGGGCATTGTGGTTGGCCTCAGCTCTCCCTGCTGTCTAGCCCTTTGCATCTAAAAACTCTGCTAAGCTCACACACCTCAGCAGATGTTTTATTGAAGGTTCATGCTTTTGCCTGGTGTCCTGTACCTGGAAAATGTCAAATTGATTTGAAATGGTGGAGGAGGTTGCAATCAGTCACAATGGATAAGCCAAAACTGACTTGCTTAATATCTTATGTATGAGTTTCTTATCAAATGGCAGAAAAAGTAAATGGCTAAAATTTCAAATTCATTGCTGGAAGATTTGTATGGCTGTTACCTAGAGGTGGGAGTTTCAGGCAATTTTGCAGGCCCGGGCCCGGGCCCGGCCGGCTGCTGATTTTAGAAGCCCGTCCACAAGGCCGGTTTGTGAAAGAAATGGATTATCAAGCCCGGGGAAGGCCCGGTATCATGGAAAACCATTAACGACTATATACACAATTTATTTACTTTAAAGCTGTTTCAAATATATGTTTTAAGCCAATTTATCCTGTAAAAGTTTTGGTTTTACCCAAAACCATATCAAAAAGGTGCATGTAGCATCAGTAGCCTCAGCTATCTTAATAATTCAGCAGAAAATGATACTGAAAAACACAGTATGAAACATGGCTTGCTTATGATGCAAGCTTTACTTCAGGTAATGACCAGCATCACCTTATAAAAACAAAGGGTATTCTAGATAGAGGTATGCACATGGCAGCTATAAGAATCAGGATGAAATAAGTCCACTCATGTCAGAGATTTCCTCCATCTTTGCACTTTTATAAATCATTATATGCTAGCACGAGCCTCACAATTGAGTTCCAATAATGTTTATAAATAGAGGGAGAGAGCAGTGACAAGTTTTCAGCTAAAACTTTTCAGAATATCATGGCGGAATGGCTGTGAAGGAACCAAAACTCCTTCACTTTGTCCCTCAATTGATACATGTGAACATTTTCTTTTAGTTTAGTCACTTAACAGCTTGGAAGATAGTTAAAAGAATGTTCTGCTTGGGTCAGCCCGGTCTGGAAAGTAGGTAAGCCAACAGGCCAACATGAACAAGGCCCATCAGCCATATACAATTATCAAACCACCAGCCATAAAGAACTATCTTGATAAGGAACCACTAGTTTTCCACAGGTTCGCACCAAACATTGAATAAAAATATTGCACCAATCTCCACCAAAAAGTAAATCTGACACAAAAAACAACTCAATCCCATCCACATCACCATTTGGGCTTGAACACTATTTCTGTTTGCTTTGTTGTATTTGACGGGCTTGCGCTTAGTAGGTATCTGAAGCGCCGTGCTTGTCTACATTTAAGCAATCATTTATGAAAACATTTTTCATCAAAATTTACCAGAATAGTAAGTTTATTTCAGCGAAAATATTTCAAGACTTTTGAAAATATATTTTAAAATTTCACAGATTTAAAAAATAAGCACAAAGTGTGTGGTGCATTTCTTTTGTTCCTGAGAATAGGCCACTTTTTGTGCACTTGTTTGTGGACTTCTCATTCAAAAGGTCTAACTTTCACAGGGTAGAACCTATGAACATTAGACCCTTTGATCAGTGGACCTTCTGACGTAATCCTTTTGAACCGCGAGATGTGATCCACCTACTGCGATAATACCTTTAGTGTGGTGGGAGGGAAGTGCTGTTATGTTCAAGTTCAAAGCTTATAATAGAAGTTGTATTTCATAGAGGCCAGGGGAAGTATCTCCACAAGGAAAATGCAACACATACTGTCAAGTATATTCATGTTTTGGTGTAATTTCAAAGGTTCCTTTTAAGGCTGACTGCTCTCCCCAGTATCTCCCCACAACTGACTAATTTATATGTTTTGAAGTACTTCGATCAAAAACATGTTTTCTTTGTGGCTATTTCCTTGCTTATACTAGCCCTTTCTGTGTGGATTTTGCATCTTTTGGGCAATGAAAGAGCAAGATGAAGCTGTGGAAGGGTCAAACTTATCAACATTTGTTCTTGCAGCTAGAGTTACTAGGCCAATTTGAAAAT
This sequence comes from Lepas anatifera, assembly GCA_034440635.1. NCBI lineage: Eukaryota > Metazoa > Arthropoda > Thecostraca > Lepadidae > Lepas > Lepas anatifera. Next base: position 1,045,253 of record JAOTON010000213.1, read on the forward strand.
TATGGGCTCCCACTAGATAGTTTGTACCTGACATATTTACTTCACCATTTTTCATAGAGGACATGGGAATGGCTCCATAGATAACATTTTCTTTTTACCTGGAGCAGAAAGCTTCTCGAAAAGAATTTTCTAGCTAGAGCTAAGGTGTTAATATCAATATGTTAGCAGCAAATTGGTTAAATGACTTCCTTTGAAATGGTATACTGACAATATGGAAGTAACAAATATGCTATCACAATTTATATTTTGTTCACCCATATATGACTTGAAAATTTTAAAGTAATTAGGATATTCATAAGATGACAGTATGCGGCATGGATGTGTGCAACTGTAGGCATTATTCAATATTTGATTTTAAATATTAATTCAGGTTTAAGTAACTTGCTTTTGACCCTGGCATGAGTAACAGATAAAAAGCTAGAGCTTCATGCTTTTACATTCCTGATGTATGTCTAAAAGTCTCAAAATTAATTGTAAATGCATTTTCAAAAGCTGCTGGTGCATGAATAAGATTATGCTTCAGTGGAAAAAACTAGGTCTGTACTGAAAAAGGCTTATTTAACTTACAGAAAATTGACTTGAAGTCCCAGTTTAGTTGAAGCCCCGGAATGAGCCTGGGTGAAGCCCGTTATCAGCCCGACATTGGCTTAAATCAGGCCTTCAGGCCCGGTCAAAGCCCGCGGGCCTGGGCCGGGCTTTTGCCCCGGGCCCCGGGCCTAGAAAGTCCCACCTCTACTGTTACCACTCTGTCATAATTTATCAATGTGAAATATGACTGTCATTTTTTAAGTGTTTCTTTCCAATCAGTTGGTGCAACATATGTTCTTCCTTCCAGCCAAGGGCTGGAAGAATGATAATAAGATGACACAAATCTTGTAAATGTCTCAGAACTACACTGAACTGAACCTGAAAGATAATAATGATGTGTATGAACTGAAGGAGACAGTAGATGTCATGACTTGTAATCTGATCAAGAATGTGCTCAGGAATATGAGTTGGATCATGTGATTTCTGGTCTTCTTTTCTATGTGATGTTAAAATATGATATTTTATTTTATTCACTACCAATAATTTGGAAGTGATCAAAAGTTTTGGGTACTTCATGGAGTGTGATCCAGAAAAGATTCCCAATTTTTCATGTCCATCACACATCAAGGCTTTACATTAGAGTTAAACTTTGGCTATAAATGATGTATTATGTTGATGTATTTGTATGTTGTACTAGAAGTATAATGCCAAAAAATCATTATCATTGGCCTGTACCTCTTTATTCCATATTTGATCTTCAAAATACATTAAATTTGACTCCATTCCTGTTCAAGAAACGGCAGAATATCCTGACAATTTGACTGAGCAATGTCTCTAATCCTCTTTATAGTCAATTTTCTTTGCAACAAAAGTGGTCCTGGACTCCTTTTGCACACACATTCCTCAAATCAGCCTGACATGAAGACGTTTAAGAATGTTTTCAAGAAATGCTACAATGAACAAGGAATGATGGATAGACATGTTAGATGTTAGGACTCCAGAGCATTCTTTCAAGGAATTCTCTGATGAATCAACTGGATGTGCTTCTTTGAACTGTGTCATGATAGTTTAGTTGGTGTGAACACATAGTGATTACGCATAAAGCACACTAAATGGTATTATTTTCAGGCATACCAGAGGATTTTATACCACAAATTGAAACAGAGCCTGAGGAGGATGAAGAAGAAGCATTTGCGGAGGATGTCAGCTGGGATGATCCACTGTCTTTTCCAGCTGAAGGTGATTGTCCCTCATATATGTCAGTCCATACATGTATTTCACAACATAGGCAAATGGATGACACACAGTGTGAACATGTAGGTTAAAAAATACGCGAGAAGTAAAATCGCGAGCAAGGCATGAGTGCTCCTGTTTGAGCTCAGTTCGGTAGAAGGATGTCTTAAAATGTATCATTATATAGTTCAACATGCCTGGCACGCTTGAAAATACTGTCCGATGTGTACCAATCGATTACGATCCCAGCACGATTGTGAAATTGTAATAATCTTCAAACGTCATCACCGAATTCTCATGTGCTGATTTTCAGTGCCATGCAAGGAGGAGACCACCACAAAGATGGAACTTGACGTAAAAGTGGAAAGATACGAGAAAAGCGTGATTACGCTAGTTCTTCTATTGGTAAGTGAAAAATGGTTTACAGATGCGTTCTAACTAGCATTGCTACACAGTTGGTTGACGACTTTTGGGTTGACTTCTTGCCACGCTCTTTTTAATTTATCTGAAGTCTCTGCATAATATTTCCATGCCTAGGCCAAGTTTGGACGTGTTCTGCAATGAAATAGATGACTAAAACAAAGCTCTGAGGCGGCATTGTCTAGGTGCTAATACCAACATATACTCCATAAAATATTTTCTGCAGGTAAGCTCTACAAACTAAACATGTCCACCCTGGTTCGACGCTGGTGTAAGACGCGCACTTAAGGAAAAGGAAACCGCTTTTAAACGAGTAAAGCGTAACAGGACAGCAGACACGATTAGAAACTTTGAGGAAAAACGTCAAAATTTCAAATCAATTTCAGAAGACCGATACTACAAACACCTTCAGGGACTGATTGTGAACTTCAAAACGAATCCGAAAAAGGTTTTGGACTTTCTTAAAGAGCATCAAAGGAGCAAAGGGGCAAATTCCCACTCTTTCGGACGGAAACCGTCGGATCAATTCAGACAAGGAAAAAGCTGATCTTTTGAATCAAATATTTGCCAGTAAGTTTACTTCTCCGGAAGTGATTCACTACCCAGAACCTCCCGATTATAATCTTCCAAATTTGACGGGCTTTGAAATCTCTGAAGCCCAGGTCCGGGGTATTTTGGAGAATCTGCAGGTGCACAAGGCCTGCGGTCCGGACAACATTAGCGCTCGGGTCATAAAGAGTGCCGAGATGAGCTCGCATGTCCTCTAACAATGCTTTTCCGGAAGTCCGTGGATGCGGGGTCTTCCCGAGCAGGTGGGCGGAAGCCAACATTGTCCCAGTATTTAAGAAAGGTTCACGAAATTCTCCCGAAAATTATCGCAGTGTTTCACTCCTTCCGCTGTTCGGCAAAGTCATGGAAAGATACGTATTCCAAACGCTTCTTGCGCATGTGCAACCTGTTCTCACAGAGAAACAGCACGGTTTTGTCCTCGCCGATCCTGCGAAACGAATTTGGCAACCCTTCTAAAAACGGCGTGGGACTCAATATCTTCAGGCCATCAATTAGACATTTTGTATCTTGATTACTCTTCCGCCTTCCAGAGCGTCAACCATAAATTGCTCCTCCACAAAATCCAGAATTCGTACAGCATTTCAGGACAAGCGCTTCGTTGGCTCTCATTTATCTTTGTGATCGAAAACAACGTTTGATCATTAACGGGAAATGTTCAAATTGGACTGAATTGCGCTCTGGAACTCCGGAAGGCAGTTTGTTATCACCTCTACTGTTCGTGCTCTTCCTAAATGATCTCCCCGACACCCTCCAAACCCAAATTTTGATGTTCGCTGACGATGTGAAGCTTTTCAACAAAATTACCTGCACAAGAGATGCAGAATTTCTCCAGAAAGACCTGGATCACCTCATTCAGTGGTCAGAAACCTGGAAATTAAAGCTAAATCCCACCAAATGTCAATCATTTAGGATCACCCTGAACAAAAAAAAAAAACAATTCTGGCTAGGTACAAAATTCGTAACAACGACCTGGAACATGGTCAAGAAATTCGAGACTTAGGCGTTTGGCTAGACACAAAATTGACGTTTCAGGCTCATATCAACCATACCGTCAGCAAAGCGAATAGGATGCTAGGTTTGCTCATGCGCTCACCCCAGACTAGCCGAACGGCGGGACGACTGAAACCTGCTCCTATTCTTGCAGCCTTCTTTGGCAACGTTCGCTCCATCTTAGAATACAGTAGCGTAATCTGGGGTGGAGTCGCAAAAACGCACTTAGATCGACTAGAAAAATTCAACACAAATTTCTGATGTGGTTGGCTGCCCACACTCACGTGCCTCAACAAAATTTATCACTCTCCTACAATGATCTACTTGGTAGTTTCAAAATTACTTCACTTTCAAAAGGCGACTAAAAGCGACATTCTCTTCGTCTACAAATTATCATCCGCAGAACGGACTCCGCCTTCCTGCTTGGGCACCTACCGTTGCATGTGCCTCAGTGTCGGACCAGGGAGGGACAAAACCAGCCGCTACACATTCCTTTTGGGAGAGTAGAAACCGTGAGATGTGGATTGTTCATCCGTGCAGTTCGCGCTTTTAATCATCATGTCAGCACGTATCCTACCATCGACCCTTTTATCTCTAGTTTCTCATCGTTTAAATCCTCCGTCATTAAATATCTTAGGATCATCCGTTTTAGTGAACCCATGGTTTTAGGATTTCACTGTTTTATAGCATCATGTTTTTCTTTTAATATTTACATGTTTATTTGAATTTAATGTTTCTGCGGTTGTAACCGTATATGTGACTATCAGTTCATCATCTCTTGTAAATATTCACGTATTGTTTTATCCATTGACTTGAGCTTAAGTGGGATAATCCTGTTGCTCATATATACTGAATAAATACAAATACAAATACATGTCATTCAATTCACTTTTTGAATGGGAGATATTTCTTTTAGCCCACCCTTGTCATTACTTAGCCCTCAATGCCGGGGGGGGTCCGATAAGACTCCCTCGATTTTTTTGGGAATGATTTAGAGCCGATTTAAACACCTCACTTTGCAAACCTGTGGGGTGATCAATTATCCAACTTGGGAGAAAGTTGGCATCAGGACAGGTCAACGAGTTTTGACCACTCCAAACCCATTTAAGGCGATTATGGTCTTCTAAAATGAGGCCATCAAAACCAGGGTGGAAATAGGCTTCTAGAAGAGCTTGATCAAGTTTCTAAATATCATTTGAAAACTCTTGAAAGGGCAAATCTTAGCGCAGGCATCCATTTTGAGGTCCGGTTAATACCAAGGTCTTCAGAGGTCGCTAAAGGTCACAGTTTGGCTGACTTGGTGACCCGGACTAGGGTACGTTTAAAGCGTCGACGTTTTGGTGTCGAGTTCTCGCCCTAGCACTGATGTTCCGAATGGACTAACTGGTGTCTCTTTTGGCACTTGAGTGCTGGGTCGGTACGGGGAGCATCAGGGTTGCCCCAGGCGGCCCAGGTGTCATTAGATTCGGGTTTGGTGGGGCAGCAACAACTTAGTGTTTTTGTACCAAATGAGAATATTATTTTTTTAACTTTGCTTATTTGAAATTGAAGATTTCCAATGCTATGCAACTCCATAGGCGGATCCAGGGGGGGCAAGGGGGCACGTCCCCCCCTAGATCGACCCTCGGTGCCCCCTGAAAGGTCGATGGCGCCCCTTGAAATGTCACTTCCCACCCCTTCCCCCAGGATACGAAAGTCGGCGCCCACCGATAGGATTTGGCGCCCACCTGATAGGTTTTGCCGGTCATAAGTGGTGCCCCCTGGGCCGGGTCGCGCCCCCCGGGAAGGTGTCCCCTCCGATCGGCAATCCTGGATCCGCCTATGTGCATCTCGTGTGGTCAGCCTGAGCGGACTCATCAGACAGTAGATTAGATAAATGAAAATATAACCCTTTATTGCACTCGTGAACCTCTTATTTAGGCACTTTGGACTTGTCTTTAATTGAATGTGGCACCTGTAAAATGATTTGAGCTCAGATAACCATGTAATAGAGCACGTCCAGAAACTACTTGATTGATGTTTCATTTAGCCAATAAATTTCCGTTCGCGGAGATAAAAGTAAAACTTTACTCCCTGTCGACTGTGTCCTCCCCCGTTGATCTTTCGTGATATCGTTAATGACAGTGAACCGAGCAAAAGATACCCCGACTGTCAAAGCACTGTATACTTTTGAATACAAATAAATATGTCGCTTTGATTGAGATCTGCATGTCTTGGGCGCCATGTGACCTTCGCTGTCGGCGCGCCCTAAAACCCCAAACATGATGATGATACGTGCTTGTGTACTCGAACTGAGACCCCGTTGTAAACTACCCCGAACATGAAGTGTGTCACCTGGACTTTGTGGTTCTTTCGAGCGATAGTACCTTGTGCGCTGTCGTTCGTTCCGGCTTACCGAGCTGATGTGTTAGTCGTCTTCTTCTAATGCCTTCTCACGGGTAAAGACTTAGAAGCATCCTCAGCATCGTTCTCAGGTTCTGGCTTGATGTGCTGGAGGCTATACGGGACATCAGGCCAGAGCCTGTAATGATGCCGGGGACACTCATCTGGAAAAATCAACATGGTGACGCCCCCAGCCAAAAAGCCAGCGTCAAAAGTAGTCAAAGTAAGTAGCTTTGTGATCTCTCACAATATAATATGAAGGGAAGGACTTATTATTTTGTTAACTAACTTTTATCTGAAATGATCCACGTAAAATATTTGACCCTCTATCGCCTGTATTTTCAGTGTTGCTCCCTGCTGACGTCGTTATGATCCCTGAGGCCATGTGAGAGGGGATGAGGTTGCTTAATGGATAGCACCATTGTCTTCTAAGTCACTGGTCCCGGGTTCAAGTCCCGGTGAAGCCTGTGAATACGTTGATCTGATCCCCGAAATCCCTTCCAACAGGGTGGAGAGTTGGCAACGCCTATGACCCTGGCAGTTGGTGAGTCGTAAACCCCAACAAATATTGAGACCATGTGTGAAAACCAAATAGGCTGTTTTTGCTTGGGCTTTATCTACGCATTAACTACAAGGTTACATGGCGTCGAAAGGGGAGTTGAACGTTTTGCCCACTGCAAATGATTACTAATCGCTGCCGAGGGCGCGCGCTAAGCAACTGCACCATCCAGACCCCAAGAGAGAAATAAGACTGTGTGAATCTTGCATGTATCACCCGGGCAGTATTATGACCCATGATTTTTGTTACTTCCAGTTCAGCACAAGGAGGGCGAACATTGAGCCCGTTAAGAAGATGGCAATCAATGGAAATGACGTGGAGCATACATCTTCATCTACGGGTAAATATAAGATAATCATGATAATTTTTCTATCAGCATTGGTGTCAAAAGTGGTGGGGGTGAGGATGCGTCTTTTCCAACTGGTGGTTAACCTGGGGGTACGTGCCCCCAAATTTTCGGAACTCAACCTAGGTATTTGCCCTTTCTCCGCTGGGGCGGTGGGGCTGTGCAGAGCCGACCTGGGTTCAGGCCCAGGCTTCCCTGAAAGGAGCAAGCTGGCTCCCAAACCTTCAACAGGGAGAGTTCGAGCCATATACCCTGGCAGTTGTTATAGCATAATTATTATAATGTTTTGTGTGAACTACGGTAGTTTTTCCTTTTCTGGGTCAAACTGCACCGATATCGTTATCAAATACCGATAATTGCCCCTAAGCTTCGGCTCCCCCCCCTCCGTTCCTCGGTCACGGCCAGTCAGAATGAGCTCCTCCCTCCCAGGAAGGAATCCGTGATGACACTCCTGGCTATGAGAAGGAAGTTTTATGCGAGCGAGTTTTGATCGTTGGATTTGCTGGGGGGTAAATTGACGTGAGTTTTTATTTTTGTGAATTTAAACTAGTTGATCTAGGTTTCAGATACCGCTGGCCAACTCTGCACTTTTTCTCAAGCTTGTAAAAGTATGTTAGCTTTGTGTTGGGGTTCTCAGTTTGAAACAATCTTCAAATTATTATGTTTATGCCATCGTATGGAAGGGGATGGGTTTACGTTTGATGGGCTCACGTGTAGAATGTAAAATGTACGTTTAAGCATTTATCAGGCTGTATCGTACATCACATGTTTAACTTTTATATACTTCACCAAGCGACTCCGCGAAATTATCCAAAATAAAAGCTGAGTATTGGAGTGTCACACTTTATTGCATATTCTGAAAACATTATTGTGTTGATTTGTTCAAACATGTGCCACAACCCTCCCCCAAAACGTTTTTTCAGTTCACAGTGATTAAATCTGTACTCGCTCGCTTCGCAATTTCGGCTAATTGTCAGCGAATTATTGCTCATTTGGCCGTGATTCAACCCCCATCATATGCATTTTTCTGGCAGATTTCGATTGCATGCTTAAATATTTTTGGATTTTATTTTTACGACTCACCCAGAATTATAACAAATCACAAATAATAACCTTCGTCGAATATCGCCAGAGCTTACACATAGTTAGCCGGATAAACATGATTTTAATAGATATCTGATCTTTGATGGACTAATGAGTCATGAAACGAATTTTTAGCATCTGATGTGGAATGCATTTGATCTTCAAGATCAGGTTTTTATTCGGAATCTCAGGCAAGTTTGCACTTCGGATGATTAAAACATATAGTGCAGTCCAAGAGGGTATCTGTGGCATGCTTATCAGCCTGAAATGTCGCTGTCATCGCAGGTTGTTCCAACGTTCTTCATTGCGATGATGGCAGCCGTCACTACTTTGGACAAGATCATCTTGAAAACCATGTGAATATCAAGCATGCTGAAGCCGACGCGAGCGCAGAGTTCAACTTTGGTCAGGACACCTGTTCTGCGGGTGTAACCCAGCACTTGAAGCACCACCAAGTCACCAACAGTTGGGAGCGGTTGTCCCTATACAACAAGCGTGGAAAGGAATCCACTCAGAAGTTCTGTTCGACGAAGCATGTAGAGGCTTGCTCTTGCCGGCCAGAGTCGGCACAGCTGTGAGATCTGCGGTAAGACGTTTACAGCAGTTAGAAGTCGCATCAAACACCAGCGCATTCGCACTGACAACTTTCTTGTAAAGTGTGAATGGTGTGTCAAGTAGTTAACTAGTCACCGGAGCTACAGCAGACGCATGATGTCATCACCGTGTGAAGGTGTATGAGTGTTGGATATGTTCCGCTCAGTTTGCTTACCGTCAGGGTCTCACTAGACATATTTCTGCCCGCATTGGACACATTCGGAGTCAACACGGGCAGGCAGCGGTTCGTCTGGGACATCTGTGACAATGCGTTTACTCAGCACGGCACGCTGACGCAGCACTTCTAGAATGCCGAATGACCTCAGATGTCGGTGCGCCCTAAAACGCCAAATATGATGATGATGACACTTCTAGAACATGCACTGTGACCTCAGCTTCCCACACACAGCTGAACATCTGTGATGTGTGGGAAGGTGTTCACACTGTCGAATAACCTGTTGTTGTTGTTGTTGTTGTCCTCCCCCGGGCCGGCCTACGGCCGGCCGTAGCCCAGGGGCTCTTGGTGAGTCCGGTAGCCGCGGGCCACGGCCCCGCCGTCCCGGAGCTGCGTCGGGTCGGGGTAGATGGTGCCGAATAGGCGAAGCCTCGCTCCCGCCCAGACTGGGGCACCGAAGCAAGACATGCTCCGGGCTGTCCGGCCCCTCTCGGCACACGATGCATCGTGCGGCGGGGCACTCGCGGTTAGGACACTGCTGGCAGGCGGGCGTCGGGAGGCGGCCGATGCGGTGCAGGTACTGTCTTGAGCGACTCCAGTGACCTGACCGCAGTTGATGGACGTTGACGGCGTCCTCCCGCACGTCGGTGAGGACCGGAGCCGGCATCCGGTCCCCCATAATTCGCCTGAATAGGCTGTCGGGCCAGCGGTATCGCCAGGCCTTAGAGGCGGCGCGGGCGACAGCTCGGGATATGCTGCTGATGTCCACAAGGGTGTTCCCCTGTGGTAGGCTGGAGGCACCCTTGGCCAGCACGTCCGCAGCCTCATTACCAGGTAGCCCACGTTGGGCAGGGACTCACTGTAGGAAGACTTGATGTCCCCATGCGGTGGCACGCAGCAGGAGGCGCCAGACGGAGGCACCCATCGGAGACTGCTGCGCGCCGGTTCCACCCGCCAGGGTGGCCAGCGCGGCCTGGGAGTCCGTACATAGGACGATGGGTACGATGTCGTCTCCCATGGGATCCAGCGCAGTCTCCAGGGCAGCCCGCATCGCTGTGAGCTTGCGCGCGTGCTGCTACAGAAAGCGCTGGCAGGGACGGCGACCTCCTGTGTCCGGCCCGAGGGTCGGGTGATGACGGCGCCCCCCCTTCGTCGTGGGTACCTGGCTCCGCCGAGCCGTCGCTCCAGATCCAGATGGCCTGATCTGGAAGGGTCGAATAACCTCGCCAGACACAAACGCATTCACTCATACCTCAAGCCGCACCGCTGTGACATCTGGGAAAAGGTGTTTACGGGTTTAATGATGTCCTAGAACACCAGCGCATTCATACTGACCTCAGACCCCACAGCTGTGATGTATGTGGTAAGAAGTTTATACAGATGAATCATCTAGTCAGACACAGCTGCACACATACTTGCCTTAAGCTCAAGACATATAGCTACAACGTGTATAGGGAAGTCTTCATGGCGAAGGGTAGTCTCACCATGCACCACCGCGTCTGCACCGACTTCAGGTCGCACATATGTCACGTCTATGGGTAGGCGTTTACACAGGCGGGTATTCTTACCACACAAAAACGCATCCACACTGACCTCAGGCCGTGCACCTGTGGCAAGACCAACGTCTTGCCAATCAGAGAAGTAGTCGCGCCAAAACTCGCATGCAGCCGTTCCAACAACTCGTCAGTTTCCTCCGAAAATGAAGCCACTTGGTTGACTACACCAAAGAAACTTGTTTTCTCCGTAACAGACTTTGGTGTCGGAAATGACGGCATGGCTCGTGTCAGATCAGGCTTCACCAGGGTCCCGGCAAAAGCCCTCCACCGAAATAATGAACCTTGCAAACTTCACCTGTGCATGTGCTGCACCTTGGATGTATTTAGTGTCACTTGACGCTGGTGACGCCTCTCCAAGGATATTCTGACCCGAGCGATGTGTTCTTTTGTCTGGTTGTAGTTTATGACGTCATTAACGAACGACTGGATGCCATCGATGCTGACTAAATACTCGTCCATGCGCTTGTTGTAGTGTTCCAATATGGATGATATTCCATACGGAGCGCGATAAACCTTGAACCTTCCGAATGGGCTGAGGAAGGTAGTGAAGCCGCGGCTGGACTCTTCCAGGGGACATTGGTGATATCCTTGTGTTGCATCAAACAGTGGATCACTTTACTTCAGATCCCGATATCGCAGTCGCGCGCCCAGCAGGAGTACTGGTCTGCTACTTTGCGATTGTAAAGGAGGGTGGATATTGATGCTTGAACTGTTATATTTATGCATTTTGCTGACCACATTGGCACATACTCATATTCATCCATCTGTACCTTTCCTACCAACTGACTTTACGTCAAGCATCCTAGTTAAACACGATCTGCAGTGCAGATTCTGCACCTGAATCGCCTTACGTTATGTGCGCAAGATGACCGAGGCCGTCGACGAGCCCAAAAACACCACCAATGATGATGGTAGCGTTCATGCCTAACCGACGCGTTCAGTTTTGTTAAATCACAAATTAGCAAAGGCGAACGCCGCCTGCTTTCTTTTCCGTCACCACAATAGGTGCACACCAGTCAGTAGGTTCCACCGCTGGCTCGATAATGCCATCAGTCCGTAGCTTAGATACTTCGTCTCTGAGCGAATCCCTGTATGCATACGGTATCCGCCGAGGAGCGCGGACGGTGAACGGAACAACACCCTCTTGTAAACTTATCTTAAACTCTTCTCCCGGCATAACGTGAACGACACCATCCAGCATGTGTGGATAGTCGTTCAACGGCGACGAACCAGTATTCTTCTACGCCGGCTGTTTCACACGTGGACTTCCTGACGACGCGTCACCTTTGTCAACTACCGCTGACGAATCCTCCGCTACCTGCACTTCCTTCACGTCAGATGGCGTCCCGGCTGCCCCGGACGTGGCCGTTGCTGCAGTAGAGGGATCACGCGCGTTGCGTGTGGCGTCGTCGTCGACGCGAGTGGTGCTGCTGGCAGAAGACCGTCTCTAACTCGCAGTGCTTCCGGACGCACGCTCCGGCTCTGGGATGCCATCACCGGACGAATAAGGCTGCTCTGTTGAAGAACCGGCAGCCTCTACAGAGCCACTGCCGCCCTGGCAGTAGAAAACGAAGCTACGTCAGGCGACTCTGGAATAGGTGGCGCTGCTGGTTGAAATCCAGGTGGTATATCAGAAATCCAGGTGAAATCCAGGTGCGCATCAGCGGACAGTTTTCCCATTGGCTCAGTCACTACATAAGCATCAGCCCCTACCGCATCAACATGGTCTCAGACTGTGTCTCCATCAAGTCTTCCGAGTGCCCCTATTAACAGCCGTACTCCTTCACCGCTATTGGGCTTTTCATCCAGCGGAGCTTCACTTCGCTGTTGATTCAGAAGCCAGCTTTGCCAGTGTCCCCAGTAAACGCTAACCGTGCCTCCCAGAAACGGGCAAGAATTCCTAGGAGGTTATTGTTGACGACTGGTCCTTGGAGGACAAGATGGCCAATGAGGGAGTCGCCCTTTTAAGCAGCACTGCAGTCGAATACAACGCGCAGCCTTCCTTTCTTAGGGTGATATACCCCATGATGCGGTACATAGTTTATCTTGCCATTGTCTAGCTTTGCTTCGTGTTCTGGCACACGTTCTGCGTATCCGCTTGACAACAGTTCGCTCAGTAAGGAGCCATACTCGTCACAAAACTTGTTGTGCTCTAGCTTCTTCTTCAGTCATCGGAGGCGGCTTGCAGCCAGCTCCCGGTTGCTGGTTAACATCCTCATTCTTCAAAGGCAGCGGTGCCTTGATACGCTTGTTACTGATCCGATGCGTGCCAGTTTTTTATGGTCATGGTGCAACTCACGTCTTTCTGTGATACAGACTTGTCGGTGCTGCTCTGGATGAGATCGCCGTTGAAGACTTGAAAGAAATTCAAATCAATGAAGACTTACTGTTACGATTCTGTGTGCGAAATGACACGATTTGAGGTGCTAGTTGTTCATTGCACCGTACAAGCAGGTATCGGACCGACGTCCGCCAATCATGCTCATGCTGTCTATGAAAAATATTCTCCCTATGTACTTCCGTGCACACTCCAGAAAGCAACAGTTTCTTGACTCTGGGACGGGACCGCGTTGGGCTCTGGTGTGTGGGGATGTTCTGGTGTACTTCGCCCCACTAAAATTGCTGCTGCAGGCCCGTCCATCTCATTACGCCTCTGGGCCAACGTCACTGTCTAGCTGAACTTTGAAGTGAACTGAACTAGCTGCCACTGAACTGGCTGTCTGACAGCTTTGAGACCTGCATCTGCATCCGAAGCATCCAGCATTTCGACCTCGCAAATCGCTGCTGACTCGGACAACGGGTGGCTTGCACCTCGTCATCCTTCCACTGGGTCTAGGCTATCACCTGGATAACCGCCATCACCTCGATAATTAAATAGGCCTTCGCTCGAACGCCGGGTAATCTCGTACTGTTCGAATATTTTTATTTGCTCGTTGGGAGTCTCTCTTGGACTTAAACTGCTGCCATGCTTTAGTAGATTCTCGCCACTCTGTTTTCTCTCTGCTTATGCGTTTCGTATTCACATTTTACGTTGTCAGGACTAGACGGCATTTAATTCAAGCCAATATTAATGGTTATACATATATTACCATGAGATATGGCAGTAACAAACACACATTTGGCTACAATCACCAGAGTACAAGCGCATCAATATATTTTTAACCAGAAAGATCAGAACGAGAAACGGAATAACAGCCTGTGTCAGAAAAACTACTCTGCTGAGTTTCTTAAAGGGGAAAACTGTCACCGATTGTCACTTACCGACATGGTGACCTCTTTCCTTGGAAACACAGTAAAAACAATTGCACTGGCGCGCCACACCGCGCGCCCTCGAGCTCGGCGAGACGAAGTCTGAGACCTGTCTGAAGTGTAGAGAGTGTGAGTGTCTCCTGGCTGCCAGGCGCCAGCCTTTATAACGGGCACGTGCCACGATCGAGAAAGCCTGACTGGTGAAAAATCATTCGTCCTAGAACAAAATCCTAACAGTACCTGTTGCTCTTCTGAATGCTACCAGCATTGAACACACCAACCAATGCCATTACAAAGGCTGAAATAACCTAAAATATTATAGATTGCATCGATTACATAAGCATAAACATCATAGCACACATTTGACGACAGACAGAGTTTAACACTTATTCTTCATCTTGAAAATAACGGACTATTATGAGAGGCGACCGAAGTACTTCAAGTGCCTCGTGAAGTAGGCGTGCAATTTCCGGATCGGAGTCGATTTCGAAGTTGCCGAATAGTAGTGATTGGGCATTACTCGATGTTGCTAAAGCTTCCGTTGACGTATTCTTTGAAGTGTTTACGAGATATTCCTGTGGAGTTTGCGTGTGTTCTGGTCGTTCTGGCTGTTGCAGTTGTCCTGGCGGTGGAGGTTCCTGTGCTGGGCAGACTGGAACAACCGGCTCTTAGGCGATTTGGGTATGTGTCGCCCAGTACTGGCATACCAGACCAAATGGTAGGAATGCCTCATTTATCCGTCTCCCTCAGGACAGGGGATGTCCGAGGAATTTGCAGAACAGCCATTGATTTTCGCCGTCAAAGTGATGGTCTGCGATGAGTTGGATAGGCGGTAGAGTCGCCAATTTGGTTGCGTTCGAGTGACTACTTGTGGCTTAGACTACGCTGGCCTTTCTTATACCAGGGGCAGGCAGGTCGTTGGGAGGACTGCTGAGTCCTCCTCCGCTGCAACGGGAGGTGCAGGGTTCAGAGGGAGCTGAATAGGATCCTGTTGATTTTGCTTACGTTGTTGCCTACGTTTTAATGTGAACCAGATGACAATCGAAAAGATGACCAACAGAACAACGGGTAACGTTATGATGACCGGGCTTGGAGTCGGGTGGCCAGCTTCCTGTCGGGTGAGCTGAGCACAAAGCTGACTAAAACGGAAATAATTGTCTGAGACAGCAGGAAGCTGCTCGATAACGCGGGGCAGATAATCGGTGTCATTTCTTATGTCACTTTGAGTGTTGCGCCACATATCGTGGGTCGCAAGTTGTTCTGAACAATGGCCGGTAGTTTGATAACTGAGTCGAGCCGTAAGAACAGGGGGAGGTTAAATTACTTATCATTTTTACAATGGTTTTATTATTTTAGTATATTAGGTTTTGTTATAATTTATTATTTATCCAATGTTTCAGTTGTCACTATAATCCACCTCGCGAAACCAATCACGCAGACAGCAAATGCCGGATCCTAACCTAACCTGGCACACTAGAGCACGCGCACACGCTGGACGATGGGGAGAGAGTCCCGATTGCCGCCGCGACGCTGGTAATGAAGTGAGCGGGCCGTCGAGGCCCGCCCCGCGCGCGGCGACTCAGCTCCCCTCCTCCCTACGTCTCTAGGGATGGAGGTGATATACTTACTCAATAAACAAATGAAAAGTATCTCCTGAACACAAACTTAATAATCGCTGGGCTGTGACGTCTGCTCCTCCCGGAGTTGCAACTAAGCTGGGAGTCTTGATTGCAGCTTACAGTAATTTGTTTGGGTGACTTGGACGCCATCGTGCCCAAAAGAACCCGTCGTTGGTCGCGATGCGACGACTCTTCTTGCGCTCGGAGACCACCCTCCCAAGGTCCTTAACCTCCACATCGCGCATCTCTGTGACGTGACGCTCCAGGTGATTAGCCGGCGTGTGTTCCCACGGCAAACCGGCGTCGATACGGCACGGTAGTGACCCCAGAACGACCACCACTCACACTACTAAGTCCGCGACAGCGGACGCCACACCGTCTATAGCGGCGTGAATTGGTTCCCAGTTGACGTCAGCGGCAAAATGTGGACGGGTGCGGCCCGGTTCTTGGCGTAGACGTCATTCCTGCTGAACCATATCGTACCCACTCTCACCCGCATGCCTCGTTCCTCCGCAGCTCCTGCCCAATGGGGCACATGCTCCTCAATGCTGCGGACGGCGTCCGTCCAGCGCAGGACCCCACACACCACGGGAAGCAAATCATCAGACGCGCTGACACGGAGACCCGCATCTCTTGCAATCGAATCCCCTATCAGAAGGCGGAGCCTCCCATGCTTCTGATCCAGGGACTCCAGTCAGTCCCTGTCAGTTGAGTCCAGCTCCAGATCGAGGCGAGCGTCGGACGAGGATGACAAAATATCTACCAAGGTCTCCATCCTGAGGAGATAAAACAGCGGTAGCTACCGGAGACGGTGGCGAAACATCAAGACCACAATCAACACATTTCATTGCATTTCATATATTGCATTATATAATCAGCAGGCTCGGGGCGCCCAATTACAGCTCAAGTCGCATAAAACATTAATAAAAACACATTCTTTCATCACTGTTGAGCCTCTTATATAAAGTATGTACATAGGTACATCGATCACTGTGACTTAAGTTCAGAATATGAAAAAGTAAAATATGCAAAAGGAAGTTGTAAAAGGAAGGCCCTGTGGTGTTGCCTCGGCTATAGCCGGCGGCTGTGCGCCTCTGGGTGGTTTCTGCGGCGTGGAGAGAGCCAGGGTGCCTCGGCGAATGGCAGGTGTCGCACGTTGGGTGGTATCGGCCCACCGCTCGTGGGGTCGAACACAGCCCCCGACTGTACCGAAAACATGACTGGTTTGCGGGTGAAGGCCGTGTCTCTCTTGCCCGTTGGTCTGGACCCTGTTGGACTGGCCAGAATTGGTCGAAGTTCCAGTGTGTCATAAACTGAGTGGGGCTTTGGGCCATAGCCTCGCGCGCCCGGCTATTTGCGCGCTGCGGATGGGGGCGTGTTCTGTGTTTAACTCTCTCCTTGCTTTATAAAAGACAGGCCTTGTAGGTACGGGATATTAATAATAAAAAAAAAAAAAAAGGAGACCACACTGCGGGAAGTAGTGTGTTCTGTGGGTCATTATGTCCGCCACGCGTGGAATGTAGGAGACGGTGCTAGTTGGTTCCTCGTTGGCGATCGTGTAGATGGACCCGACCGAAACGTACTTCCACCTGTTTCGGAGCCGGCGTGCGGTTTTGCCATGACTGACAGCCGCCCGTGATGCTCCGGTAGCTCTGCAAACCCGGCCAGAGGGTCTGCTGAACGTTTGTCTTTGCGCAGCATGTTCTGGAGCATTCCCAAGATGTTGTCCTCCACGCCTATACCTCTTCTTGATTGCAGTAATTGTGATTGTGTCTGGCCGAACCCGCTGCAGAACTGTTTTCTTGTTCTGCCCTCTTCTTGAAGGCCTTCGCACACTCTCGAACGGTACTCACCCTAGAGGTATCAGCACTTTAAGCATTTTGACCTTGAAAAGAGCCTCCGTTTCAGCATTTTTACCTCAGTCAGAGCAGATGCGTCGATCATGCATAATGCATCATAACGGTGCATTATGCACTTAACGCTCAAGCAGTTTTGCAATGATCAGTGACAGGGGCGTAGGAACGGTTTGAAAAGTGGGGGGCCAACCTTAGAGGGGCCCACCTCAAGGGGGGCCCCAGTCCACGGGGGGCCCATAATTATAAAAAAAATTAGTTGGCTCGTTTGGTGTCAATAAGGCACGCATGCACACAAGGATGTCAATATATGGAAAATCGAGAAATTAAATTTTGCCCTATGATTTCGAGTTTTACCTATTATGATCTAATAAACCATAGTAAAACACCAAAAAAACATTTTTGGTTTTTTAACAAGACCCATTTCAAATACGAAATACATTTTTAAGCTTTTTTGGAGGATTTCAATCATTTTTTACCACGAGCGCGTTTTTTTATATTTAGAGATGTTTAGGCCATTTTCATCACATTTACAAAATTAAGAACTGTTTAGAAAACTACAGACAATGCTTTGATACCAAAAAGCCTCACTTCGCTATGCCTAATCAACTTGTATTTGCTTATTCGATGACGAAAATGGGAACATTTATTTAGGTTATTACAGAGCTCTTCTTTCCATCATTAGAGATTGATTTAGGTGAAGCCTGATCACAATAAATACGCCTAGCTATATTTCGATGCCTAAAATGCAGAGTTCCAGCATGACTGCAAGTGCAATGTTGGTACTTGATGGCCAGCTTTGTGATGCCGGGGAGGTGTGGGCATGGTGTTATAGTGGTTAGCAACCTTACTTTCCACGCGGCCAACTCGGGTTTAAGGCACAGCAGATTCCTTGTGCAAGGAGCAATTTGACTCCCAAGAAACCCCTCCAACAGGGAAAGAGTTGGCGACGCCATATAACCCCGGCATCGAAAGACATCGCGCCTTTCGATGGCTCAGGGACGACTGTTGCTCGGCATTTGGTGCGGGGTACGTGTCCGATTCATATTTTGTGTTGGGATTGGGGTGGAGTTTGATTGGGACCAGTTCTCGGGACTGATTTGGAAACACTTGGGTAGTAGGTGCCTTGGCTTTTTTTTACGAAGCGCTCCTCCTCCAGGGGCTTGCAGGCAGCGTACTACCGAACTTGAACGTTCCCTGACAAGCTATCGGGCCCGTTTGGGTCTCTTGTTCTATATTACAGTTGCTGATAGTTGTCAGAGCCGCATGACGAAATCCATGGAGCAAAGCACATTGAGATTTTTCAAGCGGCTCTATTCTGGCCGCTTACACGGGTCTCGTCGTGGTCTGTTGTTGTTGTTGTTGGCGTCTGTCAGTCCTGAGAATTGATGTCAGAACTCTGGAATTTTTTAGGATGATAGCCCTTCTGCTCCAGACACCCAAACTGAAGCCCCGAGTTGAAATCCAAAATAGTTTTTGAGAAATTTTGGCTCAAACTTCTTCTGTTTTATATTTTTCGAATTTTTACTTCTTAAGCTACGAACTTGAAATTTATGTCCTTTTCAATGGATAACAAGGGCCAGCTAGGGGGAAAAATTGAGCTGATCCGACAATATTTATTGCGCGAAAACGCGGCATTTCTCACGCGAGCAAAAAACCTGTTTAAAGTTGATGGCCAACTTGTGCGCTCAAAATGTCACAAGGCACGCCTCAGTTAGCTGAAAGGCTAACTGAGGTACCTAGGGGATACCTAGCTACCTAGGGGTAGCTAGGCAAATTTTGTAGTGCTTAGGCATAGTTTTGAGTGCAAAACGTAAAATTTTGACCTACTTTTTACAGTTCTTCCGGAAGACTGAATTTTGGTTCATTTCAACGTTAATATCTCACAATCTAATTCACTGATTTGAGTTTTCATTTCAAATAATGAAAGAACTTTGATTCCGCCTGATAATATTTGGAGATGGAAATTGTGAGTGTGAAATTCTTTGTTTTATAGGCATAAATAGAAATTGAGTAAAACAATTTTTATTTGCATCTTCCTGGTTGCAAGCTCATGTCACTCACAAACTCAGAACTGACATGGCTGAACAGGAAAGTAACTTACAGTCATTTAGCTCACTTATACTACCAACCTATCTCTAATGGCTTTCGAGTAATTAGTCCAAAATGTATTACAAGATGCTTAATTTTTCGGACCACCTTTGCTTCTCACCATGGTTTCAAGTCCTTAAAATGGATGGAAGTGGAAGAAATTTGGCATGAAGCTAGCTTAGAATCCTAGCTCGACGATACAAGTAATTTCAGCCCAAAAGAATGCTTGGTTCGTCTTCTAGAAGCACCTTTATATTGTGCCTTTTCGGGACAAGCACAGCACCCGGCGCCAGCGGCCCGGCATATTCGGCGGAGTTGTACCAGCCAGTGACCTCCTGACGGGTCACACCTGTTCAGCTAGAGGGAGGGTGAGTAGAGTGGCGCGGTGGTCTAGTGGTTAGAGGCACTGTCTCTTGATGAGGTAGGTCCGGTTCAAATCAGGGGGTGACCATGTAATCTTTATTGGTTATTTCAAAGAAAAGAATGATAAAACTGACTTGCAGGCTTATGAAGAGATACATTAAGAACGAAATATGGTTTGCTTTCAGCACATTGTCATGCAGCTCTCCTGCGCCGGTGGGGCGTTAGCCCAGGTCGCAGACCGGAGTATATTCGTTGCGGAGGTCCACCTCAAAAGGGGGGGCAGTATCTCCCTGACCCCCGGTTCCTATGCCTATGCCGCCCAGGGACCGCTAAATTATCTCGGAGGGCCCCAAGGTCCAAACCATGGCTCAGGAACCCAGACCAGTCAGCTCAAGGGCCTAGACAAGTGCATTAGCCTCGGGACCAGCTTATCAAGGGACCCTACATAAGCACAGGACTCCTAGAAGCTCATCACAGGGGAGTTCCAGATTCGCACAGGTTGCCAGCTTAGCTTAGGGGCCCGGTTCAGCTCGGAGGTCCCCAGGTCGACTTATGTAGGGTCTCAAAACAGCTCAAGGGACTTGTTCAAGCTCACGGATCCCAGCTTAGCTCAATGATGCTAGAACAGTTCAGGGCCCCCATACCAGATCAAAGGCCCCAGTTAAGCACAGCGGTACCCAGATTAGCTCAGGGCCCCAGCTAGGCTTAGGGGGTCCCAGGGTGGCTGATATAAGAGTCTCAGAACACAGTGGCATAGCGAGGATTCGGCCAAGGAGGGGTCCAACTACCGTCGGGGGCCCAGGCCAGGGGTACCCTTAGTAACCGGGCCCATCTCCTATATCTTTTGTATAGTATTTTAAGATTATAACATTCACACGAAGGAAATTTTGTTGTGCCTTTTTAGGCATTGATTCTTATTTTGTTTATAGCTTGTTTTTTTCGATCCGACCAAGTGTTGGTAAACTAAGGTCACCAAATATTAAGGATGACCCATACCTTATATGGTAGCGTGGCTATAATAACAGCTTTGAGCCATATTTCGGGAAGTTCAATGTTGATGCGCGCATGATTTTAAACCTGAGTCTACCTCAATTCACTCGGGTAATCAGACATGAAAATATTGGAGGTCAGTCGTTTTGAGTACGAAGAAATGATCTTCTACGGGAAATGATTAGCAATTATATCCCGGTGTCGAATCCATGAACTCTTTAATCAGGAAATTTCCTAAGAAACGAAAAAAACGAATAAAGATACAAGGGATATGGTAGTGTGTCCCGAACGTTACATAACCTCTATTCCGTCGACAGATCCTGTTGATACCCGGGGGCAAAGTGCCAAAAGCTGTCCGGCGTGTTGTAAAAGGTTGTTGTACAGAAATGAAATCCCTGAATATTCAGGATCATGACCTTGGGTGGACAACCGATACAGCGCCTACTCGTTGTCCGCAGGAGGTGCATTTGTCAAAGGATGCACGCGCAAAATCGGCCCTTGCCTCTTGGACTTAAACGGCTTATAACTAAGCTAAAAGGACCGTTGATGGCAAAAAACATAATTTAATTTTCAAGCTCAAAATACACGGCTTCTACACATGTCGGTTTCTAAATTCTGGTTTGGTCCTATCACGTCATTTTTGGCACGTGCAGCTCTGCGAAAGGGGTGTACGTCAACACCCCTTCTGGCTCAAAACCTGTATCTCTGTATGGGTTAAACGAACAGCCGTGAAACTTTGCACACATGTCGCTTAACATGTTCAGTATAATTGCTCCAAAAACTGTTTAGACACCTAGAAGAGTTATTGAGATATGACGTCATGTTTGAGCACGTGCAAATGCACTGTTTTCACGCCAATTGGGCAACTTTGTCCCGAATGTTAGCTTCTTGCTTCAGTGCTGGTAACAACTGATTGGATAAGCAAATAGTTTCAAATGGTATCTTCCTGATTGAAATCAACCATTGTTGTTCATATTATATAGGAAATTGCGCAATGGGTGTTCTGCCCAATACTTCAGCACGTGCAACATCGCCTGAGGGACATCGTTACACCCCTTTCATTTAACCCTCGCCCCACCGGGGGGGGCCATCGATGGCCCCCTAAGGTTTTTCCGGGATAGCAGAAAAACGACGAGGCGCAGCACCGCGGTTGAGGGCTCTACCTCTCACTGCATCATTTTCCCATCATCCCTGAAATTTTTTACCCCGGGTCACCCAAGGTCAGGTTACCAGACGAGGTCAACTAAGGTCACCTCACTTCACCTTTAGAGCTCTGTAAGAGCTACATTTCAAAGTCGATCGATTTGAAACTTCCTACACTTCATGACCCCTCCAGGGTCTACAAGGTGTATATCCGGGATTTTTCGATTTCGTGCCCTGAGGTCAGGTCACGAGGCGACCTCTCCCATTGGAAAAGCATGGGGAAAAGCTATTTCATGATATAAAACCCACAAAAATGATTGCAAATACTCAGACTGCTCAGAACAACGTTTTTGGACACCCTTTCACGGATCCCAGGGGTCATATTTGCCCTTTGACTTTTCCAAGGTCATCCAAGGTCACCAGAGGTCAAAAACAGTATTTTGACAATAACTTTTGACCTAATTGAGCTAGAGCGGTGAAACAAACACCATCGTGTTTGTCTTGTCACTGGCTTTCATTTGATATACGGCAAGGTCACTTTTTGACCTTTCGTGACCTCAGGTCATATTAGGTCACGAGGTGACCTCTGGCGGTCAAACCACTGGCGGGAGGTCTTTACGTTCCACATAGCGGAAAAAGTACTGGCAATTTTCTATCAAATGTACTTTACCAGGCCTCAATAGCTCTAATGACATAAGAGTTATGCCCAGTTTGCTTAATCATTGCATATTTGAGTGAAAATAGCCGATCTTGACCTAATTTGACCTCTGGAGGTCAAACCATTGACCTGAGCACTAAAACATGCGAAGTAATTTCTTACTGAATTCACGCGAGCTTTCTATTGCACTTTGCAGATTTGCGCTAACGCCCATATTTTCGGAGTTAGAGGGGGGCCATCGATGGCCCCCCGGTGGGGCGAAGGTGGCGCCGGACCCCCGGTGGGGCGCGGGTTAAGCTCAAGTAGATTAAACTCAGTTCAGTTAACAAACACTAAATTTTGCAGATGTAATGCTGCACATGTTTGATATATTAACACAAAGTTTTGTGAGACTATAATGACTATTGCCAAAGTCATGGCCATTCATCAAAACACATGTATATGCTTGGTCCTATGCAAAATGTAGCGCACTGCAATACCCTTATTGGCAGTGATGTTTGGGTGTAATTTTGTCCGCCTGTAGTTATTATGTGCCGCATTGCAGCTCAAGTCTGAAAACTGAAGAGGTATGCTGTGCGCCTAAGCATATGTTTCAAGGAATTAACTCAGTGGTCCCGACCAGCTCAGGGTACCAGATCAAGTAAGGAAGCACTTAATTAGCTCAGGAGCCGCATACCAGCTCAGGGGTCCTCATCAGCCTCGGCGGGCCCAGCTCAGCTGAGGGCCCCAGAGCTGCTCAGGAAATCACGTTATTAACTCGGGAGGCTCATATTAGCTTACTTGCGTATCTACTTGCTTTTTATGATCAGAGAGATGCTTCCTGTCAGCATAATGACAGCTCTTTTCGTGAAAATACCGATTCTGATATCAGGGATGCCACTTATTTCTCTGACTGACAATTTCCTGATGCACCATGGCATATTGTTCGAAAAACTTCACCGTGGCGAACCTTTGTGAAATTTGATCTTATCTCCCATTCAGCTTAGCATAAATTGTCTGCAATATTATCTTGGAAAATGATGCGCCATTCATATTCTGTACTCAAATCACTGTGAGTCCTTTGTTGCTGGCGTGCTGTGTAACTGTCTTGCGTTTCTCGGGTAATCGTGACATTTTTGTCGCCTTTTTGCGTTCATTAGAGCTACTAGAACATAAACATTATTTGTTAAGGCTGTGCATCTTAGTTCCAAGACTCTTTCTACAAAAAACGCAGCTAAACTATAATAGATCATGATTTTTTAATCAGATCCCGCAATGTAATGTCTTTCAGGACCCAAAGTCTACCAGCAAACACACCATTCCATCGCTTCAAATCCATTCTAACCTCGAGCTACACGTGTAAGACTTGTATACAATACATCAATCCTGTGCACGTGGATTCACTTTTTTGCGGTGCCTCATTAACAACCCCATTGGAGATGACCTAGAAAATAATATATTTCAACATTTCTAAGCCTAACGTCCCACTTCCTAACTGACGAGATGGTCAATGTCGGCATTGTCCGCTGGCGTCTTCCTCGTGTTTGTTAGTGATTTGCCATTTGCAAGCTTCCCGCGCTATTTCTTTTGGTAATCTTTTTTTTGGAAAAACAAGTTCAAAGTCCACCTTAGTTAGCGACAGAAGCAAGCATGGTCTGGCATTTGCATGTAATATATCTTTGCACGTGGGCTATGAAGATCAAATGTGGGTAATGATTTTTTATCTTAACTTCTAGGGTTTGGTGCTACAATGGAAGAGACCGGGCAAACACGGGGGTACCCTGCGCTACCGTTCATACCAGGAAACATATGCTTAGGCGCACAGCATACCTCTTCAGTTTTCAGACTTGAGCTGCAATGCGGCACATAATAACTACAGGCGGACAAAATTACACCCAAACATCACTGCCAATAAGGGTATTGCAGTGCGCTACATTTTGCATAGGACCAAGCATATACATGTGTTTTGATGAATGGCCATGACTTTGGCAATAGTCATTATAGTCTCACAAAACTTTGTGTTAATATATCAAACATGTGCAGCATTACATCTGCAAAATTTAGTGTTTGTTAACTGAACTGAGTTTAATCTACTTGAGCTTAAATGAAAGGGGGTGTAACGATGTCCCTCAGGCGATGTTGCACGTGCTGAAGTATTGGGCAGAACACCCATTGCGCAATTTCCTATATAATATGAACAACAATGGTTGATTTCAATCAGGAAGATACCATTTGAAACTATTTGCTTATCCAATCAGTTGTTACCAGCACTGAAGCAAGAAGCTAACATTCGGGACAAAGTTGCCCAATTGGCGTGAAAACAGTGCATTTGCACGTGCTCAAACATGACGTCATATCTCAATAACTCTTCTAGGTGTCTAAACAGTTTTTGGAGCAATTATACTGAACATGTTAAGCGACATGTGTGCAAAGTTTCACGGCTGTTCGTTTAACCCATACAGAGATACAGGTTTTGAGCCAGAAGGGGTGTTGACGTACACCCCTTTCGCAGAGCTGCACGTGCCAAAAATGACGTGATAGGACCAAACCAGAATTTAGAAACCGACATGTGTAGAAGCCGTGGATTTTGAGCTTGAAAATTAAATTATGTTTTTTGCCACCAACGGTCCTTTTAGCTTAGTTATAAGCCGTTTAAGTCCAAGAGGCAAGGGCCGATTTTGCGCGTGCATCCTTTGACAAATGCACCTCCTGCGGACAACGAGTAGGCGCTGTATCGGTTGTCCACCCAAGGTCATGATCCTGAATATTCAGGGATTTCATTTCTGTACAACAACCTTTTACAACACGCCGGACAGCTTTTGGCACTTTGCCCCCGGGTATGAAATCCAGTTACTTTCTTACCCTTGCTATCTTTTAAACGAGCAAATTACCAAGACAAAAGGCGCCCAAGATATCTATCGCCTTGGCTCACTCTGTTATTGTTATTTTCAACCTTTCATACCTATTTTTTTGGGATTATGCTAATCAATTTCTGTCATTACCCTTGTTTGTCTGGTTTCCTACGAAAATATTGGAAAGTTGTTTATTTCAGAATATTTAGAAATGTAGTTATTGGTGTTAAGCTAATATATCAAAAATTGACTAAAGTGCCAAATTCCCTGTTCGATTTTCTCTTATGGTAAAATTAGATTAATGTTTGCCTTTCCCTCGATAATGGTGCCTGATCGACATGTTTCAATTTGTGCTTTTTTAGTACACAATAGGGGTACGTACATTTTTTCCGAGGCATATGATTTTGAAATTTTTTATTTGAGCTCTGGGGCCACCTAAGACCAACACTTGGCGGCGCTCACAAAGCTAATTTTCGGCCGCTCTCCCGATTAGATTTCAGGGGGTCTCGGAGACCGATTCACGGCGCCTCTTGATCAAAACTGGGGGGCCCTGAGAATCTCTCGGGGCTCCTGAGATTAGTTATCGGCAGCACCTCTGAGACTTATTATTGGGCCCCCCAGATTTGCTCTGGAGGGGGAGGGGCTGAGACTGACTATCGTGGCCATCCAGATTAGCTATTGAGGTCCCCTGAGGCTGCCTTTGGGGTGGGGGGAGGAGGGCTGGGAATGACTTCCGACAGCCCTCTGAGACTTACTCTAGGGCGCCCCTGAGACAAACACCCGGGGGGGGCGGGGTGGAATCACCTCTGAGACTGAGTCTTTAGCGTTCCTGAGACTGACTCGGAGGCTCCAGATTAGCTCTCGCGGGCCTAAGGCTAACTCCGGGCCCGTGAGACCAAAACTCGGGAGCACCTCTGGAAATTACACTCAGAACCCCGAGCTTAACTCTCGGATATCTCTGAGACTGACAACCGGGAGCCCTCTGAGACTAACTTTTGGGTGCTCCCTGAGATTGACTCTCGGGGCCGCTTATACCAAAACTCGGGGGGGCACAGCCTGAGGCTAAATCTCGAGGGCTCCCAAAATTACCCCTCTGGGGCCCCCTGAAACCAGCACTCTGCGGATCAAATTAGACTAACTCTTGGACTCCCGGATTAACTCTCTGGGCCACCTGAAACTAAATATTGACTCCTGAGAGAGAAACCCGTGAGACTATGAGGGCCCCCTAAGACCGACTCTTGGGGTGCTCGAGACTGACTCTTGGGGTTCTCTGAGACAGACTCTCAGGGGGACCCCGAGACCGAATCTCGGGGTCCCCTAAGACAGATTCTTGGGGTCCTCTTGGCCGACTCTTGGGGTTCTCTGAGACTGACTCTCAGGGCCCCCTGAAATAGACTATGTTGCAGGGCCCTGAGAACCACTCTCTGGGGGCCCCTGAGACTAGCTCGGCCCCCTCCCCTGAGACAGACTCCCGCGGCCCCTGATACCGAATTTTGGGGCCCCTGAGACAAACCCTCTGGGGCCCCTAAAATATACTTTCGGGGGCCTTGAGACCGACTCTCAGGGCGGGGGCCGTGAGGACGACTCGAGACGCCCTGAGAACGAATCTTCAGGGGCCCTTGAGACTGACTCTGGGGGCCCCGTGATCAGAGAATCCTTTGCAGTGGTTCAGATTGGCCCAAGGGGTGGGGGTCTGCGGATGCCTAGGGCCCCCTTGGCTACACCACTGCATCCACACTTTTTGGGGGCCCTCTGAAATCACCATTTGGAGGCCCCTAAAATAATTGCTCCCCTAGACCAATACTCCGGAGCCCCTTGATGCTGATGCCCGGGGCGTCCTAAGACTAAGCTCGGGGTCCCACTTAGATCAGGCTCAGGGCACCCTTAGACCTATGCTCTTTTGGGGGCCCTCTGAAATCACCATTTGGAGGCCCCTAAAATAATTGCTCCCCTAGACCAATACTCCGGAGCCCCTTGATGCTGATGCCCGGGGCGTCCTAAGACTAAGCTCGGGGTCCCACTTAGATCAGGCTCAGGGGCACCCTTAGACCTATGCTCGATCTTTTCTCAGGAGTAACTCGACACCGATGTTCCGGAGCCCTCAAGATCAAAATTTTGAGCCCCCCGAGACTAATACTCGGTGCTCTGGAGCCCCTCGATGCCGATGCTCGGGGGTCCTGAACCCAGGCCTG
The DNA here is from genome assembly GCA_034440635.1 of Lepas anatifera. Taxonomy (NCBI): domain Eukaryota; kingdom Metazoa; phylum Arthropoda; class Thecostraca; family Lepadidae; genus Lepas; species Lepas anatifera. Next base: position 1,072,678 of record JAOTON010000213.1, read on the forward strand.
GGAGCCCCTGGGACTAAACTCTGGGTCTCATGAGGCCAATGCTTGTGCCTCACTCATGAGTCCCTCGATATCAATAGTCAGGGGCACCCCGAGGGAGACCCTGAACCCCTGAGACCAAGCTCGGGGCCCCTGAGACCAAGCTCGAGGGGACCCTGAGACCAAGCTCGGATGCTCCCTGAGACCAAGCTCGAGAGGCCCCTGACACCAAGCTCGGTTGTCCCTTGAGACCAAGATCGGGGGCCCCTGAGACCAAGCTCACGGACCCCTGAGATCAATACTCGGTATTCCAGAGCCCTCGATACCAATGATCGGGGTCCCGTGAGACCAAGCTCGGAAGGCCCGTGAGACCAAGCTCGGGGCCCCTGAGTCCAAGTTCAGGGGTCGCCTGAGACCACGCTCGTGGGGCCCTGAGACCAAGCTCTGGGGCACCCTGAGACCAAAATCGAAAGGCCTGTGAGACCAAGATCGAAAGGTCCGTGAGTCCGAGCTCAGGGGGCCCCGAGATCAATGTTCGGTACACTGGAGCCCTCGATACCGATGATCAGGGGCCCCTGAGACCAAGATCGGGAGGTCCCCTGAGACCAAGCTCGGGCGTTCCCTGAGACCAGGCTCGGAGGGCCCCTGACACCGAGCTCAGGGCCCCTGAGACAAAGCTCGGGGGGGCGCTGAGACCAAGCTCGGTGGCCCCCTGAGACCAGGATCAGGGCCCCCCCGAGACCAATGATCGTGTTTTCCAGTGCATACAGCCAGCCTTATGAATCATATGCCCTCGGATGACCCCCTGAGAGCAAGCTCGAGGGCCCCTGACACTAAGCTCGGGGAGAGGAGGGGCCTGAGACCAAGCTTGGAGGCATCCCTGAGACCAAGCTCGGGGGCCCTGAGACCAAGCTCGGGGTTATCGAGACCAAACTCGGAGGGCTCCCTGACACCAAGTTCGGGGGCCCCTGAGACTAAGCTCGGGGGCCCTGAGACCAAACTCGAAGGGCCCCCTGAGACCAAGCTCGGGATTATCTGAGACAAAGCTCGGAGGGTTCCCTGACACCAAGCTCGGGGGTCCCTGAGACCAAGCTCGAGGCCCCTGAGACCAAGCTCGAGGGCCCCTGAGACCAAGCTCGGGGGCCCTGATTTCAAACTCGAAGGGCCCCCTGAGACTACGCTCGGGAGCTCCCTGAGACCAAGCTCGGAGGGCCCCCAGACACAAAGCTCGGGGGCCCTGAGACCAAACTCGAAGGGCCCCCTGAGACCAAGCTCGGGGGCTCCCTGAGACCAAGCTCGGGGGTCTTCTGAGACCAAGCTCGGGGTTATCTGAGACCAAGCTCGGAGGGTTCCCTGACACCAAGCTCGGGGGCCCCCGAGACCAAGCTCAGGGGCCCCCGAAATCAATTTTTCTGTTTTTAGTGCATAAGGTCAGCCCAAGGGGGCCCGCGGACCCCTGAGACCCCCTTCCCTGGCTACACCACTGTCAGAACATCTCAAGGGGCCCATTCAAGCTCACGGCCGCCCGGTCAGTGGCTGTAAAGCCTTATAGGAGTCCCAGACCATCTCAGGGGCCCTCAGTTCAACACAGGGGCCCATATTAGCTCTGATGACCAGATAAACTTAAGGGCCCGGATCATCCAGGGGCCACTTGTCGGCATATTTGGGGTTTCAGAACAGTTCAGGGTTTCAATTAAAGCTTGTAACAGAATTTCAGAGCATGGGCCCTATTCCTGTGCAGGGGTCTCAGATAAGTTTAGGGTCTTCTGTGCGTCACAGGGGATCCAGATTAGCTCAAGGGACAATATTAACTTTACCGTCCCAGCTCAGCTCAGGGCCCCCAGGTCGGTGGATATAGGTTCTGGCCAACTCACGGGGCCCTGTTTAAGGTTACGGCTCCTAGCTCAGTTTAGGCATCCAAGAACAGTTCATTCTGCCCAAACCATCTCAGCGGCGCTCATTTCAGCTCAAAGGGCCCAGATTAGCTCGTATGGCATCAGAGGCCAGTTCAGGGGCCCTGAGAAGCTTAGGGGACCTTGAAATCAACTCATAGAACCTCAACTTAGTTTAGGGGCACCGGTAAGTTTAACGGGGTTCCGGGGCAAGCTATCGGGCCAGTTTGAGTTTCTTGCTTGATATTACAGTTGTTGATATTCTTATCTACGTTGCGGGGGCCCATCCCAGAAAAGTGGGGGCCAGTGGCCCCCTGCCCCCCGGTTCCTACGCCTATGATCAGTGAAATCAATGATCAATGATCAGTGGAATCAATGGTTTCCAGAAACTGCTACTGGTACATCAACATCGGACTTGAGACTGGATAGGCGTAAGCATAGCGTAGTAACACCATCTAGTGACTCTCGCCATTCACGGTTAATCAGCTTCCGTCGGGCATAGAGAGGAGACGGGGCTCAGCCCGTGTCCACTGCACAAGAACAAAGCAGGGAGGGAAAACGCAGAACACCGCATAAGGTCACTGTTCCTGTCTAAAATCTCAAAATGTATGACAAAGTTCAAACCCTGGAGGACCATTGAAAAACTTCACTCAGTGCTTGAGATATATTTTTGAGTTAAGAGCAATAGTCAGTGAAGAGCACCACAGCAGAGTTAGCCACCGAGGCTAACGATGGGGTTGGCCACAATGCTTGATCCCCGTGAGTGATCAGCACTCAGATGCTGGGACGACGCGAGATCGTGATCCGCACGCGCCCACTGTCCACGGACCACTGTCCATGCCTCCGTCATGAGGCGTGGACGACGCAGGACTACCATCACCACATGGTGCGTAGCTCATGCTCCAAGACCCAAAAAGGCAAGCTCACAGAGAGCAAACACGTAACCGAAATTTCTGACAGTAACGTAAATAATTGGAAACATAAATTCATAAACAAATAAGGACGATTCGTAGAAAACTAGCCGAAACAATATAGTAAGCGACAAGGTTTCAGGCAAAAAAAAATGGCAGCTCCATACCCACACCGTCCGCACATCTGCCGCCCAGATGTTCTCCCGAGAGCCTCACAGTGGACTGGCACAGCAGGGCGGGGGCAGCTGAAGGTAGAAAATGAAAAAATATGTTATACTTATTGTTATATATATGTTGAACTTATGTTATAAGGCAACTTTCCAGAAGACTAAATATTTACAAACTAAGATTTTGTTCGCCACAGGGAAGAACAGCTCTCTGAACAGGCAACAACCAGATGGGTGCACTCCGTTATAAATAACATGCTAATATACCGGGCAGAAGCATTCGAGCCAATTGTCACCAGCCCAGAGTAGTCCGCGCGGCAGAAAAAGCAATAGCAGTCAGTTCGAGGGCCGCAGTCGATCCGACGGCCCGTCCGGCGACCGCTCGCGGCGCACCGCTCCCCCTCACCCATACCCTGTCAGAAGAACGGCCGCGCCGGATCGCCCAGGCCACACAGTTGGCCCCTTAGAGCTAAGTTGCACCATCCCGACAACACAAATAACATAACCGTCCAGCCGGGAGCCATCGCTCCCCGCCCCCGCCACCAGCCCACAGCCCGCAGCCGTCGATTCCGGAGTCGGCCGGGGCTACTGCCGAACCCGGACCGCCACCGCCCGTCCAGCGCACCGGCCGCCACGAAACAGTTTCTTCTTCACTCTCTCCACAAGATCATAGCCGAAGAGCTGGGAGGTGTCGCCCGTCTCCTCTTCCGCCTCGCCAGGTTACAGCCGTCTATGCATGAGGTCCCTTGAATCTATGCAGCATGTCCTCCATGCTAGGCAGAGCATACTCTTTCAAGCCAAAATTACTCATAGGCTTACACATATATGTATTATCATATGAGTTAATAACCCTATAATCGCGCAGAAAATACGGAAGTATTATGCTTAAACACATTCAAACTACTGGTAACCAGAGAGTATTTTTGAGAAACGAAATAACAGAGTATCACAGCAAACACTGTCGTGTTCCCAAAACGGGAACTGGCACTGATAGAACTTACCTACGTGATGAAACAAGAGAACACAGCAGCAGCTGCGCGAACGTGCGTAACCGTGCGCGCACGAGTGCGAGAGAGTGTCTGCTTTGGAAGAGTCACCAATAGTCCTGCCCGGCCGCCGGGCGCCGGCCTTTATAACGGGCACGGGCCACTGCTGGGCCCGTTGTTATCTACAGATTGGTACTGTGAAGGGTCTCCGGGGAATTTAGTACAATCATACCCGTATCTCGGCAGCAAATGTGCAAAGTGTTTATCACGCGGTAGATTGTTAGAGTACAATGAGCAAATTGGCTCTTGGCGTCGCGGGAAATGTGTTTTGGTTTGTTTGATTTGTTTTGCACATTCTTTATGCGCTATCGACTATATTTTGTATAACATCAAACCCTTAAAAGAGTTGTGCCATTTATTGTACTCTGAAACAAAGACAATAATGTTGGAATAGACAATGGTATATGTAAATCATATCCACAAACAATGTCCAGCATCAGTAATATTCATTTTGACTTGTGGCTTTGTTAAGGTTTATGCTTGCTCTATTACTTTGGTTTTGGCACTGAAGGAAACGTGTTCTTCGTTTGCGATGTGTTCGTTTTAGCATTTACCTACGATAAGCCGATAAGCGTGTTGTAAGGATTGTACGTTGACTTCAAACAATGTATCCACAGGTTATGTCTTGAAAGTGTTACTGCTATCTCAGTTCGTGTTTCTAAGAGAGCTATCATGCTCGAAGAGAAGGAAAGTTGTGGCAAGTGACTATTTTTACGTTGCTGTGTGTGTGTGTGTGTGTGTGTGTGTATGTGTGTGTGTGTGTGTGTGTCGGGAACTGTTTGAAGGATTGATAATAGATATAGATATGCGAAGCTTCAGTAGTGTGCAATATGTCAATGCGTGGTATATCATACCAGAACTTTGAAAGATATATTACTTTCAAGACAGCGATTCTGCTTTACTCCACCATTTTAGACGTCAATACCGTTTTACTCGACCATTTCACTTACAGCGACTAAAAGACAAGCTACATTGTGACGGTGGGTATGCTGAATATCTATTCTCTCGCTCACGCTTGCCATCAAACAATGTTCATTTCAAATATGTGAAGGAGAATAATTTCAGTTATCGGACAAATGCAAAGAGGCAAAAACTGTCGCGCTGGAACTGTATTGCCCGCTGAATTAAAACAGGTACTACATTATCAAATTTAAGTACACGCGTGCAGGATTATCCAGTATAACGCGTGTTTTAGTCTACCCAGAGACCTGTTGAACTGAATGAAACCAATTTAGTCTCCTAAATGAAAAAAGAAGAAAAAACATTTAAAAGACGCTAAGCACTAAATCGACGTTTCATTGAGTTTACATGGGTATCAACAAGCGGGTATAATTTCACACCCATGCCTCTGTGTATGACTGAGTTTCGGTTACAAATATAACCCAAGAATGCGAAGAAAACCAGCCATCACACGGGGCTTTGACCTTACCCCTTCACAACGGAACACTGGTGGATCTTTGGTACGGGGGGGGCTATACCACCTGGGAGATGTTGCTTGCGTAGATATTCAAAGGGGCGCCCTCTTGGCGTTATTTCTGTCGTTTTTGTATCGGATGCGTGTTTTGAAATTCTTAAAGGGTAGCACCGGAACAAAGGCGGTCCGGGGGATGAATCCGTTGACTCTTCAAGAGTCAACGGATGGGTCCTAACCCCTAGTAGGGGTTAGGACCCATTGGCTACGTCCTGATGGGAGGAAGAGTAGGAAAATGGGAGGCGACGTGAAAAATTCCGCCGGCGTCGCTGAGACGCTTACCGCCCAAAACATGTGCCGGTCAAAATTACTGGAAATTCCACTACTCTCATACGGGCGGGCTTCCAGCACTGAGTAAAACACGGTGGCTGCGGAGAGAAATGACTGGGACACCATTTGCCCCCATCCCTAGTTTTGAACGTTCCCACACTATGCCTGGGGGCGGATCCAGGATTTCCTCAGAGGGAGGTATAGATGCAAATCTCGGATGGGGGAGGGGGGCATAAGCCGATGATGAACGAAATAAGTAAAAGGGCTTCTATTTATTGAAGGTGAAACATTTTTTAACTGAATAATTTGTGAAAAATCCATTTCTAACGTGCTTAGGAAGTTAAATTTGTTCGAGGGCCCTCGAGACTTACTCCTGCCCCCTCCCCTCCCCAAGACAAACACTTGGGGACTTTCAAAGACCAACTCTTAAAGGCCCCCGAGGCCAATTCTTGGAGCCTCTGGACCTACGGGCAGATCCAGGGGGGAAGAAAAGTATTTCCCCAAGCCCACCAATTTCCGTTAAAAACATATGCTTTCCACGCTTCCGCCCCCCCCCCACCCAAGCCCGCCTGGACTAATCTTCGGGTGGCGTTTGGGTTCCCCTGGAACGCCCATCAGCTATCAATGTGGCCCCCTGCGGAGTCCCTTTGCAGTGTTTGAGCTTAGCCTTGAGGGAGGTCGTCCCAAGCACGCTACCCCTTGCATCCGCCCCTGCCTACACCAATAGTGAGACCTTGAAGCGTCCCGAAACATAGGCGAATCCAAGGGGAAATAGGGGCACGTGCCCCTAGATCGACCCTCGGCGCCCCCTGAAATGGTCGTGGCGCCCTCCTGAACCTTTGATAGCGCCCCCTGAACTGTCGTTTCCCATCCCCTCCTCCCAGGACTCCAAAAACGGCGCCCACAATGGGCGCCGAAAGCGGGGGGACGCGTCCCCCCGTTGGCCAACCAGGGGGACGTCCCTCCAAAATTGTGGGGTCAGTCGTCATTAATGCTGTCAGATACGGAATATGCTCAAAATTCGCATCGCCCGGTCAGCACCAGCCCGGGTCTGCCCCCCCTGCGAAAATTCCGTGGCGGCGCCCCTGGCGTCCACCGATATTATTTTTCGCCCACCTGATAAGTTTTGCCGATAAAAAGTGGCACCCACCGGTCCTGATGGCGCCCCCCCACCCCCCTGATAGGAAATTCTAAATCCGCCTATGCCTCGCAACTCAAAGGTGAGTACGCACAAAAAAGGGTTTCCCGCGAATCCCACGTCCTTTACCTTTGTCTAAGGCCCTGGAGGTTTTGTCCTATGTTGGTAGCTACCTCTGAGTTCAAAACAGAAAGACAAGAGCCAATTTTGGCGCAGTTTTTAAGTTCGTTGCCTTCCGTTGCTATTCATTTTGTTGTCGCCCGTTGCTTTCTCTCGTTGGAGTATGACGACGACGAGTGCAGCATGTAACCGATTTTAAGTATTTGAATAGCTTTGGAATTTTACGTTTATGCCGGCAGGGAGCTTTTAGTTTTCAAAAACGGTAGCTGAGTCAGTCAATCATGTCGGAGAAGGGAAGTGCGCAAAGGTAAGACTATATTTGTGCTTTGTGAAACGGAACAAAATTGATTTTAGTTTTTGGTGGTTGAAGCGCTTGGAGCTCATTTTTAAATACTTATTTAATTTCTTATTCATTATAATTGCAAACAGACTGGATTCCGCCTTTAGGTTAAGTCAACTGTTGAAATTTTAATCACCCAGAGCATGGACAATTGCATACACACCTGTACCTAAAAACCTAAAAGGGCTAAAACACGTGACCAAAACCAGCATTCCATGAGTAAAGTTCTACAAGATTTAGGACCTTTTCTCCTTTTAGGCTGGATCTCAAGCCTCCAAATGTGGGCTGTATGCATGCTAAAATCAAATCAAAATAGGTATCTCCAATCAAGTAAATGGAGACAAAATAAACTCTAAAAGGACTTAAAGCTAAATAGGCAAGACTGAATAGGAGTCAAGAGAGGTAAAGGTGAAGGGAAGGGTAACACTTCTCTTTACCCTTGTTCTTCTCTTTACCCTGGTTTATCCCCTTGGGTTTTTTAAATGTGATGGTCCTCTTAAGCAGAGGTGGGCAGTCCGCTACTTGAGTCCGCTACTCCGCTACTCCGCAACTTGCGGACTCCCTAAATGGTAGCGGAGTAGCGGTAGCGACTTCTCTACCAAAAAAGTAGCGGAGTAGCGGGTAGCGGACTCTAGAAAATTAAAAGCGCTACCGCTACCAGCAGCTTTTTAAGCGTATCCTAAATTCAAAATATTAGGCACACAAAACAAGGACTATGCCAACGAGGGGATTCATGTGTGAGTTTGGAGTAGAAACGTCCTCAAAAGTAGCATAGTCAATTAATTTACAGGGCTGTAATGGAGGCCAACAAGGTGAAAGGGTAAATATATATCAAGCAAGTCATCTGAAGGCCATTGACTTCGTGGCCTCAGTATATTTTTTTGTTGTTTTAACCCTCGCCCCACCGGGCCATCGATGCCCCTTAAGGATTTTTTTCGAGATAGCAGAAAAATGACAAAACGCAGCACCGTGTTTGAGGGCTCTATCTCTCACCTCATCATTTTCCTACCATCCCTGAAAATTTTATCCCAGGTCACCCAAGGTCAGGTCACCAGGCGAGGTCAACCAAGGTCACCTCACTTCAACTTTGAAGCTCTATAAGAGCTACATTTCTAAGTTAATCGATTTGAAACTTGCTACACTTCATGACCCTTTAAGGGTCTACAACGCGTCAATCCGGGATTTTTTTATTTCGTGACCTGAGGACAGGTCACGAGGCGACCTCTCCCATTGGAAAAGCATGGGGAAAAGCTGTCTCATGATCTAAAAGCCACAAAAATGATTGCAAATACTCAGACTGCTCAGAACAACGTTTTTAGACACCCTTTCACGGATCCCAGAGGTCCTATTTGCCCTTTGACTTTTCCAAGGTCATCCAAGGTCACCAGGGTCAAAAACAGTATTTTGACAATAACTTTTGAGCTAATTAAGCTAGAGCGCTGAAACAAACACCATCGTGTTTGTCTTGTCCCTGTCTTTCATTTGATATACAACAAGGTCACTTTCTGACCTTTCATGACCTCAGGTCATATTAGGTCACGAGGTGACCTCTGGAGGTCAAAACACTGACGGGAGGTCCAACGAAAAGAGAAGATTGTGTGAATGATTGTGTTTGTGCATGCTTTGGGCATGGATTGAACTTTGGCTCCAATATACAAATTAAAGTTGGCTGTCTGTGGAATTTATTTAGATCGACCTGGACATTTTCGGAGTAGCGCTTTGGTAGCGCTTTATACTAAAAAGTAGCGGTAGCGGAGTAGCGGGTAGCGCTTTCGTCTTTCAAAAAAGTAGCGGAGTAGCGGTAGCGGTTTCATGTTACCAAGGTAGCGGAAGTAGCGGTAGCAGTTTAAAGAAATTGGTAGCGGCGCCCACCTCTGCTCTTAAGCTTCATTTTGTCTCGGTGTACCGGTTTTTGGAGTCTCAAATGTGGAGTGTTACTGCATAGTGTAGTAGTGTGCATAATTTTATCTCTGACTTTTTGCACAACTATTGGCTCTTGTCTTTTCAGAGCCTTGACATTTACTTTTTAAGGCAAAAGGTCATTCCTCCTTCTATTTATTTTATCACACCTTATGTCTAACAAGTCCTCTGTCAACCTCAGAATTTAAGGTAATGCAAAGGTGTTGAGCTACATAGGAATAGCTCTCCTCCCTCACTGTTTTAAAGTTGAGGTGTGATGGGGATAGAGAAAATGCAAGCCAGTAGCTCACTAAAAAATCTGTGATTGATCTAGAGCATTTGAGTGCTTGTATTCAGGTATTGATTCAGGGACAACACATTGCACATCAGATTACATAGGTACCTTCCCTTCTTGAAAGAGTGGCAATATGTTACTGCACATTCTTCTTGCCATTTGATTCCATAACATGTATTCCTTCATTCATACGCAAAGATATGCACGATACAGCAAGAGGAGAGTAGAGGATACTGATATGAAGAGGATGGCACCGGGGTTAAGGCTCGATGAGTGCGAAGGTTAAGGCGCGATGAGTGCGAAGGGGGCGGTGGGGGGGGGGCAGCGGACGCGACGGGCCAGTGCGGACGCGCACGCACACGGGACTACGAGTTAGAGTCGATGAGGTGGTGTTCTTTTTATTTTGGTGTTCTTTTCACTGGAACAAGTGTTGGAAGACACACATTTTTGTATCATTTCTGAGTTTTCTCTTTTTTCCAAAATGTAAGTGATTTCTGTGTGAGCTAGGTGAAGTATTTCATTTTTCTGTGAGTTTGATATTCTTATCTTAAATGGAACTTGTTTATATGACTAGTAGATACATGGACATGTTTTATTCTAAATGCTGAACATATCTGTTGCAGGCCGCCGAAAATGTCGAATGTATTTTATGGCATAAACTTGCAACTTTTGGATGGCCAAAAGAGGCCTGAAGGTAAGTGCTGGCGCAGTTTTCTGTCGTTGCGTTTTTTCGGGATATCAGAGCTTGTGTGAATGGATTTTCCATCAGTTATAGATATGTAAGAAGCATGAAAGGATGTCAGTAGCAGGGAATGACTTCAACCACAGTGTAAAAACTGAGCTGCCCCGATAGCTCAGTTGATAGAGCGTTGATGTCTGGCCCACTTAGAACACTGTGCAGTGGCAGTGCTCCGGTGAATGCTTGGGATCGGTTCCCCTGAGATGTTCCGTTGCTCAATATTAATCCAACATGGATTGGCTGGCAACTGACTGATGAGAGGGTGGCCTGAGCGGGACAGCTGTCCCTGTGCTTTGTGGGATGTTAAACTCATGCCCCACTTTGGTACCCTTCGCTGATGTGACTCAGCCTGTGATTGGCTGAAAAACATTCATCTCATGTTAGAGGAGGCACGAAGCAGCAAAGGGGTGGTGGCCCTAGGTACCACAGTCGGGTCTTTTCCGAGCCCTGGGACTATATGCAGCTTTGATCTGCTTGAGGAAACCACAAGTGCCGGATAGGCGTATTGGCAGGGAGAAGAGGGCCAGGGTGGGCGTTTTGGCTGGTGATTCTACGGGAGGTGTATTTTCAGGTTTTGCGGATTGTTTATCACTTGTCTCATATAGCGGGAGAGTTTCATCAAAGCGTGTCTCTGTGAGAAGGTGACAGGATAACAGCACCATTTTCGCTTTTCTATGTCGCTTATTTCGGTTTCATTTCTATGTGAAACTTTTATTTAGAATGTTTTTAAATGCTGTCGTCAGTAATGGAATCCCTAACATTCGTGAAGTTTGTTCTCTCCGCTGATTACCATCGTCGTTTTGTTGCAGACCTGCCACAGTTCTGTACCTCCATACAGGAAGTGCAGTCCATCATCAAAGCCAACAAAACCGCCCGCTTCAAGTCCTTCGCCTCACAGGCTGAGGCGGAGGCGTACAGTCAGCAGGCTTTGGATCCGCCTGAAACCGCCTGCTCCCCACCTGGAGCGCCTGTGGTGAACGCAGAGAAACCCTCACCGTACAAGGCGCCCAGCAGACCGGAGTTTCAGGTGAGCGTCGTGAGTTCGAATTCCGGGAAGGATTCTTATGATTATGTGACTGGTCTAACGATATCAATATATTTCAATTGTCTGGTATCTATGAATTTGAAAGTGGATTGACAAGATTTCATTAGCTTGTTTTACTAATACTTAATAGCTTTTAATCTCTCCAACGCTTGTGAGTACCAGCAGCTGCTGGTCTATTGGTTTGCATCAATGGCAGATCAGCTCTTTTTTCTTCAGTCCCATCCTTTCCCAATCTTCCTGACCTAACCTGACGTCCAGATTTCTTCCCTTTACCTTATCCTCATCTCTTTTCTTGATTCCAGAGGAGCGCCCCTTACAAGACACCGTTTCCTCCTTTCTCGCCCCCTGCGCTTGTCAAACGCAAGAAGCAGTGCTCGATCGCTTACAGGGCACCTCCTAAATCTAAAATCGAGGTTGGTTGCTGTTCACGTTATTCTGAAATGTTTTGATGTAGCATTGCCACTGTTGCTGGTCCGTTATTCCAACGTATATAATTCTGGTGCAACATGTCATGTATGTCATGTCCGTCGGCCCTGTCGGGTCTGTTGGAATGTTCAATGCGTATTGCTGGTGCGATTCGTGCCCCGCCCTTTGGGCAGTGGCGTTCTGGGTCTGAACAGTCGGCCGACCTAATCCTGACCGTGGGCTTCCCTTGGTGCTGCTGCGGGGCCTCTCCGGCCTACGTGTTGCGAACCGCCCGGTGATGGGCCTAATCGCTCTCTGATGGATGGCCTTGCCATGTCCACTCGGCAGCAGTCGCGGTGCCTCTGTGGTACTTGTATTCCCGTTGTTGGCGGCGCTGGGTGACGTCGGTTTGTTTCGCTGCCGGGGTGCAGTTTACTGAGGTTGTCAGGCTTGCTGGCAGCTGAGATGAACCTTTTTTCGGGTACTAGTGCAATTTCCGGAATCTATTCCTGAATGTCCGGTTAAAACACTTTATTTTATTTTTTTATTTTTTTATTATAGCCCGGCATTCTATTTTTTTCTTTTTTTCTCTTCCTGACGATACCTTATTGTCCCCAGGGAACCATGCGATTGCTCAGAAGGCACCGAATTTCTGCATCGCTCGAACTTAGCTGTCGTGTGCCTGCCACTGCCCCCTTACCGGTCGCCTCCGCGCCGGAGGCAGATCCCCTCCCCTGCGTTCGGCTGTGGGTGCCCGTTTTTACCGCTATTTTCATCACTCGCCTGATTGTATTCCATCACCATGTTTCATCCCATTTTTATGTGTTTATGTGTTTGGTCTTATTCCATATGTACCAGTGTACGAAATACATGTATGGATACACATAGCCAAAAGTACATTAGGAAAATGGTGCATTTCGCGCTGTAAGAGAACCCTTGTCGCCATCGTGATCGGCTGCATTTTTTTCAAACCTAGGCCAAACTGTTGATGTTACGTCGTGCCGATTTCACTGCGCTGCTCATTTTTCTGCGGGCATATACAGCGGTCTAGTTAGCCCGTGTTGGCAGAACTGACCCGCGTGTCTCTCCCGGTTACAGACGTTCCGCGGGTTGGTGGAGCGCGGCGACGCCACCGGCGTGGCCGCCGCCGTCAGTCGCAACCCGCGCTTCCTGGTCAACAGCGGCGACACGCCCGCCATCCTGCGGGAGGGCCCGCGCCACAACGCCCTCCACCTGGCGGCGCTGCACGACAGGGCGGAGGTGTGCGCCCGGCTGCTGGACATGGTGGCCGACCCGGCGCTCTTCCGGCGCCTCTACCCGGACGATGAGGCCGAGGTAAGGAAACGATGAGACAGGGACTGAGGGTGTGAGCGAGTAAACACGCGGGGAACGAGAGAGGTTGGGAACATAGGTGACCATATAATGACGAAGAATCTGAGGTAAGGAAAGGATGAAGTGGGGTATTACAAGGGCTGAGGGTGTGAGCGAGTAAACACACGGGGAACGAGAGAGGTTGGGAACAAAGGTGACCATATAATAAGAATCTGAGGTAAGGAAAGGATCGGGGAGGCGTGGAGCTACGCCCTGGAGCTGCAATAAACATCCACTGCAGCTGATGTAGTGGATGCAGGTAGTGTCCTGAGCCTGTACATTTAGAATGAGTGTACTGGGCGCTATATAACAACTAATGTTGGTGCACCTTTGAGCCCCAATAATCAAAAATTTAGTGTGAGTGTTAGCTCGTCCTGAGCGGAGACGCGATCTCCCGCGCGAGGCCGGTCCAGTTGATGGCAGGATATTCGAGTCCTCCCGCCGTTCGGTGTGGTGTTGGTGGTGTGCGGGTAGCCAGAAGCGGGACCTGTGCGGCTACGCGCGTGACATCGCGGTGGTGAACCTGCGGAAATGTAGCGTCTCGACCACTGCATCATTAAAGGGAATGTGGCACCTTCACAACGTGATTTTAACTGAGATAGCCAAGTTGTAAAGCAGGTTGGAAAACCCGGTACTCCATATTTCATTTGTCTTGGAACTCGATATTTCCGTAGAAAAAAGCTAAAACCTACCTGACACCAGCCTCCCTCGGCCCCCGTCGCCGGCGGCCATTGTTGTGAGCTACTGGTTTGACGACATATGTTGACGTCAAGATGAGCATCAACAATCGAAGCCCTTGAAGTGTTTCAAGTATGGTAGTGGTTGCCAGATGGTGACATCATCCACAGGCTGATATTTATTTCTTTTTCTAGAGGAGCATTTTTAAAAACAAAATATTGAGCTTATTGTACATTTTTCAGAGAAATCTTGAGTGGTTTCATTATTTTTGACTAAAAGTACGCCTAATTACACTAAATTCCTGGATTCGACCAAGGTGCAACATTCCCTTTAAGTTTCCGGGGAGGAAGGCTCGGCAATGACTCCGCGACGAAGTGGCCGTGAATCGGAGCCACGCGGAGCTCAGAAACTTGAGAATTTACGTTGACATTGACCATGAGAAGTATTGACACAGTGGGTGCGAATCAGCCCCCTCCAACAGCAAGCGCAGACTACCGGATGTGACGTCACGCCTCGCAGGATATAACACGAGAAAATTAAATGATTAAAATATCCAAATTTTTGCAAAAAGAGGCCTAGAATCGAAAATAAAATGTTTATTCATTGTATTTGGGATAAACTTGATTACCCTGTGTTCTCTAGAATTCGTAATCGGGAAGTGTCATTAACAGCAGTTTAACATACGGCTCAATGGTGAAGGGATTCCTCCACGCCCGAGTGACGTCACTCGGGCGTCCCTCGGAGGAATCCCTCTTGAACGTACCTTTAAGTAAACGTATCTTGGGTGCGAATGGTCGCGCCAATTGACTGAGCCCAACGTTCCCAATACGTGACTGACTTCACGGCGTTGTCATCCGAGACCACACAACTGTGCTATTTTGAGAAAGAGCATGAGGGTCAATGGGCGTTCCTCCAATATGCTATGATACTTGTTTAATCCATTGGTGCCCATGGCTATATCGTTAGACGATGACCTGGAGCCTCTCCCTAAATTTATTTTCTAACTTTGTTTCTGTAGTCGTTCTGGTGGTGTCACTGTTCTGAGTGCACGTTTTTTGCTGGAAGCAGATTTCTCGGTACCATTTGTAACGTTTATTTCATGAATAAAAAATTAAGGTTAAGTAAATTACAAACATACATTTGACGATATCTTTATAATATGTATCGTGTAAAAATCATCATGTAGAAATTTCACCCGGGACATAACCTTAGTTACAATACCAGTAACCAGCAAAACAGAAGATCTAACGTGATGCGTAATAAGCAAGACTAGTGTTCAAGACGTGGAGTCAACGCCCTCTTAATATCATGTTTCTGAACTGCCGCCGGACCGAAGCCTGGCTTTTATGCCTCTGCCTTTGGGCGAGCTTCTGCACCGCAACGCACTGCTGCAAGCCAAAGAAAGCACCCAAGTGGCGGATAGGGACCCGCTGTCTCCTTGTAGGACCTTTCGAGGATGGGCAGAAGTGTCTCAACGCCGGCAAGTACTTGTACTACTACGACCAAGCCATGAAGCTGTGTGCGTATACTCAGTGTGATGGGTATGGGAACAGGTTTGAGACGAATGCCGAGTGCCAAAACCTTTGTATTCCTCCGAATGACCTGGATGGTTCTTCTTGAAAATAAATTCATGTGGGTTTTCATGGTTCTGATAGGGTCATGCCCAAAAAAAAAACGACTGTGATTGTATCTGTGAGTATATCTGTAGTTATTTTGGCCTTCGGATTCGAAAAAAATTTCCTCTTGCGTAAGAGAAACGTCTGTGCGAGAAATAAGTCTGATTATTATGTCATGCTTCTTCTGTGTTCATCGGCTAAATCGTAGCATGTGCATGTGGCGAACAGAACCAGTGTTTACAACAAAACTCCCTTCAGAACGCCACGGTCTCTTATTCGTGTGTAAAGGAAGTTCAATAAAAGATGTCTAATTTTTTCCTTTCCTACGAACAGTCGCTGGTTAACATGTTCTCGTTTATTTATACAATGGATCGCCTGGTGATGAAAAGCGTCGGGTTGAAGAAACATTGTTTCACTTACTGACCTCGGTGGAAATCCTGGAAGGTATGGTTGGGAAGGGCCATAATCCCCCCATGAAAGCTTCATCCTTCTACTAAGTCAATTTATCTGTCACTATCGACTGTGAGGGAGAGATAGTTGGGACAGAAGAAAGCTCCCTGGATCTGGAGATTATGCCCAACGCTATTCCTTTGTTACTTAATGGATGCCTTGATTCTGGAAGAAAGCCTCACTCACTTGAAATGTGTTCATACAGTTGGTACTCTCTCTCAGACAACTAACCGGTCCTTCGATCTTTCAAACGTTCATGGAGATTTGGGAAGCATTCTGGTAAAAAGAAACTGATTTTATAGGTCTCGTGTCTCACTTACGTTCATGGGTGGATCCGGGGGCTCCCCGATCGGCCCTCAGCCTCCCCTTAAATGGTCACGTCACTCCCTCCCCCTGAAAGGCCAATGCCCCTCCCCTGAAGAACCGCTTACCACCCCACCCACGCCCCAGGATTTGAGTATCGGCGCCCTAGCGATAGGATTCGGCGCCCACCTGACAGGTTTTTCCGTCTGGAAGTGGCGCCCCTCCCCCAACCATGTCCCCCCATCGGTAAATCCTGGATCCGCCTGTTTAAGCGTTCCGCCAGCACAACCATTTATGTTTTGGGGCACGCCAGCTTCTGTGGCCATATGTGAGATCAGCACAGCCTTCTTTCATGTCCCACTTGTTGTGACGTAGATGCAGTTGGTGCTTCGTCAAACCTCGACAAAGTGTGGACGGAGATGACGTTAGATAGCATCCGGCGGCCTAGTTGATAGCTCCTTCAATTTTGATGGCAAAGTAATTCGTTTAACCATGCTTCGGCTTAACCCAGATCGATCTCTCAGCACAGTTCTGTCAGCAGGGCCTCTAACCTCATCTCCAGGATGACAACAGCAGCGTAACAATCGCCTCTGGTATCTGCTTACCCAACGAAAATTAAACATAACACTGATCTACCATTCTTAAAATTATATCATCCTGTAAAACCTATAAGGCCAGTTCCCGGGGAGATGCTACACTACTGTGACGTAGGCGCAATGCTGCCCGCTGATTGGCTCTGACGAGACTCTGTTGACAGACCGGACAGAACTGTGGTTTTAAAGCACCCTCGCTGTCTAATGCCTTGCTGTCCATCCTTTGAAAAGGCAATGCACCATAAACCAGTTTTACCACCCCCTCACCGTAAGATAAGAGACATGGTTATGGTTAGTTTCATGCCAAGGACGTAGTCAAAATTAGGTAAAGTTGACGCTGGCATAGCCCTGAAGCTGTTAATCTGTGTGAAATTGAGCTGGAGTAATTGTTGGGGAGTAATTGTTGGAAGCGTCTCTACAGCCTATTCTTAACATCCCTGATGTGCATCGACGTTCTACATCTTTCCGCTTTTCCATGCATTGTTTGTAAATGCCCAGCACCTGTACAAATATCTGCCCCAGGACTTCTTTAACGGAGAGCCGAGAGGGTATATTGATCTAAAGAGCTAGAAAACCTTACAATTACTCCAGAAAAACAGCAGAATTATTGTTCATGAGAGCAAAACTCTTCCCGGACAACATGCCAACCACCACCCGCCTTTCCCGGCAGGTGGCGGCGGGCAGAGCTGAGTACATGTTGGACCTGTACCTGAACATGCCGACCAAGGGGACGTTCGAGACGCCGCTGCACCTGGCGTCGAAGCTGGGCCACGCCGAGGTGGTCAGGGTGCTGGTCCAGCAGCCCGCCTGCAAGAGAGACGCCAAAAACAAGTTCGGCGAGACGCCCGAGCAGGTAGGAAGGGGAAGGAGGGAAGTGGGGGAGGTTTGGGAGGAGGGGAATGATGGGGGCTGTGGTAGGAGGATTGTGGAATTCTGGAAGAAAGACTCGCTGTCACTTGAAATGTGTTCATTATTCCGGTAAGTGATGGTATGATGGTGTTTGTGAGAGGAGAGAAAATAAGGTTGTGATTGTGGTTGGATTCTGCTTTTGTTGAACTTAATGTATATTTTGAGCAGAAAAGCCGTTGACTCTCGATCTTTTATGAATTCCTTGCCTCTTCTTTAAAAATGTGTCTTTTAGAATCGGGACGTCTTTGACCTGCGATAACCTCAACTTGACCTTTTATTTTTTTCGCAAGCTAATGTTAACTGCAAGACCACCTTGTGTCTACCTTTTCATTCTGGAAGCATGGCACAGGTGGAAAAATTTCTGGGGCAGGTAACTGCATGCGTATAAAATATCTATATCCGAGTACCTCAGAAGGCGTGCCTATTCAGCTACACGCCTGTAGAGTCCCGAGGCCTCGGGAAGCCTCCGGTCTTACTGTCTGAAAACATGCAATGGCCTTATCTTTAAAACAGGACTGCTTGCTCGGCTCGCGATCCCGGGTGCCACTCCCAATGCACTCCCAATTTTTTACCTTGAGTATATTTGTGTTGCTGTCTTATGAAATGAGTTTTAATATGTCTGTAGAAAATCTGCACCCCATGAGTAAGGCTTGGTTATGTATTGTTCTGTATTGGAATAGTTATTTCAAAAGAAAAACGAAGGTGGTAGTCAGCCCAGTGTCGATGCGAAATTTGACTCCCTCACCGCAGCTGCAGTACCCGGACCCAGTAACTTAGCTGTCCGCTGTTACTGAGCCGTCCGCTGTTCCTCAGCTGTCCGCTGTTACTGAGCTGTCCGCTGTTACTGAGCTGTCCGCTGTTACTCAGCTGTCCGCTGTTTCTCAGCGTCCCAGTTACTGAGCTGTCCGCTGTTACTGAGCTGTCCGCTGTTACTGAACTGTCCGCTGTTTCTCAGCGTCCCAGTTACTGAGCTGTCCGCTGTTACTGAGCTGTCCGCTGTTACTGAGCTGTCCGCTGTTACTGAACTGTCCGCTGTTTCTCAGCGTCCCAGTTACTGAGCTGTCCGCTGTTTCTCAGCTGTCCCAGTTACTGAGCTGTCCGCTGTTACTGAGCTGTCCCAGTTACTGAGCTGTCCGCTGTTACTGAGCTGTCCCAGTTACTGAGCTGTCCGCTGTTACTGAGCTGTCCGCTGTTACTGAGCTGTCCCAGTAACTGAGCTGTCCGCTGTTACTGAGCTGTCCGCTGTTTCTCAGCTGTCTGCTGTTCCTCAGCTGTCCGCTGTTACTGAGCTGTCCGCTGTTACTGAGCTGTCCGCTGTTACTGAGCTGTCCCAGTAACTGAGCTGTCCGCTGTTACTGAGCTGTCCGCTGTTCCTCAGCTGTCGCTGTTACTGAGCTGTCCGCTGTTTCTCAGCTGTCCGCTGTTTTCAGCTGTCCGCTGTTCCTCAGCTGTCCGCTGTTACTGAACTGTCCCAGTTACTGAGCTGTCCGCTGTTACTGAGCTGTCCGCTGTTTCTCAGCTGTCCGCTGTTCCTCAGCTGTCCGCTGTTCCTCAGCTGTCCGCTGTTACTGAGCTGTCCGCTGTCCTGTGCTCTCCCAGTTACTGAGCTGTCCGCTGTTCCTCAGCTGTCCGCTGTTACTGAGCTGTCCGCTGTTACTGAGCTGTCCGCTGTTACTGAGCTGTCCCAGTTACTGAGCTGTCCGCTGTTACTGAGCTGTCTGCTGTTTCTCAGCTGTCCCAGTTACTGAGCTGTCCGCTGTTTCTCAGCTGTCCCAGTTACTGAGCTGTCCGGTGTTACCGAGCTGTCCCAGTAACTACAGCTCTCCGGTACATCGGCAGGTGATCTGTAAGCAGTGTCGCGACAAGTCGGCGGCGGCGGCGCTCTCTCGGCAGCTGACCTTCCTGCTGCAGGAGCCGTTCTACGTGCAGGTGCTGGCAGACGCCGACGGCTGTGAGCCGCCGGTACTGGCACCGCCCTGCTCCCCGCAGCGGCAGCACAGACCGCGCACACCCGAACAGGTGAGGGGTGGTGGCCGCCCTGCTCCCCGCAGCGGCAGCACAGACCGCGCACACCCGAACAGGTGAGGGGGTGGTAGCCGCCCTGCTCCCCGCAGCGGCAGCACAGACCGCGCACACCCGAACAGGTGAGGGATGGTGGCAGCCCTGCTCCCCGCAGCGGCAGCACAGACCGCGCACACCCGAACAGGTGAGGGATGGTAGCCGCCCTGCTCCCCGCAGCGGCAGCACAGACCGCGCACACCCGAACAGGTGAGGGATGGTAGCCGCCCTGCTCCCCGCAGCGGCAGCACAGACCGCGCACACCCGAACAGGTGAGGGGCAGCCCTGCTCCCCGCAGCGGCAGCACAGACCGCGCACACCCGAACAGGTGAGGGATGGTAGCCGCCCTGCTCCCCGCAGCGGCAGCACAGACCGCGCACACCCGAACAGGTGAGGGATGGTGGCAGCCCTGCTCCCCGCAGCGGCAGCACAGACCGCGCACACCCGAACAGGTGAGGGGCAGCCCTGCTCCCCGCAGCGGCAGCACAGACCGCGCACACCCGAACAGGTGAGGGGTGGTAGCCGCCCTGCTCCCCGCAGCGGCAGCACAGACCGCGCACACCCGAACAGGTGAGGGATGGTAGCCGCCCTGCTCCCCGCAGCGGCAGCACAGACCGCGCACACCCGAACAGGTGAGGGATGGTAGCCGCCCTGCTCCCCGCAGCGGCAGCACAGACCGCGCACACCCGAACAGGTGAGGGGTGGTGGCAGCCCTGCTCCTCGGCTGTGCGCGAGGGTGCCTCTGTTGTAGGCTGTGCTGAAGCCAGCGGGACTGTTACTAATGGCTCCTCTGACGTGTTGTAACAGGATCAGTATGCATACTCCGCCATATTTTGGCTGATTTCTCCGTGTGTCCCTCGTCTGCTACTTGTCTTACTGCGCTCTGCCTCTCCTCTGACGTGGTACTAAGAGATTAGTATACGCTGCTCTATTTCGGCTGGTTTTTCCGTTACCACTTGACTTGTTATGCCGCGCCCCTCTTCTGTCGTGTTCGTGACAGCACCACTGAGTGCAACCACCGCTCCCTCCGTTCCAGACGTCAGGCTCTCCCTCGCCCCTGCTCCACTCGCCGCTGGACTCCCCCTGGACTCCCCGGTGGACTCTCCGCTCCGCCCGCGCGCCTGGGCCGGCCCCATGCCGCGCCAGCTGGCGGATGAGTTCCACCGCCGCTGGCGCTCCACCAGTCACAGTCCGCTGAAGAACCGGAGGTCGCGCCAGGAGGACGTGCGGATGACGGACGCCGGCAAGGGCTGGGAAAGGGTCGGACGGTGAGTGGTGGGGTGGAGCGGTGTGTGGGGTGGATAGCTTGTCATATGTTTTCAGTTTTCCTTCGTGCGTCTGACGCGAAAGTGGATTGGTTGTCGTTCGCTCGTCATTGTGCGGTTCTCCCTGCATCTCTCACATTTCTTAAAACATTATGGGTGCAACATGACCCTGAACGTTGACGAGCTCGAAAACCATAGCGAAGGGAGAGGGATGGGGAGATGTTAGGGAGTGAGAGAGTCTGGTCAAGAGCCGGAGGGCGCGACGGGGTTACATCCGGATGAGTTTCACCAGTAAAGGTGGGAGAAGGTTGGACGGTAACGGATCAAAGGGCGGTGGGAAATGGAGAGGGTTGTTGACCCTGAGGTCTGCCTGTCTGATGTTTTTGCCTAATTGGGCCTAACCCATTAAAACCCCTAGTTACGGGTTCTCCATGGAGTCTGGGTCAGCTCCTGAGTAGACCCTTTAAATAATTTCAGAGCGTTGTCTCTCACTGTCTGTAGACGCCCCGATGCAGTAGACAGTCTGGCTGTACGGTGTGCCGCAGGGAGCTGGCGCTGGAGCTGTCGGTGGAGTGGCATGAGTACTGGCCCTTCCTGGGCCGCCACCTGAACATCACCTCCGAGGCTGGCCTGCAGGCTCTGGAGGCCCACCTTCACGCCGAGACCTACAAACTCATGCAGCCGGTAACGTCCCAGCTCTCAGGCACCGACGGCTGTGTGTGTGTGTCCGTGGGGTTGCATGTGTGGCTGTGTGTGTGTACGAGATGCGTGCTTGTAGAGAGAATATGACACATTTTTAATGGGCTTTAAACTGAGCCAATAGCCAGGTGATAATGCATGCCGGAAAATTTTACCGGCTTAAACGGGCTGGCTATAACCCAGGTGGCAGAAAAGTGGGTAACACAACAATTAGCAGTGTATCAGCTGCCTCAGGAGTTTTTCTTCTATGTCGCTTGAATTTAAGCATCATTTGCGTGCTAGGAAAAGTCTTGCTTCGTATCAGAGCACGTAACAGCTCCTTTATCGCCACTAACTGCGCATGTCAAAGGGATCATTGAGTATTTAAACAGGTTCCCCATGGCAACCAGTTCAAGCTGGTAATGGTGATTTGTATTCAACTAGGTAAATCGTTTGGAAATTTAAAATGCTATTTATTTGAGAAAATACATGCATGTTATAAGATAGCACAATTGATAAATGATTCCGGGGTCTGGGTGGTGCAGTCGGTTAGTGCGTGTGCTCAGCTCGGCCTATGACATTGTGTGTGTGCAGGATGTCGTGGGTTCGAACCCACCCAGAGGCAAAATTTGGCGCCCTGCCCTGTTCCAAGCTCAGATCATTCCCTTTCCCCTCCGACGTCATATGACCTCTACAGTTGGTGCGTCGTCAAACCTCAAAAATGATGATTATAAATGATTTGTTTTGCGATCTCCCGGGTAAATAAATGCATGCCGCACCAATGAATATATGTACACAGGCGGCTTAATAGCTGGTAAGCTGAGTCGAGATGGCCGGAATCTGATTTATTTTCGAAAGGCTGTGAAACATATAAAGAAAAGGTTATGCAATGTGTGGTGATGCTATGTGCCGCCCTCTTTCAATCGCTTCGAAGAAACTGAGTGGAATGGTCAACTGCCTCAAACCCATGTGAAGGTTAATTCTTCTGAGTTCTTTATTTCCTCCACAGGCAACTGTGACGTGAGTGCAGTTAAGGAAAACATCACGTGCTTGACTTTTTAAGTAACATGAGTGAACAGATTATAATTTTCCGTTCTTTTTGAGTCGAATAATCTTTGGCTGCCAAGTTTGTGTGGTGTTGAATCAGTTTTAATTGGCATATTTTGTTTCACCCTTCCCTATGTAAGGTTTTTGACGCCCATGTGCAACGTTTGATAGCGCAGTGGCTGACTTAAACGGAGTATACGCGGTTACCAGAAGTCATGTGCGGCAAGGCTGAACGTTGAAAGACTGGTAAACACAGAGCCTTTGTAAAACGAGCCCAGGGCTGGGTTCCGAAGAGTTTCAAGCTACCATTTATTTAACGGTGATCCTGAATTTCATCAGGCTATCTGAAAGGTAGAGACGACGTGTTCCACAATAAGGCTATTATGGGCTTTGGTTTACCCGTATGAGTAGAATAAACCTTTCAAACTTCAGGAGAATGTTGGTAAAGGCTGCTCGCTAAGCGAACCTTGCTTCTTCCAGTCGTGGGAAGAAAGTTTTTTTACCTCAATAACCTTGACACTGCTCTCACTTTGGCACAAAATCGTGATTTTCTTCGTTCTTTTTGTTTCCATATTTGCTTTTCTAACAAATATTTTTTCGGCGTCCGCAAAAACCAATCATCTGGTGCCTGAAATTTCCCGTGTAACGACAAGAGGAACCCAATTACGTGTCTTCCGTTCATCTTTTATATATATATATATATATATATATATATATATATATATATATATATATATATATATATATCTATCTATATATATATATATATATATATATATTTATATATATATCTATCTATATATATATATATATATATATATATATATATACACACACACACTATTGGGACAAAATTGCTTGACTCAGCAGTGTTGGTACCTACAGTAAGTGTTTAAACATTCAGTAAACGGCCCAGATAGTTCACCTGAGATTCGAGACAGCTGGTACAATGTTGAGATATCCACTCTGGTAGAGGTACCACACTGGACAAAAGCCAAAACCACAACAAAAAGTACGCGAACACATATTGCGCTGCCTAACACTGGCATTTCGACGAGCAAATGCCAACTCGCCAGGCATTAAGGAACCGATTTGCACGACCGAGTCATAAGTGACCAGCACCTTCACTTTCGCCAAGACAGAGCTGTTGGACGATGTTTTAGAACTCGCTCAGCACGATAGTTTCCTTGGGTGGCGCCGCCGAGTTATTCCCACACTGGATCACAGCATCTCGTGTAGTTGTCGCCTGGACCTTGTGCATGTCTCGGTCATATCACCTGGCAGGCTGGACGTCCATTAAACGCTGGCGCCACACTGGCTCTGATAACTCAGATGATGACACTGAGATAACTCAGAGGAAACTCAGGTAACTCAGATGGTAACACTGGCCACACTGAGATGATAACACGGCCCCAGTTTGCACGTCAGAGATGCGAGAAATAGTCTCCACGTTCCCTCCTGCCGTGTGCGCGTGTCTAGACCGATGTACCTGACGTCTGCCGCGCTGCCTGTCAGTAACTGCGCGGCGGCTCAGATGGCAGACCCTAGACCCACGTCTGACCCGGCGCCGGGTCAGCGCCGGGCTGGCTCTGGTCTCGTCCCACGCTGAGACGCTGTGTGGAGGCTGCCGTCCCAGTTTCAGGAGAGACGGGCAGAAGTCCGGCACACAGCACCACTCCGTCTCCACCCGGTGGTAGGCCGTGGCGTGCAGCCGGGGAGAGAGTGAGCCCCCCTGCCTGACTTCTCCGGACGTGGAGCGGTGGCTGCTTGGGTGGCGTTCTCCCATCTGAAGATCACCTTTGCCGGGGTTTGCGGCGATTTTTCCGGGACGTATATGACGGCAGGCGGTGCCGCCCAGTCTGGAGGCCGAGCTGAGGTTCCTGGCCTCTCGGCGGCACGTCCAGAGACTGGTGGTCGGCTGGAGGGTTCGGCTGAGGACCCTGGTGGAGTTGTGGATGGTGGCGCCGGTGGTGCTGTCGTCTTGCTCTGTGTCTTGTCAGGACATTTCGTGACACAACAGCGCGTTAAGACGAAAGACATGATGAAGGACAAAGTATAGGCAAGTAATGACTTTAAGGAAAACCCCTGTAAAACCGATACACAAATATAACCCGCCAGGAAAGCACAAATTACGGTACACACGTATCTGCTCATATCAACCGTGTGGGAGCACGGCGGATGTTATCTTCAGCCACTGTGCCCAGCCCTTCCTCCTGTGGTCTGTCTCAATGCTGGCTCCTCAATATCACTGCTATCTCAGTGCTGCTTCCTCATTCTCACTGCGTTACCAGTGCTGACCGTCCTGCAATAACGCACTTTACATGACTACAACCGACAGGAATATTTTCCTTGACCTCCCACATGCGACTGCTGAATTGATACCGAGGCCACCGCAGAACAGATCGAGCCGGTGCTGAAGATCGGAGGCGAGCTGCCGAAATCGATTGTCGATATCCACTGTGCTTGAAAAAATCGTCAATTGTCAGACTGTTTGGCGCCGGGTACTGATGTGGATGATAATTCACTCATTTGTGTTTTCTAAGGACGACTTCAACCCTCTTCGAGGCAAGCTTCGTCCTGTAAGCGACTTCGACTGTGTTCAGATTTCTGACGTCAGAGTTTCCGAGTCCTCGCAGTCTTTGTTCTTTCGGCTTCTAAAAATGATTTCAGCTTGCTCCCAACCTCATCCGAACGCTGTATGTTTGAGCGCAGCGCCCAGAGCAGCTAACGCTTCGGACGCAATTATTCACGGCGTCATTCCAAAACAACCGGCGAAGAAGACGCAAACAATTTTACTTGGACGAGAAAATTATAATATTCCTCCTGTACATCACTCCAGTGAAGAAGAATTCTCCGGTCTCCAGCTTTCGCGTCGTATTCACAAATGCACAGGTAGGCCGCTAATATCGCCTCACACCACAGGCGTTTTCAGCCCTTCAGAAGATCTCCACGGCTACAGACGGAGCGCGGCAGGTTTTCGCTGACGGTCTCACACCGCTCGGAATGCCATCACGTTCAGCGGCAGATCCTTCCTCCACCTCTCCCACACCGCGGCCGTGATCAGCTGGAAGTGACGGCCGGGCACCGACACACGTCCTGGACCAGTGTAGAGAGTTCGTTCAGATTCACTGCCGGTTCTCGACTGGTTGTCGCTGAGGCCCCGCAGTGTCCAAGGCAGTGGCGATGCGGCAGTCATTAGAGGGGAAAAACCTCCAAATCTCACCCAGATGACGACGGAGGACAACACACTCTGGGCTTGCCCAGAAGCGTGTTTCCTTATACTGACATGAGATAATAATGTCGC
Organism: Lepas anatifera; assembly: GCA_034440635.1. Classification (NCBI taxonomy): domain Eukaryota; kingdom Metazoa; phylum Arthropoda; class Thecostraca; family Lepadidae; genus Lepas; species Lepas anatifera. Next base: position 1,098,664 of record JAOTON010000213.1, read on the forward strand.
TGTTAGCTCTTATCTAGAAGCGAACAAGTGTTAAATGCTGTATTTTGCGTTGAATTTATGAGGATGTCGGCTGCAGACTCCGCGGTAGAGGCCTCTTGATCTGACGTTATACGCGAGGGGGTACAAGAGAAAGAGAGATTCGGAGAGGAAGGCCCTACCTCCGAATAAGCCTTGATCCGCCCCTGATACCTCCAGGGAAGAATAAATGCTAATGCGGCAATGCAGGATGCGAATAACGGCTCCGTACCTTGCTCGGTGGCGGATTTATTGCGGGGGTGAAATGTGAAACTGTATAACCCCGCGCGCCTCCACCAGCCGGTGTATTTTCTGTCGGTCACGTCTTCACTTTTCTCTCTGTCGTCATCCGCTCCTGCATCACCCCGAATAGCTACGTCTGAATCCGCCTCTGGCCACGGTGGACGGCGGGAGTTCCCGCTGTAGCTAGAGTATGTCGCGGCACAGAACATTCTGATATAATCCGAGTCCATCCCATATTTAGCCGACCAATGGGTAATAATACACTTCACACTCTGAGTTGCTTCTTAGAAAAGTCCGACCAGTGCCCGGGCACCTTGCTCGGGCTGAGGCCGTGGTCAGTGCCGGGGACAAAACGGTTAGGCGTCGTTATAATCCGTCCCCCAGTGCCGGAGAAACTGCGTTCGGAGCGACTGTCTCGTATCTGATCTAGGGTCTGTTCTAGACCCTCTTGCGAAAATCCAAGCTTTGGTGCCAGTTGTTTTGTGAAAAAATTACCCAAGGCGAATGGCTCAAGGGATTGAAACACGTGAGTATAATTGTCATAACCAAGAACAAGGCAATATTAGTGCATTCGTTGCATTTCTTTACGTCATTTATCTTGGGTATTTTTACGACCAGTAGGTATTTCCTGAAAAAGTCTGGCACCGAAGTCTCGGTTTTCGTAAGAGGGTCTGGAACATCCATTATTCTGCTGCCGTAGATGCGGGCCGAGAAAATCGTCCACACCCTTCCCAATGAAGATTACATTTTTGGTCTGAATTGAGACTTTATAATTCGTGATAATTTGACAACCCCTCTTTGAAAAATTTTTGTTCAAATTCGGAGGGGAGGGGCTAATCGGGACCTCATGACTAATCAGGACCTCCTGAGTGGCACAGGACAATGATCACGTGACAGACTGTCTCGATTGAAAACCAAGAAAATCAAGAGTTCCACCAGGACCAAAGAAGGTACCATTTCATTTTGGCCATTTTCTGATATTCTTCCTTCTGTTAGATAATCCGTAGCCACAATTTATTGACAGAAACATAGTGCAAATAATTACATGTACAGCTGTTGTTGGCTTGCGCGTGCCCAATGCACAATGCAAAAGTCACACGAGCTTAATTGTTGGATATCGACAAAAAGTGCTGAATTGGATGCCACGTTTCCAGCTGTTGCGTGATAAATGTTGATAATGACTTCGCTCATCGCAATTTTGCATGTCACGTGCGATACCCTAGCGGCCGGCCGCGGAACTACTCGCGATGCTTAGCTCAGCCCAGAGAAGCACGAAATAGCGATTTTTTGCTGTGAGTGATTGAAAGTGGAAACAAAATGAAGTTTCCAGATTTCCGATCTAATGCTGTTCTTAAAAAGTTAGTTTTTGAAATCCGACAACATGGTTCATTCCTTTTAAAACGAAGGTGACGCGTTACCTTCTTACCCGTGAAGAAAAGCCACATTTGAATAATATTGCCGTGAGAAATCGAGCTGTTTAAAGTTAAAGGAATCTCTTTACACCCAAATAATTATGTGTTGCCGTGTAATTGCCCCGGTAGCTCAGTTGGTAGAGCATTGGGCTCCGGCCCACTGCTCAGGAACATGCAGTGGCAGTGCATGTCCAGGCTTGGCATCGGTTCCTCTGAGACGCTCCGGCGCTCAATAGTTTACCCAACGTAGGTCGGCTGGCAGCTGACTGGTGAGAGGGTGACCTGAGCGGGGCAGCCGTCCCTGTGCTTTGTGGGACGTTAAACTTTGGCGTCTAAATCAACCCTTCATTGTGGGAGTTGCTCGTTCGGGTGGTGGGGTCGGGGTCTCCGTGACAAGTCCCTTGAGGACTTTAGTGAGACTCCGACTCCAACAGCCGAACTGGGAACAACTTGGACAAAATTAAAAAAAAGGCACTTCAGCTGTAAAAATTGGAAAGGTGGAGCCAGCTTAATTTCTGCCACTTATACGCCAATTTTTGCGTTTGAACCAGTAACAAAAAACGGTTAAAATTGACTGGCGGCAAAAACTTTTTCCGGAAAAAAGCCCAACCCTGCTCACCAGAGTTTTGTTGTCCACGCTCTACGGGCCTGTTAGTCCAGTCCAAACCTCTCGAAGACACCATGTTCCCGGTAGTTGTTTGTTTTGAACGGCGTGGGGTGCGTTTGAGGGCTGCTTTTGACCTGTTGATGTTCTCTGTCGAGAAACACGAACATGAGCTAACATTGAACAATTATTCACTTTTTTGTCGTGTATCTAAATTTGTATTTCCACAATCGAACCGAAGTCGAAGAACTTCGTATGTATTTGTCGTATGTAACTTTGCATGTATGTGAAGGACGTCAGTCGTGTCGAGTGTTCCCCGCGACAGAGGTTATGCTTGTGACATAAGTGGCTATTGTGAGACTCAGTTATCATATCTTTGCTGTTTTTACTGATCATTCTGTCCTGCTCTCTGTTTTCAGCCTTCTCCTCAGCTGGAGGAGGTCTCCCGTCGGCTGGGGCTGACTCCCAACGGACCGGCGTCCCCCACTCGCGTCACTCCCGTCTCCAGGAGGTCGCGCATCTCTCCCAAATCGCCCATCTCGCCCGTGTCTGCCCTCTGTCGGGACCTGCGCGAACTTCGACTTGACGAGTCACCGCTAGACTGCGCTGTCATCCAGCCTGACCCGCCCTCTCCGAGAGCCCCGTACCGGAAAGGGCGTCTGCGCGAGCTGCTCAGGGTAAGGGGAGAATACAGTGCAGTATGGAAGTGCTGAGGATAAGTGTCGCTTAGGAACAGGTATAGCCTCTGCAGCTGCAGTGCCCTAAAACTCTAATCATCATCATAAGTGTCAATTAGCTACTAGATAAAAACGGAGTCTGAGCTGGCTTGAACAATCTAGGCTTCGCAGCCTCATGTTCCTTTATGTGCCTTTGGATCAGCTCGCTCTAGACTAAATCGTATTTAACAAAGAGTGAAAAGTTAAAACCTCCAACACATTTGCCTGTTTACTCCTGTGAGAACACCTCATACTCAAGCTTTGACTACTACCGCCATCACGCAACCCCTCCCCCAAGCCGGCAGAGTATTCACCCCTCCCCCTCTTTCGCTCTCGCTCTCTCGCTTTCCCGCTCTCTCGCTCTCTCGCTTTCTCGCTTTCTCGCTCTCTCGCTTTCTCGCTCTCCCGCTTTCTCGCTTTCTCGCTCTCTCGCTCTCTCGCTTTCTCGCTCTCTCGCTTTCTCGCTCTCTCGCTCTCTCGCTCTCTCGCTTTCTCGCTCTCTCGCTTTCTCGCTCTCTCTCTCTCTCTCTCTCTCTCTCTCTCTCTCTCTCTCCAGAACCGTCAATGCTCGGAGCCTCTCCCTGTCGAGTTGGACAGCGATGGAAGCTGTGAAGACGATGAAGAGTTCTTCACTCCGCCCAGCAGCTCCGGGTCGCTTTCTCCGGTCACTCCCACTGAAGCACCCGAGGTCTTCATCCACGGGTAAGACTCCAGCCTGGTGTTGCGGATCGTATCGCTTCCGACCTTTGGGTGATGATGGTCGGCAATAGTGTTGGGTTGATAATGGGCCATTTTTGTGGTGAGTGGAAGCTGGCTGGTATGAGTTAGGGTTGATGATGCTTTGATGATTGGTCCTTATTGTTACAACGTTGACGGGACTTGAATATTGTTTCAACGGAGACAGGGAGTTACCGTTTGAATGATTACTGCAGTTGCACCGACGACCTGCTCCGGTGTCGACAACTGTGAAGGAAATCTCATATGAGCTATTCGTGGCACTAGTGTGCATACTCTAAGCCCGAAATGAGAGTCTGGATTATCCAAGCTTGTTCGACACAGACGGCAAAATAATCACTATTTGCCACGCGTTAAGGGTTCATAGGACTCCCGCGCACTAACTGTGTAATTTTTAGTTTGGGAGCCGTTTGAATATGTTACTCATCTCTGGTGCCGAGCCCCCGCTCTCAGCCTCAGCCTCTGTGTTCAGTCGGCAGCCGACGACGGCAGACCTGGACGTATACCGAGCGCTGGAGTCGGCGGCCATCGACCCCGCCACCTACCCCAACATCCACAACTGGAGGTGCCAGGTCAAGGCCCGCTCACGAACCCAGGGCTTCAGGTGAGACCGCTCTGGTACTGGCACGGTCTGCCAACAGGCCGGGGCAGGGTACCGTAGTGTACGAGTAGGACCAAGTGTTCTACCGATCAGGTTGGGAAATTGTTTGCGAGCAGGTCAGGGCAGGTGACCTTTATTTAAGGTAGGACCAAGTGTTCTACTGATCAGGTCAGGGAATTGTTTGCGAGCAGGTCAGGGCAGGTGACCTTTATTTACAGGTAGGACCAAGTGTTCTACTGATCAGGTCAGGGAATTGTTTGCGAGCAGGTCAGGCAGGTGACCTTTTTTACAGGTAGGACCAAGTGTTCTACCGATCAGGTCAGGGAATTGTTTGCGAGCAGGTCAGGGCAGGTGACCTTTATTTACGGGTAGGACCAAGTGCCGTACAAAATCTGTGACACCGTGAGTGACACCACCAGATCATTGATCATTCGACTAGGCTCAATGCCAGATTTTGGGATTATCTGACAAAATATACTGACTTTAGTTACAATTTAGTAGTATACCAGGTATAATGAAATGGGGTCGTTTGCAGCCTCAGATAGCAAGCTTGAACTAAAAACAGAGAGCGGCATAGTTTTTGTTCATCTTTAATTGACAATATGAAAATCGGAACAAAATAATTTGGTGACAGTTACATGTTTGTTCCTTCAACACCGGACTGAATTCAAACAACAAAAGACTGATTTCATCGCATTTCTGAGGACAGACGATGAACTCCAAGACGCGGCAAAAGAGTGGGTTATCCGTATCGGCTTGAAGTTTTGGGCACTTGGCATTCTTTGATGTCAAATCACCAATGGTTATCCTCACATTAGATTGTCTCGTTGAAAAATGCGGAAAAGTTTCGATCAATTCTACGACCGCTAATGAAAAATAGTGATGCTTCAGAGTTAAAGCTGATTTATCTTTCCATTCAAGAAATGCAGGCTCCTCCCGATGCTGGTCTGTAATGGCCTTTCAGAGCTCTGAGGAAGTGCCATTTTTCCATTGCGGCGCGTTGTAAGCGCATTGCCCGCCAGCTCGGAAACGTGTTATTGCCACGCGAATTGGACGGAACGTGGCGGGAAGGTGTACCGGGGTGCTCCTGGCAGGGGGCGGGGTGGGCTACCACTGCGGCGTATAGTCAGTCTAATCAGTATCTTCCCATCCTGTGGTGCTGAGGAGTCCAGAAGATTCAGGCCTGGTCATCGTCGAGTTAAGGCGACAGAGTGATGATGATAATGACTGACTAGGCACAGGCGTCTGAAGCGTGTTAGACTGGACGTTTCAGTAGCCGAGGACTGGAAATATACTTATTAAGACAGTCTGCACAGTCTCCCTATGTGACTGTCACTGACCTGACTGTGTTTTGGGAGGGGAGGGACACGCTTCTACAGCAGTGTACTCGATGTACTGTCCTGATCTGTGTACAACCGGAGCGGGGGCTGGTGGATTAGGTGATGCCGCCACTCGGTGGGGTGGGGGCCGCATGCACTGCGAAACCCGCACTCCTTGGGGGTGCATCGTGACGTAATCACTTGACTCTGGTGCATATTATGGAGTAAACTGGGGTCTGCCTGTTTTAAAGCAACAGAGCGTTTTCGAATTCCGCTGGAAATAGTAGCTCAGCTCTGACACTTGTCCGACGACGCACTCTGCACCTGTCGCTGTCCAGGTAGTAGATCGTGCAAACGACGCTGTTTCGGTCCACCACAAACGCAAACACACTGTATGGTGCGCTTTGTCTGCCCGGCGCCACAGTACAGGGTTCACCGTTGGCTGGCTTTGTCTAGTGGAGCACTCTCTATCTCACTGCAGCTGGGATATTATGTGGAATGTGATAAACACGAAGCTGTAATACTCCTATGAGAAAGGAAACGGAATCGTGTTGGAGCTATCAAATGCATTGTTTTACATCGTTTTCAGAATGTTTCATAGTTTGGACTTTCCTCCATTCGAATGTGACTTTGTGTGGTAACAAGTGTGTTTTCACCTTGAGGGTGCTAACAGTTTGAAAGGTCACGTGCGTGGGGGGAGCCTGTGCTAACGGATTTTTTGGCTGCGCGAGACTTTGACCAAAGCATTTGGCTCCGCCCACCGGTTGAACCACTTCAATTGTGATTCGAAAACAGGGGCTTTTCCGAGCCAGTGTTTACTTGATTATAACTTCAACTGTTTAGGGAAGTGTTGACTACCTCGGGAGATATGATCGGATTGACTCCTAGACTGGCGCCTAGACCCGCCCCCGTTTTAAGAAATTGAAAGTGAAAAAGATGGACTTTGGCTTAAAGTCAACGTGGTGCCTTTATTACACAAAGTGAACTGAGATAGCCAGGAGCTGGAGCATACCGTAATGTTCCCTGTCAAACGTTAGATTTGTGCTAGAGCTCACTACCATCGTGGCACGTTTTGGCGACATACAGCCTTTTCGTATAAAGCACGCGGTGGATATTGGAGCCGTGGAGTGTAATTTGCCTGATGCCAAACCTAACTATAAAGGCAAACGTATTTATCCTGTGCCGACGTTAAAAGCGTATCTATATAGCAGACTCCGTAATATCGCATATAGCCAAAGGAGCTGACGTGCCCTAAAACCCCCCGACTCCATAGTGTTCGTCGGATACTTTCGAACGTAACTTTCTGGAGCTTTTGTGGGTTGACTTACAGAACTGTCAGTACAACTTTGTATCAGCTATTAAGCCTTCCTTCTTTGTCTGCATTTTGGGAATTCGTGGTTCGTGGAAGTGTGGATTTCGTGAAAATGTAGACGTATGAACATCCAAAACATTGGGGCAGGGTTCACAATGTATTTTTAAATCGTTAATTTCTAGTTCCCGGCCAATAAGGCCAATGGTTAAGATCTGGAACATTGGGAGGTGGGGGGGGGGTGGCTACTCTGGCCCCCTGTTAGTACGTCGATGCGTGAACATTCGATGCGTGAACAATGTTCTCGCGCTGTTCTGTGATGTCAAGAACCCTTCGTTGCGTAGCGAACCAACCAGCATCATATCTAAAATCCCCAGAACGGTACTGTGCAGGTCAGTCGACGACGCTGGTAACTTTGTTGTCGCAGACGGGTACCGAACTTGGTCCGCACGAAATCGGCCCCGGCCGGCACTTCGCCGCCGCCCCGTCCGCCCGCCGTCGTCCGCGACGCTCTCCCGAGCCCCGTGAAGCGCGCTCTCGGGTCGCCTGTGCTCGCGATGCACAGCAGTCCAATGCGTTCTATCTTGCCTCGGCCGTGAGTAGAGCTGACATCTAGCGGGCCTAGGGTGAACTAGAAGTTGTGACTATCACTGCATGGTGGTGGCGTCATGGCCTCGCAGCGAGATTCTAAGCGACCTATCACCTCGTGTCAACTGGTTGCGGACAGCCTAAACCGTACATAAAACAGCGCAGCACCCAGGCATAAAACCCTGTCGCTACACCCTGCTTGGCATGAGCTGTTACTCACCTCTCTGTAATGTGGGCTGTACCCGGCCGAGGCCAAACTTCATGCAATTGACTGTTTTTGTGCCCTCTGTCCAGTCGGTCCGAACACTGTTTGTGCGTTTTTTGCCGGCATGTTAAATCAGCATGCTATCCTCTGTTGTGTTGCCGCTTAAGCTGTTTAAACCGTATCACATCGCTGCATAAAAACCAGTGATTTTGCGTTGTTGCTTATGTCTTGTCATGCATTATTCAACCCGGCGCGGAAAGGGTTTTTTTCGACCGAAACGTGTTGCATCATCTGCGCGTTAGTCTCATCTCAAGTGAAAAGTAGTATGGTTCTGTTATAAGTTCATTACAAGTCCCTATGTTTAAGCGCTTGCTTTAGAGTGAATAACTTTGACTATGGCTTATAATTGCAGCACTGCGAGATTTAGTTTTCACAGGCAGTTGATTGTTTGTATTTACCAACTTGTTGTATTTATTTTAAGGTAATGGCTTCGTTGCTTCTGACAGTGTTGTCACTGTGTGTTCTTATGATATTTCACTTCTGGAGCTGTTACGTGTGATTCGCTTTATTTGCTGTTGTGTTTTTTTATCTCTGAAAATTCAAAGCTATTTGCACAGCCGAATTCCTGTTGAGTTGCAGTTATAATACCAGCTGTTGCAAACGTCCCGACCTGGGGAGGGGTCGTTTGCATTGAAACCCGCTCGAATTTCAAACGTGGCCGCCCCCTCTGCAGGTTCTCCACTCCGCGCCGACTGGCCTGCCGCCGCCCCACCATCCCGGAGGGGGACGGGTCGCCACTGCGCATGCGCAGTAGCGCCAGCCCCCTGACTCGCCTGCGCCCTGTCAACGGACACTTGTGAAGTGGGTGCTGTGTGGGTGTGAGTCCGGCTACTGTTGACATGATTCTTTGTATGCTGTGGAAAGTTGCCTCCTCTAAGCGGAGGAGAAAGTGGAATGCGGTTTGTGTTTTTCAGTTTACAATTTTATTGCTTGATTTTCAGAATTTAAGTGTCATCCTCATGGATTTTAATACTGACAAGAAACTAGGCCGAAGTATCCTATTCTTCATCGTTCCTGTCTGTTCCTACCTTGAAAAGGTCATGTGTGCCCTAGTTTCTGATAGGAATATAGGAAATTTAACCTCAACACTTTTTATGGGACCTGATGCTGCACTAACACATCTACTGTTACGGCCTCGGAATTCTTCCATTGACGAGACTTAACGGCAGTTTCTCAGGAGACCCTCTGACACAAGTGGCACGTGCGAAAAAAACCGCATAGGCTTATTCACACTTGGCAGAATCTGTCGACAGAATCCAGTATTTTCGGCCGCCACTCTCCTCGCGTGCTTGTGTAATTTCTGACGGCAGATTCTGCCGAGTGTGAATATGTCCAGAGTCCGCAAGATGCATCGACCGGAAAAACTATCGACCCGGATCTGAGTTTGTCGAACAAGCGTGGAATGTAGCGAGTCGGTGAAATGAACGCTGTGTGACAAGCTGTAAAATACTTGACACCATGACATCAGGAATGGCTTTGAAGACATCGTGCTTGAAATCTAATTTCGCGATGGTTGTTTTTATGAGCGGTGCTGACTGTCGGTGGTTGCCGTTTTTAGTATCTCCTGTGTACTTTGAGCGTATGGGCCGTGCCGTGATACACAAGGTTCATTTCTCTTTCACCCAAGGCTTCTGTTCCTTTAATGATACCCATTTTAATGTAGGCAACAAGGCAAATATACCCTGTTCTCTGGCGGTTTTCTGGAGATTTTAAGACTTCCTGCTGTGAACTCAGTGCGTTATCCTTTCAGTAGGTTTTGATGACTGCGATGGGTTAAATGCGGGCAGTAAGTTTTGTAGGAATGGAGCCATTTTTATTAATGATTGAATGCAGAAGCATGGACGGAATCGCCCGAGCGCTCTTACATTCGTTAGTTCCCAATCACGGAAAGAAACAAAAGACCTATTTGAAATTTGGAAAGTTCTACTAGTAGAGTGATGTGCTTCCTTTTTGTGCACTGGCACACTCCCTCACAGACGATACAATATTTTTACCTGGGTGAAGAAGATCAAGTGCCAGTACGCAATCGCTCTTTCTGTCGTTTTTCTGGAATTCACCTGTATAAAACATACCAAACAACCTATTTCGTTGTTCTAACACGGTCGGTGAACAAACTGGAAAAAATTGCAATCGGTAATTTCCTTCAACGATTATGAATTATTTATCGCTTTTTATTTATCCAATGATAATTAACGCCACCAAAGATCCGTCCATTTTAGGTATTTAGTGCGAAAGAGGACGCCTTTAATAGATGACTCCCAAAACCGTTCAGATTTGCTAGACCTTTTAGCAAAACCATCCTGATTAGAAAGTTTTTCTTGGATTCCGCTATACATAAGCTTAGTTCCACCCGTAGCATTCGCAACTGAGGTGCCCTTACACTCTTCCAAGCTTAGTTCACTACTGTCAAGTCTGTGCATATGCTGCTGTGATCGTTAGAAGACGAAAGCTTTGATGAGAGCGAGAACAAAATGTAGTGCTGTGCATATAGGGGCTGAGTGTAAGGACAAGTATCTTCTGTGAGCCGCACTGTGCAAAGCAAGAAGTGTGACGTAAAGGGGGGGGATAATTGCACGGCCTTAGGTATATGTCGTGCTCGTATGCTAAGGGACATACTTCAGTTTATCATCCAGCTTTATACTATCTAACGAGTTTGTGAGGGAACAGCGCGGGGATTCAGCACGGGGCGATGGATGGGGAAAAATGCTGTAGCCACGGGGATCAGTGTCTGTTGGTGCCTCCTAGTCAGAGGAGAGCCTCCTTGTGCGGCCCGTCCTGTGCGAAATGCGAACTTTTGGAGTAGCTGTAAGCTAGTTTGACATTTTTTTCTGATTCCTTCCGACCTGCTTTATTTCGTAGTTAGGTTTTGCTTTATTTTTACACGGACGATTTCTAGGGATCCAGTTTTAAGCCTGTGTTTGTGTGTGATTGGCCTTATTTCGGGAAATTTTGTGCTGAGTTCGGAATATCTGCTTCGCCACCGAGTGTGTCGTGTGTCTGACTGGCTCCTGGGATTTTGTATCATCGCGAGGACGTAGTACCGGCTAGTTTTAGGGACATCGTTGGGAGCATAGCTTTTTGGGGGCGTGAAGTCTGTTTTATGTTGGCTGTCTAGTCTAGTTTTAACCGTTTGCACCGGTGTTGGCTACACTGAGCATTAGGGAGGCTTTAACGCCAGCAGAGGGGCGATGCTGTGTTATTTAACGAAAAATAAATGGCTTTAACCGTTGCCGTTTCTTCATGGATAGACGTCTGTAATGCAAACTTGTAAACACATTGTATTTTGATGAATACGATTTCCTGTCGAATCCTTGCCCTGTCGTATCGTTCGAAGTCCTCAGAGAGGTCATGTGTGATAGCGTATCGCACCAAAATGCGACTACTGCACTAAATTTTCACCCCTGCACTGATTTGCGACCACTGCTGCTACGGTGTACCGTGCACATCTGCTCGTTTCGTCACGCCACGCGACTGCGCCCCACCTCAACTACTCCATAACGTAATTCATAAACAACCACGGAATTCCGCGACAATCGATTTGGTCACGGGCGATGCACCCCGTCTAACCGGCTAGGCTACGAGACAGGCCTAGTAATCCCACCACCGGGGCTAGGAAAGCGCCGCCCGGCGGCCTTGCTAACAGTGCCGCGCTGCTCAGTACTTGCCGGCTCACGCTCCCGAAGCTCGGGCTTCAAACAAGTACCGGGTACCTTCTCTGTGGCGGATATGACCAGCTCTAAATCCGCCGGCCGGCAGAGGCTCAAAAGCTGTCGCTCGGAATTAATCAGAAATAACGGTAAGTACTCATTCAGAACGATAACCGCCGTACCGCATGTGGCTGTGTTCATGCGAATGTTATCAGTTTTTTCCGCGGCACTTTTCCACGAACAAATAAGATAGGCACGAAATTCAGCCTCACGATAATTTCCTTCAAACCCAGTGCGTGTTTTAACCCAGTTCCACCCCACCCCAGAGCAGGCGTTTTTACCCTGGCCTGTCGGAGACGTCTCGGGCGTTTTTTCCACCTCGCGCGCCGGCTCGGTAGGGGCGGTGTCCGCGTCGAGCCAGCAGGGGCTGCGGCAGCCGCCTCCCGGGCCGGCCCAGTCCCACCCCTGGAACCCACAGCAACAGCAGTGCTCCGCACACCCACACCGGCACCATGGTGGTAAGTTCCCACCGGGCATCTGGGAGTGTGCGAGTGAGTGTGTTAGATATCGTGAGGTTGGTGTTGTGAATTGTGAGGGGCTATATAGAGACGTGGAATTTGGTGAGGCTGTGTTGTAAAAGTGGGCGGGGCTGCTGTGGGCGCTGCCTGTAGTTCGGGGAATCACGTTGGCGTCGGGTTTTATTGGGTTGTCGTGTATGGGGAGTCTTACGCTCGTTTAAATTGTTGCCGGATACGTCACGGTATAGGCGAAGCCTTAGGTGGATTGAGGATTCCGATGTTTGTGTGTGTGTTTGGGGAGGGTGCGTCACATAGTCGCTGAGCCATCGGGACCAGGGGTTGCCGCTTTGGGGCGACAAAGATTATCAGGTGGGCGTCAAATCCTTTCGCAGGCCTGCTTGTCGGTTCCCATCCGGGGGTGGGAAGCGGCATTTCGGGGAGAGGGGGGATGCCGAGGGTCGATCGAAAAGAGACAAGTTTCCCTTGCTCCCTGGATTCGTCCATGGGAGGAACAGATACCGGTAAACTACAACTTCCAGAAATACCGGAAAATTGTAGCGCCCGCTCCCCAGCTAGAGCACGTCGGTCAGATGAGTCAGTCAGAAGATCAGATCAGATAATCTGACAGTCAACAGTCAGTCAGATGGACCCAGTCAGCCGCTCTTTTGCCTGGCTAGCGTGGACGGAGATTCGGGGTGGGGCACCGCGACACCCTCTGGAATACGGGCCTCCCCCTATGGTTTGTATAGACTTCGTCTTGCCATGTCAGTGCCACCGTGTCCAGGCACCCTGGATCGAGAAGAGATCGCCAGCCTTGCCTGACTCTCTACTTGATCTGGAGTTCCCAGCATCTGTCACGAGGACTCTGCGCGGTCGCCAGTGTTGCCGTGCTGTGCTGCCCTGCAGTTTTTGCGACAGACGACGGGGAGGGCGTCCGAGTGCGTTGCGTGCTGTAGAGACCGCTCCGACCCAGATTTTACTGACAACGCACGCCAGCCTGGGGTTCGATACCTGGAAACGGAGATTGGATCATATCTGTTCTGTTAAATAAGATCCTGCTTGATCGATGTCCTTGGCGCCGGCCTGAGGCTTAGGGCTGGAGTTCAGATCAGGCAAAGTCCCCAAAAAGGGACTTTTCTTTGAATTCGATAAAAATCCCTCCTGGTTGCTTATTTCGCCAATGTAAGATCTATACTTGAGTATGGAAGTGTTGTCTGGGCGGGAGTAGCCAAATCCCACGCTGAGCGCGTGGACAGAGTGCAACATAAATTTCTTATTTGGTTAAATAATCACTCTACACAACAATGTGACTCTATATCTTATGACTCGCTTTTGAACCATTTCGGCCTCCCATCACTTGCTGCACGCAGGCTTCAGTTCGATCTCATTTTCCTAAAAGTATCTTTTCAGGTAAGATTCACTCCATCGACCTACTAAATTGTTTCCACACATCCCATCCCGGCTCACTCGCTCCTTTCGACTCTTCGCTGAGCGCCGCGGCCGTGTCAGCACTGTCAACGGGGGATTTTCTGTAGGGTGCCGAGAAGCATGAATTCATTTCTAGCCGCTTCCGGGGCCGACTTTTTGTGATGATTTTAATACTTTCAAGACATGTGTGGTTAGATTCGTAAGTGCTCGGTAGGAACTGCACTATCAGCTCTCATCTGTTTTTTATGTTTTTGTGTTTTTATATTTATATATTTTACCTTTACCGTTGTTAGGAAGTACACTGTCTCGATTCTTGTGATTTAGATAGCTTTTTAATGCTTTGACTTCGCCTGTGAGTGGATTTTATCTGTTGGCGATTATTTTGAATAAATAAATAAATAAATAAATAAATAAATAAATTATTCCATGGAAATTTGGTTCTGTGAAACAAAATTTCATGTTTTGTTGTAGCGTGGAGTTTCACTTCTTGACAGAAACATTGCGAAGCGATAACCTTCGGATCATCGTGCATGAGTGGAAATCCCGGGGGGGGCTGGGGGGTCAGGACCCCTGTCTCCCATAGGATTGGTATAGGGCTTGTGTTGCCGTGCCAGCGTTAACCCACCCAGGACCCCCCCTGGATCGAGAAGAGACCTCCAGTCATGTCATAATGTATCCAAACCTTGTTAAAACGGCCAACAACCTCCTTCATATAACAGTGTGTGGTCTGTCTGAACTGAGAGAGCTTAACATGCAAACATGCATGTCAGTCTCGATTTATCCCCGGTTTATAAACCGCTTGCGTTTGCTCGGCTTCGGTCGTGCGATTTTTGCAGAACTCTTTGTTAGTGTCAGAAGCTCATCTTCGACTAAGGCCTGCAGAGAGACTTCCCAAGCTGTGAAATGCATTTATTATTGTTTTGCTTTGACTAAGCGTTTCGTTTGAGTTAAACCGGACCTGGGGATGGTCTGTTTCATTACAGGGTCACTGAACTCGACGGTTTTTTTGCCGTCGGATGGCAGCCGCGGCGGCCGAATTTACTATATGCATCGGTTATCCTAACACGGTGTGTTTCCTAGACTGGAATCTTTATCTCTTGTCTCTTGTTTTCTCAATTCAAAACGTGCTGAGATTATGTTGCGGACAACATTTGCATGGTTTCCAAATTATCGCTTATGTTTTAAAATATGTGCATAGAAGTTGTTTGCTCAAACCGGCACGCGCGTTGCAAAATGCCGCGAGCTCAAAACTAATGTCGACTCCGTGATGGCGCGAGTTGTGACTCCCGCCTCCACGCGTATGACTCGCGAGTCACATGCTGATCTTAGCGTACTTTGATGAATCATGAGTCACGCTGGTGAGTCATGGCTCGGGGTCCATTTCGAGTCACGCGCTGCTGAATCATTGCAACAGCCGAGTCGCAAGTTTTATATGTATTGATCTTCTATATTTGCGTATTGTACTGCACCGGGGGAGGGGGTTGATAGAAATGTGAAGGTATATGTCTTTTAAGCGTGTCCCTTATGAAATACACATATTTCTCGCCAGATGGCTGATGCTTGTCATCATGGAAATATCAGGTGGCCATCAGATGTGTTACCGATTAATTGTGCCGGTTATTGCCTCGGGATGCATTTTAATTGCTTGGTTTGCCATTAGTCGTAAGTTCTACTGGACCTGCTCAGTAAGAGTGCATTACTACCTATTTATCAAGCTACTGCCTTATTGGTCAAATTAATATATATTTTTAAGGTTTCTTTTGACCAGTCATAACGCCTTCCATGGCCCATGTGCTTACTACTTGCTTTGAGCAGAGGCGCATGCAGGCTTTTGTGCGGATATTTTCCGACCAGCAGCAGGACTTGGCGAAACTACAACAGGGGACGCCGTTTTTGTTACCCCATTTATCCATCCGTCCCTGGCGACCGACTTTCCCCTCTGCCTTTTCAGCCCGGATGGCCCCGAAATTCCCGTCATCCGGTCAGTCGGGGCGGCGCCCCTCCGGCGCTGAGTATCACGGCATCAACCGGTAGTGGTTAGGACTGGTTAGGGTTTGTTGGATCAACGTGGCCGCCGCTCGCGCTGGCAACGTCACCTGCAAATGTGAGCAGAGGTGGGAAACGGTGGCGAGGGTCGCCCTGGCCTGGGACGCCCCCTACCTGCTGCTTCCGGCGTTAGTTATTTTGGCTTAACGGTGCGTCAACCGTAAGGTCATATGGCGCCCTTTGTTGGTTTCAAGGATACATTTCAGTTACCCAAACATCGCACAAATGAGGACTAGAAGTGTACGGGTGCACCGGGTAAAATACGGAGTAGGAGTTTGGAAATTTAATACGGAGCGCCTTAATTAGCAGCTAAATTGGTGTGAAGGTGCAGTGTTAGGAAAAGGAAAACTTTCCCCACTTTTGCCAATATTACAAGGGATTCAGGGAGGATGTGACATTAACTCGTGGCTCTCGAAGGGAGAATGATATTTGAATTGCTGACATTTTAAAATTATTCCGCATAGAAAGCGTGCGACCAGGGAACAAGTTATTCCATTGATGCAACCATTAGTCCATATAAGATCCCAGCAGTGCCAATGGTTTTCCACAACTTTGCCGATTGCAGTGTAGGACGTAATGAGCTGTGTCAGTTTTGGCTCCTCCATGCAGGAGATTCTCAGAAGTGCCGCGGCTCGGTCCCGGCAGGAATGCAGCCTGCAGGACGCTGCAAAGCACTGCAGGCCCTGCAGCCGAAATGACGTGTTATAACGGTGTGGAATCCTGGCACCTGATTGGCGGCATGCTCAGTTTTCGAGTTTTACGGTGCCGCAGTGAGCTGCGTTAGAAGGGGCGGGACACCCGATACATGCGATGCAGAGATTGTACTGAAATCTGAGGGGGTTATGTTCAAATAAGGCTTATGTTCAAATAATTTCTAAGCCTTCGAAATTA